>NW_010587475.1:0-22247 GCF_000705375.1 Tinamus guttatus
GATTCTATGATTCTATGATTCTTTGTTGTTTCTTTAAAATTTCTGGTATTAACTGTTAGATATTCTTGTCCTTCAGAATGCTGGAAACATTACCCTCTAACTTCCACATCCAGGAGACAAGAAGTTCAGAAATATTGGTATTCCATATATTGAAGTGAATTTCAGATTCCAGAATGTGTCTTAGTTTTTATGGGTTTCATTTTGGGAGCTGGGAGACTTTTTAATTCAAATCAATAAAATGCATGGGTGCACTTACACATTCATCCAGCTTTCCTAGGCCTGCTAGAAGTTTTCCAAGCTTGTCTGACTCTATTTAAAAAACAAACCAGTGGACAGTGAATCTACTTCACACCAACTTGCAATGACAATGTTTGCTCTGTAAATGAAGTGGCAACTGGGGAAGGGTTTCAGTGGGATTTTTTTTTTTTTTTGTGTTGCGCTGAAAAACCTAGGAGCAAATTGCATGTCCCAAGTTTTAGTGTAAGAAACTCAGTGTTTTTAAATCCTGTGTATAATATTTTCTATAACAAAAACAGAAGATAAAACCTTAGTACTCACTATGAATCTCTGCTTATTGCAGCCCTCCTGTCATCTGCCTTCTTACATGGTGAGCTGCCCCTCTGCTTTTCCCTCCAGCTGGTTATTTACCTGGCGAGGTGTTTTTATAGGCACCTCTGAAGTTCCTGCTGGACCCACTAAGGCAGTTTCACCTTCCTCTGCCTTTCTCCCTCCTCCTTCACTATTCAGGCTCCAGCGCTGGCCAGAAATACATTCAAGTGCTTCGGTTCCGCTCCCCTGACCATCCTCCCTCCTGAACCGATTTCGTATGAAAAAGATTCCTCCTCTCCCTGAAGAGCTGCTACCCTGCGGCTGTTTGCCTAGCACCTCAGCACGCAGGGTCCATGCCTGATTTAGCCCAACAAATCAGGCTGTTTCCTTCCCTGTCTCCGCACCTGGTAAGACGAGTCAGTCCCTATGGCACAACGTGACAGCAAGGCAATGTTTCCTGGACAGAGGAGAGCAGATAAAAACGATTCCTGTTTCCTCTAACTGCATGATGTTGAATTCCAAACCCCATCCCCAGCAGCAGAAAGCCACTGCCAATTTTGCCTCTCTGATTCAAGGCCTGTCAATTAAATGACAGCAAATAAATGACAACTTTAATGGCGCTCCATAACTAAAACGACTTTGCAACATTTTTTGCTTTATTGCTCACTAGAGTCACATCAAGAATCACAATTCTAAGAAGCATCTCCAGCAGGGAGAGAAAAAAAGAAAGAAGGGAACAAAAAAGCAAAAATACCAAACAAAGAGATCAGAATCCGCCTTCAGCTGCTGTTTTTACCTCGCCGATCTCTTCTCTCACCGCAGCGCAGCTGATGGTGAGGTTGGTGGATGCTCAAGCTGATCTTTCACAGCAATTCGCGTTTCCATCTGATATTTTTCATGCCAAGATACTCAGCTATTATCAACGCTGAGTCATTGCCAGGTATTCAGAGAAAAAGTACAAAGTTCAAACCTGTGATTCACTACTCTGAAGTGCTGCATTTCCTCTGCTCCCAGTGAGGTATTAGTATGGAGAACCAAATCACCTAACACTGACATTAACTTGTTTCATTGCAGATTCTTATTTGTTCGGAATGATCCTCTAAAGCCAGAGTGTGAAAAAAGCACACCACCAAGCAGGAAATGCTTACAAAGATATTTACTTGCCATATATTCTCTCACCACCAGATGTCTGCAGGGTGGACGTAGGTTTTGGTAAGCAACGGAGTCATAAAATAATTCAGATCAGAAGGGAGCTTTGGAGGTCTTCAGTCCTCCCTCCCGCCCAAAGGTGTCCCAACTAGATCAGGCTGCTCCGAGCTGGACCAGTTATTTTTAAGTAATTTCATGGGAAGGGATCCCACAGGATCTCTGGACCCTTCTTCTGGTGCTTGACCATCTTTATGAAGAAGTTTTTTTCCTTATGCTTGGAAAGGTGCAACTAGAAAGCTCATCTATCTGAAAAGGTTTCCTTATTCTTTTTTTCCTCGCATTACTGCAATTTATTCCATTGCACAACGTGCCTGTTGCCTCTTTTCCTGTGAGAGATGAACTTGGACTCCATGTAGGCATCAGCATTTGCAACATTCTTTTCTAACCAGCTCCTGCGCTTAGACTAAGAGATGTGTGAGCTCTTACGAGGAGCTGAGGTCTAACTCTGAGCTACTAAAGTTAATGAGACTTTTCTCGCTAGTGATACCTAAAATCCCTTGATGTCAGTGACAATTTGCGAATGATCAACAACATTTTAAAATTATTAAATGAGATCTCAAGTGAAAACACTCTTATCTAGGATTGTGCTGGGCTACTGCATGCACTGGAGTGACTTGCACTGGCAACCAATTCATGCTTTTGCAAAAATAACATGGCAAAGAAGGAGGCTTGGTGAGTCTACTAGAAAGCCTGAAGGGTGCCAGCACAAGAGACCGCCAGGAAGGAAGGGCTATCACCGCCTGACACACTGAGCCCAGTGGTCTGCAGGCAGCTCCCGCTAGTACTTGCGTTATCAGTACGTAGAAAGTCATTTAATTCCTCTCCCAATATTTGCTGTCATAGACTTTAAATATAATTCTTCCTGGACAGGGAAGCACTTGATGGATAAACCTGCCTTTTTCCCCCACAAAAGCAAACCAGGCTGCCTCCTAATTGATCCTTCCCAAACAGCTGACTTGACTTTCCAAAGCCCTGGAGCTGGCAGGACTCAGCTGGGTCTCTGGGGAACCCTATGCTTTTCAGGGGGCTCAGAGTGACTCTCCCCTTCCCCTGAGCTCTGCTTGTTCAAGGACAGGCCAGAGGAAGATATTTTATTTAAACACAGCCTGAAAGTACCTGCAATGAGGAGGCATTTCTCTCACTCCCATGTATAAGTGACAGGAGCAGTCTATTAATTCCATTTGCTTCCCTTGGATAAGTGGTTAATACAGAAAACTGATGTGTTTTCTCCTATAGCATTAGTTCAGGGAGATGTGTTTATGATGAGCTCCATTATAATATACTTACACAGCCCTTTCAAGTGATGACTAGAGGTTTATTTAGGAACTAATTCAGCTGCAACTGAGGTTAAAAGGAAGCTTTCACATGTCAGTGGGAACTGCAATAGATCCTTGCTGGCTGTTACAGTTAAAAAACTGATTGCAGTAACAGTACTGAGGGAAAGTGATTAAGCATTTTTCCTTGGAGTTTACTGGCAAAAATTGTATTGTCTAATCTAGTGCATTACTGTTTCTAACAAGTTTTCTTACTAAGATAGGTAGAAATGCCCCAAACCACCATGGCTGTGGAGCGTTTCCTCTTGTCGGAAGGGCAATATTTTGGAACTTCCAGAACCCGGAGTTTTCAACAGCAACTAGAAACATTTGCACCTAGAAGTCATCCTAATTTTGAGAAGGTGAAAAAGAAAAAAAAAAAAGTACAGTGTGTTGGCATTGTTGTAGTGTTCTCAAATTTAAAATCAAACAGGGAAAACTCCCCTCTCCTACTGAGCACTCACCAATTCTGCTGCCCTCCAGTGGAGAGGAGCCCCTGTGTCCACATGTCCGGGCACTTCCACTGGTAGCGGCTGGATGGGAAAGGAGGAACAGTTAATAGAGATGTTTTAGAGCAGCTAATACGTCTGAGATTCCTTGGCTAAGCAAAAGGAGGCTGAGGATTTGGTGCATGGCAAAGCTGACAACCATATGTCAATTAATACAGACTATATTACTAAGCTATTTATGTTTTGAGTCCTGCATTTAAAATGACGGGCTCGCTCACGAACCTCCCACTCGCAGCACCCCAGCACGCTCGGGACAGGGCGAGCTCCCTTCCCTGCAAACCTTGGACCCAACCCCTTCCTAAAGGGGGATTATTTTGGCCCCGGCTGCTGGCAGTGCCCCGCACAGCCCCGTGCCGCCTGTCGTGCCACCGTCAGTCAGCCCCAGGGCCCCAGGAGCTGCAACCAGTGGGATCTGGGCAGCAGGATTTTTCACAAAGCGTGAGTGTCTCTAACCAGCCACGCTAACTGGCATGAAGCGCTGAAGCGCGAGTCAAGGTGACTCTGATGGTAGCTATTCAAAATCTGCATTTTCATCCTCCTTAGATTAATTCACATTTTAATTGCTCCTATTGCTGATTGAAGTGCTAGAGAAAAGAGCACTTCACATGCCTTTGATCTGCTGCTTTCGCTCTGCACCGGCAAGGCTGGGTGTGAGGCAAACCCTCAGGATTGCCCTGCTTCTGGGGACAGCAAGCGGAAAAAGGGTGCAACGGTGGGAATTGTGCAGCAGGAGCGGGAGCGCGGCCCAGGGCCAGGCCACCTACCGCTTCCCACGTGCAAGGACCGGGGTGCTGGGAGGCCCCGCAGGAGCAGGAGCCCCCTAGCCCCGCGGCTGCAGAGGGGCCCTCGCCCGGCCCTGCGCCCAGAGCGGCCGATGCCCGCGGGGACGCGCTGAGAGCAGCCCTGCGCCCGTCTCTCCATCTCACAGAAAGGCCTTTCCCATCAGAGCCTCCCTTCTGCTGTCTCCCAGCCAGACCAGCTTCTCCATCTTTCCATCTGGACTTCCTCCTCCTCTAATTTGATTAGTGGCAGCTGCTATTATCTGAGGAAATCTAAATTGCCTCTTCCTGTGCTAATGAATCACTGCACTATGCGTGTGGGGATTAGGGAACAAGACGGATTTATTAATAACGCTTCTAATTAAAGGGACAGTTCCCCTGTTCCAGCAGCATTTGGGGAGCAGGTTTCTTGAGGTGGCTGCAGAACCATTCTTGTCACCTCTGATTATGAACCCCACTTGCACCTGTATCTTCACAGACTGCAACCGGTGAGTGGGATTCTCATTTGACCCAAGGTAACCATTCTGACATGAGATTTTTAGGGTACAATTGCTCTGGCCTCTACCACGTTAGACTTTCATAATCTTGTTTTCAGTGCAGCTGGGCACTTAAAAATTGCCGATCATTCTGTAAAATACCAGTGAAGGCTTCTGTAAACGAAACCTAATTATAGCAACAGCATATCTATTTGCAAAAGGGTATGATCTGAGTACGAGACGTCCCAAAATACTGCTGTCATTCATAAAGCATGAGGAGCGAAACTGAAAAACTGACTCCCTGGATATTCTTCTTTTTGTGCCTCCAGACCCAGGAACGCAGCGAGATTCCAGGCTCCCTCTGCAAAACACAGGGGAGAAACATCTCCTGCTGGAGTGCAGGGAAACGGCACTGTGCAAACAGTTCACACCACCAAACCGTCCCACCTCCCCGGAGAGCAGAATGGTGATGCTAATCTGCTAAGGCCATCCTGATCTTATTAACTTTTTTTTAGGAACTCTGTAATGGAGGGAACATAGGAAAATCTCCTTGGACTCACCTTTGGTCCTAATTTATTTTATTCCTGACTGATCTAAGTGGAGATTCGGCATTATCAGGAACAAAACACAAATGCCCACGAATAAAGCAGCACTACGGCAGCCAGGAGGATGAGGGGTTCATTCCTAAGGACATCCTCTGCTGCTTGGGAGAGCAACGGCTGCACTAAGGCCATCGTGTTTGTGTGGTGGGGATATTACTTGCAGGGTTGAACAACATGAATTTAGGTATTAATAATCTTAGTCAGGACTCACCAAAATCAAAAGGCTCTTCATGGGCTTCCTCTCTGGCTTTGCATCCTGTACACCAGACCTCAGCAGATCCAAATCCCTGTACCCCACCGAACTCACTCAAACTACACAGGCTAGGCCAGGAGCTGCTCCTGCCCATTCTCCTTCGCCTACACGAATCCTATGTGCATAGTTACCCACAGCCTTGTCTTCTCTAATTAACTATTTTCATTGCTTTTCCATGTTCTTCATCTTCTCTAATAGCTTCATACTCTACATGGATTATCCATCACCATAAAATCATTCATTCCTTCAGATACAGTTATTTTAATGAGGTTGGCATGGACTAACAAGCCAACATTCACATTTTCAGATAAAGTAAACAACCCTTAATTTCTTTCAATCCCTACACTTGAGCATGCTAAATAGATTTAGAACATTAGCCAAATTTGCATGCTGGACATGAGGTCACCTTATTACTAGGGAGATCCAAATATTTCCTACAAGGTTATTCTTGAGCACTTTGCCACAGGAGAAGTGAAACTAAGAGCATATGCGAGCAGCCCTGCAGAATAACCTGATTTCCTGTAATCATTCCAAATAAATGAACAAGATTCAGGATTCAGTTATCACTTTGTAAAGCCAACTCACAGCTCCAGTGCTCCAGGAAAAGCCTAAGGAAGCAGAAATGCTTTTCAGTGGGGGTGCTGTCATTCACTGCAGGGCCTAAGACTCCTTGTCCTATCTCCCACAGACAAATTATTCTGTTCTCTTTTACGTGTGTAGACTAGGATAAGAGGGGACACTGTCCTCTCAATCCTGCTCCATCACGGGCTGCTCTGTGCTAACCATGGGTTCCTTGTGCTTGTGCTCTCCACCGATGGGACCACAGCACGGTGCCTTCCTCCCTCGCGGGGACAGCCACATCCAGAAGATTGCAGCGCTCAGACACTGCTGTAGGCACAACGGGGCTTTGCAAGGTCCTTAGAAGTGATGGATAACGCTGTCAGCTGTAAACTTAGCTCAGGCACTGGAAAACAAGAGCACTTGTATTCAGCCCCAGGTCACCTGCAAAAGTCAAGCAGGCGGCGGGCAGGTAAGTGAGCGCTACTGCAGCGCCCGGGACGTTCAGCCGAAGTTAGGAAGCCACACTATGAAACTCAGTAACAGGAAGCTTTTGTGAGGATGTGCCTGTGGATCGGACGTACTCTGATGCTGCTGCTACGCTGACTGGATTAAGCGGCAGATGGGACTTACACACGAGGGAGGAACGGGTACGGACACGACCTGCAACGTGAAGGGGCCCCAGGGGACCCTGCGTCCCGGACAAGCGAGCGCACACATTGTGTCAGGGGCGGCCGCTCCTGCCCTCATCAGCACATTAAACATCTTGACACGCAATGCAAACAACAATTTCTCTTTTGCCTAATTAAGAGATGTTAATTTAAGTGTGGCTTTCAATGTTTGCTTAAGAAGGACAATTACTTCTGCTTTCATAGCATAAAATAAAAATCTCAATTAAGCTCTGAAGACAGGGCCTTGGGTTCAGGGTCACTAAACAAACAAACAGGCTTTGGCATCCTGGGATTCACAGATCATAAAAACCTAGTGCTCACAACATCCCTGCAAGACAGATTCCCAAGCTCGGGGACAACCCACTAAGCAACTCTACAGCTTCTGCTCCCATCTCCAGTGAGAAGCCGATGCTTGCACAGATTGGACCAAACTGACTGTCTAGACGTGTAAGCAAGTTACATGCCCATATTTTCATAAGGCACAGCTCAAGAAAATAGATACACGAACATTTTTAGGTGATTTAGGCAGATACTTGAACAAGGGCCATGTGGCTCCTCGTATGACCTGCAGAGACCAAGTGGGATCTCTGCAGCAGCTATGTCCCTAATTTAAGCGCTCCACTTTTGAGTAGAATGTATCTAGTCCTAAGCGTAGTAGTTTTGGATCAAAACAACTTGTGTGCCCTGTCCCTTTTCCCAGCACCCATTCAGTTCTGAGGGGACAGGAACTACTGCAAGGATGATTTCCCTGTCAGGGCAGAACGAGCAAAACAGATGGAAACAGAGTGAGAAATAAACTGCATTCAGTGCTCCAGCAAGCCAGCACTGCAAGATATAACACTATCAGAGGAGAAGGGAATGAAAAATGAAGGTAAACCTGGGTATTATTAAATGCAGAATGTAAGAACATTTAAAGTGACACCTTCATGAAGAGAGCTTTTAAATTATTCGCAGTCGATGCAATACAATCCACAGCTAATTACAGTCTATACATGCAAATGAAAGTAACGATAATCATAATTACTTTGCACTTATATACTGCAGCAATTTTCATCCGAGGACCTCAAAGTCTTTATAAACATTAATTAATCTTCTCATCACCCTGGTGGGCCAGGTAACTGTTACCATAATTCTTCTCTCAAAGCCAGGTAAACCGAGGTTCGGAGCGGCTCAATGCCCGTCTCACCGCGGCGTGTGGCAGAGGCAGGTGGGAGCAGAGCGAACGGTGACACGTCACGTCACATGGCAGCTACGTCGCAGCCCTGCCTGCTATAAGGAGAGAGGGGCTGGACACAGGGACGGCACAGGGTGAAGTACAGATCCTCCAGCTGAGGAATGAGAGCCTGGGAAGAACCCTTGGCCTGGCTGCAGGGACAGCAGGGCCGAGACCCACACACCAACCCTCCGTGTTCCCACACCACTTTTAAGGCCTCATTTTGCTTTTTGTTGCATTTTGTTCTTTTGTTTTGTTGCTTCAAAGAAAATGCTCCCATAACAAGTTCATGAGGAGGCAGGTTTGCAGAGAATCACCACCCTTATCAGCTACAGCTTTATCTAACAAAGCCCTTTGCAAACGCCAAGCAGGAGGAGCCGGTCCTGCTCCGCGGGGTCCCTGGCCGGGAAGCCGGGCTCCTTGCCCAGCATTTTGGCTGGGCACTTGCTTCTAAGGGCTGCTGCGTGTTCATCACTGTCGGGTACCATAAAACGCAACGACCATCAATATCAAGCCTGCCAACTTAACCGGCTCTTGTAACGGCTACGTTTCCATAGACCTACACAATAAGTCTAATTGCATGGGCTTGCTGTAAAAGCCAGAGGTCGTTTGATTACTAGCTGTTTTGTATCACGGAAGTGCACATTAATTATTTAAAAGATGGACTTATAATTATTGTAAGCTCTAAGTAATTACGTATAATTTTGGCAAGTGTTAAAAAAACTGATAGTCTAGCAAATTCAGGTTTTAGTCATTAGTAAGCTCATAATTACATTTAAATTGCAAAATGAGAATTATGTAATCTATCTCCACAATAATGCATAAACATCACAGTGATTGTAGGTTTTAATGGACTATATTATTACTATAAAAAACAGAGCAGTGATGGGCAGTGAGGGGCAATTTGAGTTCATTGCTGTTATTTTACAGTGTAATTGCTTATCAGTGACGGCACTGTGATGGTTCTTCTCCTCTGATTAACATGGGATAAGTCCATTTCACCCATCAAAACTGCATGGGAAAACATCAAAACTTATGGAAGGGTCAATAAAAAGAAGGGATTAATCTTACATCATTATAGGATTAACTGCTGCTACTAAACCACCTAGGAACACCACATTTACTATTTCTCTAACACAGTACCAGAGCTCATTAGGTAAAGCAGATTTCCCAAGTCATCCTGGTTTAGATAGAGCTGCTTTTCCATTCCATTTCTGCAGGATCTCCAGTCAACTCCTCATCCTAAGGCTACTCAGCAAGTACTCCGCTAGCACGAATCCAAAATACCACCCACCTGCACAGGCAGAAGAGCATTTTTCACAGGCTGCTATTCCCAAGCGCCCATCTCCTATCCCAACACACCAATGTCCGAAATCCATTGCAACCTCAGGAGAGCAGCTATTAATGAATTTACCAGCTAACAGGACAGTTTTGAAAGTAACTCTGCTGCTCAGCATCTCTTTGGAACAAGGACTTTCTAACACTAATAAATGCAAGCCACCAAGCCTGGCCAAGGAGCTAGAGATGTAGATGCTCTAGAAGGAGCCTCTGGGCTTACAGAGTGCAATTATTGCATTTCCCATCTGTTCTCAAGGGCAGAGTATTTGTGTAATTTAATAACACCATCATTCCTTTGCTTTCAGAGGAGGGGCGCAGTGATTTGTGTGCGTGTTTCTAGCAGAGAAAAGGTCTCAGCCACAAAATACCTAAGAGCCAGAAAAGAGAACAAATTCGCACAGGAATGTAGGATATTTTATCCGTCTGAAAATGACTGCAATTAATCTGCATTAGAATCTGTGCAAGACAGAAGGGTTTATATCCAAAACATGGTATTTTCAGCCAGTTTTTAGCCCGTTCCTTTACAGCCACGCAATGATATTGGAGTTCAATACTCCCTGAAAAAGAAAAGGCAGTACCAATCATGCGGAATCAGTCGCACAATTTCTGTATGGATTTTCACCATCCCTGTTACACGAACTTCTCAGAGAATGGAGCAGACAGATTGACAGAGGTGGAAACCATGTCATTTACCTTAAAACAGGGATTTGCCCATGCAATAATTGTTTCATGAGCTTAACCTGACTCTCAACTACAACAATCCCTCTGGTCCCTGGAAATGAGGGGCTCACAAGGCTGGAGGAATCGCGCTGGGCCGGCGGCTCCCGGCCGGTCTGCGATGAAAGGCCGCGTGCACCTTGAAAGCTGCAGTCCTGCCGGCTCCACCAGCTCGCTGGGACACGGGGGGGACTCCCGAGCTGCTTCGTATTGTTATTTTACAAGCCCTTATACACTGTTTGTTTTAAACGATGTGCTGTGTGATTTAGTGCCTTGTGCTGAACTGATGGAAGCCAGTGCTGGGCTGTAGGGTGGTTGTCTTCTCCTGGAAACAAGGTACTACTTTTTACCGGAGTTTCCTAGAAGATGGCAGCAAGTTGAGCCTTTGGGGCTCTGGATCTGCTCTGAAATTCCAAAAAATAAACTCTAGGAGGAAGGGACGTGCCCTTAGGCCAGCTCCGTGTGCCACAGAGCAGGACAGCTCCTGCTGACGCTGCGCTGCGTCACGGGCAGGGGCAGCGGCAGCACCGCGTTCCTGCCCTGCGTGACTTCCAGGCTGCTACAGGGTTTAAGAGTTGAAAACAACAGGGCTCTGGGCACTTCCGTGCTGCTCAAGACATCCTCGATTAGGATGCAGGACATCCTGCTCCAAAACCTAGCCGCTGCCAAACCAGTTATCGGGTACTCCAATGGAGGTGCAGCAAGCCTTACAGGAAGAAAACAGGGATACGTTACCCCACAAAACCCTCTGTTTGAAGTTTCAGCCTAATCCCACTAGCAGAGTTTTGCCTGGACACACAAGCATGAGGATTTATAGCCCTTGCAGCCTCTTTACTAAGTGGTATAACTCTGCATTGAAGCATCCAAGGCTTCTTTGCACCTCCATAAATCCTGGCCCTTTGTAGGGACTGCCGATCGATATCACAGACACATCAAGGCTCTAAAACAACTTTGTTCTCTGCAAAAGGCTCTTTGCCCCCTGGTTCAAAGGTGCCTATGGTCACAGGTCAGTGAGGAACCACTGAGGGTATCTTAAGAGAAACAACTTTCTAACCAAGGCACAGTTTCTCTTGGGGGATGATAGTTATGGTAATGTGGAAACATAAGATCACAGGGCTGGTAGGGACTGCAGAGGCCATCAAGTCCCAAGCCCTGATAGCACAGATCACTACATCCCATCATCTCCTTCAGAAACATATCAGGTTTCATCTTTCAGCAGAGAGTATTTCTGCTCCCATTTTTTTTCTCATGTGAATACTGTTCTGCTCCAGAATCTCGTTGCTGTCATGGTTAAGAACTATCCTATTTCCAGCTTAAATTAATTCATAACCATAAATTGGTTTAAATTATGGTTTAAATACGTTGCTCTTTGGCAGTGTGTTCCCTTCTCTCTGCTTGTTAGTACCATGCATTACTTTCGGACAGCAACCAGATTGTTTCTGGGCCTATGACTTACTAGAACAAAGTCAAACTTTTCATGTAGAACAATTCCATCATACAGCAGTTTTGGGTTACCAAATTCGAATACACCCAGATATTTTACAGAAGTCAAATTCAACCTTGAATCTGGCTGAGTCCTTCCTGTGAGGATGGAAATTAAAATCCTGGTTCCAAGAAGTGTTCATGTTTTAGTGCAGTTATGAATGTGCCTAGACAGCAGACCACAGGGCTGCTCAGCTTCTTAGTTTGGGCTTGAAGGACCTCAATTCTTAATATGCAGACTGACCTCTTCCTATTTCCTTGCAAACCCATTTGAACCTGGTACCTGAAACTATTTTTTTGTGTCTTCAAAGGCTTGTTACAAACAAGGAGGCCAGATTCAATCCAGTAAGATCTAATAAAATTTGGTTGGTAAATTTCCTGCAAATTTTCTGAAAGTCTGAGCTTGAACGTCAACCTGAAATCCTGGAGCACAGTAAATATTTGCCCAAGAATTTGGGTAAGCTTTGTAGGTCAATCCAAAGTCCTCATTTTTAACCTTGGCCAATATTCAGCACTTTCCTTTCTAAGTAGTTCCTTCTGTGCAAGTGTTAGGGGGATCTGGTAAGCACTAAAACCCATAAAACCACATGATCATTTTACATCCATACGAGAACATACAGAGTTCTGCTCCGAGCTAAAGTCCATAGCACATCGCTATCATTAGACAGATAATAATAACAGCTGCTTGCACCAAGGTCCCTCAACTGGAAAGAATCCCAGCTGCATCTGACAGAACAAAGCTGCCTACAGGAAGAGCAAACGCGAATGGGGCCTGATACCTGAATGGGCATCGAGACACATATTCCATTCAGAGGTGTCTTCTGAGAGCGCAAACTGGAAAGGCAAATGGCAAAACCCTTGTTTGCATCCAGCCCATCTGAATGATTGCATGACATAGAGGTAAATCAGACCTACGCACCAGGATATGGTTAGAAGCTAATTCAACAGTTTCACTTTTGTCTACAGATAAGAAAACCACAAGCACTTGGTTAGTTTTTGTTCCCTTCCCTCCCCCAATAGAGAACATGTATTTTCTTTTGTTATTTTAACAGACTGATACCTAACTCGGAAAGCAAATCTGTGCCCTTTGTAGCCATATCAGAGTAAAGTTGAATGGATCAAATAAGATTTACAAAGCTCAAAATATTATGGGGCGAAGAAAGAAGAGTTGGTTTTCAGAGTCCTGGGTTTGGGTCTGGAAGTGAGGAAGAGGGTAAGGCTTATCCCTATGAATCATTTCAAGGTCTACCAAACTCCGGGCCTCCCAATATAAGAAACATTATCTTTAAAATATTCATCAAGATGCTTTCTTGCTATTCAACATGGAAACCTTCTAAGTAAGTGGCTCACTGAGTATATGTATTCAACACAGAGTGCAAGGATAATCAGGGGCCTGGAACATCTGCCCTACGAGGAGAGGCTGAGGGAGCTGGGCCTGTTCAGCCTGGAGCAGAGAAGGCTGAGAGGGGATCTAATCAGTGTCTATAAGTACCTCAAGGGAGGGAGTGCAGAGGAGGGTGCTGGCCTCTTTTCAGTGGTGGCCACTGACAGAACTAGAGGTAATGGCCACAAACTGAAGCACCAAAAGTTCCACAGGAACTTAAGGAAAAATTTCTTAACAGTGAGGGTGCCAGAGCCCTGGAACAGGCTGCCCAGAGAGGTTGTGGAGTCTCCTTCTCTGGAGATCTTCCAAACCCGTTTGGATGCAGACCTGTGCCACGTGCTCTAGGTGACCCTGCGTGTGCAAGGGGGTTGGACTAGATGGTCTCTAGAGGGCCCTTCCAACCCTAAGCATTCTATGATTCTATGATCACTGAATAGGTTTTGGTTTTTGACTAAAAGACATGGCAGAACTTCAAAGTTTTCTTGGCCTAAGAGACTAGGTATTAAATAGCATCTGTGAAATATTCATTAATATTCTATACTGTCCTTCACCCAACTCCTACAGAGAAGGTTCCGTTAACATGAGGTCCTGCAGATACGCTGTGTCAAAGTTGCCTACAGAATTTAGCATCCTAGGTGTACCAAGGTATAGAGATCAGGTGTTCAGATGTCCTCATGTTTTGATAAACAGTGCTCACAGTAAGACTGGAAAGAAAAACATCAAAAGATGATCTTGTGGCAACAGCATTCAGGCAATCTAGATGTGATTGCTCTCCCTGGTACTCTCTTACTGTTCCTGAGTGCACCATAAGCACTCTGCAAAATAACTGTCCCTAGTATAAAACAGGGATAATAGTTTTTTCTTTCTCCATTCTTAATTGAAAATAAAAGAAACATATGAGGGCTTATGCTGTCAATATATAACGCTTAATATCCCACCCTATGGATGCCGTTAGTGTGTCCAAATATTAACAGTGAGAACTATAACGCAAGCCACCACTTGGCCTTGTCGCCTGTTAGACCAACTCTGTGTCTGCTCAAGTGAAAGGTCCCGTTTCTGCTTCTAAATCCTGCTCCACTTCAACTCCAGGATCATCACAGTGATACAAATATCACTGCTATACAAGGGACCTTAGCATGAAACCCTCTTGATAGAAATACAAGTGGAATCAGAAGCTTTTAGTGTGGATACAGAAATAAACAGACTTTAATATTAGATCTTCTATACTTGACAAAGGAATAAAAAGGGCAGACTTCTTAGACCTGCAATACTATTTCTTTAGTCTAATGTCAGTATAGAGGTTTTCTGTTTCATAGTGGAAGACCTTTCAGTGATTAAATTCATGGAGATCAAAAGAGGCTTTGAATTTAACCACATTTTTTCCGCACATGGAAACATTTTATGAATCTTCTTTTACACATGACCCTCTGAGAAGGTGAACATGAAAACTGCAGCCATCTGCAGTGGCTTTAAGTAAACTAGAAACATACACATACATACATAGAAGCTAATGGAATATTAAATGAAAATGACCCTATCTTTAGCTACTTAATTCCTCTTATCTTGTTCTTCAGAGGTAAAATGTAAAGATAACAGGAATAAATCAACAGTTTTGAGAAGCTGACACCGAGTCAATGTGTCATGCAGATTGGTTCATTGCTAGCTTCTGTTCACTCAAGAAGATCTAATCTCAGCATCTTCCGTCCCTTTTCCATAGTTCATTACTTTCTAATCACTTACGGCCCTTATCGAAGAAAGCTCTGAGCCTCTCAGGCTGGAACAAATCCATAAATCAAAGACAATAGATTTTCTGCTCTCTTTAGCAGCTTGTCTTTTCTTTACAATCTCATTCAACTGTTGAATTCGAAATTCATCTTGTGCATGTGTATTTATACCACTAGAAAATAAGTGAACAGGGCAAAATATTTTTGCTAAAGAATAAATTGTCCAATGACTTTCTAAGCTCGTGTGATGCACTAGGCCTGCAACGAATCCAGGGAACCAAGAGCACCTACTGCAATCTGTTATCTTGACTGTTCTTCAGCAGGGTTTCTCGGTATTCATTTATTGATGCAGAATCTCTTACCCATGGGTAGACAATAGGAAAAAAAGGAAGGCTAACAAAATAATGAGCTGCCTATCTGGATGGCTGACTATGGTTTCCACTGAAAATTTTGCAATGCAAAGTAAGAACACATGCTTATTAACCATCAATCTCTGTGTCAGCTTCTAAAAGGATTTAACAACAAACTTTGATATTTGTTTATTTTTGGGATATCAGAGAGGGCTTTTTCCACCTAATACTCTGCAGCAAAATCATCCGTATTGGGCCATATATTAGTGACTTGCAGATAGATCCCTGCTCTTTAAAGAAAACTGCATGAGTGATATTTGCGCTGGTAATTTTATCTCCTACAGCAGTAGAGAGCTGTGCATTTATGTCTTTTAGAACGGGCATTGCAGAGGGTTTAGTGGGTTTAACAAGGATTGCAAGAACACGCAGGCTAAGAGGATGACAGCAGCTGGCACAAGCTCACAAGATTCCCTCTTCCTAGGAGCATTTCCTCATTCCAGCTAGGCGAAGAGGACCTCCCTGCTCCCCCGTTCGGTACTGAACTCCTAAGGTTTGCCGATCAAACCGGCGGGAAGCAGAGCGGGGCAGATGAGCACAGGATACTCTGTGAACTCTGCTCACTTATTTTTTTTGGCCCACTTATTTTGGCTCACCTATTTTTTTTGGCTCACTTATTTTATTGGGTTTTGGCCATTCAACTACTGGTCACGCCCAGCACTGACAGCAGGGGAAGATGGTAAACGGGGCAGGGAAGAGAGATACAGAAAGGAAGAGGGAGGGGAGAAACAGGCTTACAAAAATGTCTTCCCTTGAAGAGAAGCGAGATATAAGAGCAGGCTGTGAAGCTTGCCATGCTCTTTTTTGGACATCCTTTCCAGGGCTGGCAAATGCATGAGACACAAATCTGCCATCGCACAAAGCAGCGGAGGAAGCTCCCATAGCATCTGCCCATAGCAGCCGCCTTCCAGGGAATAACGAAATCACTCGTCAGATTGCTAAATCAGTCTCTCTAATACAAGCAAAGAAATGCCTCCAAATTGGCCTTTAGTTTCAGCCCAGGCTGGTTTTGCACTGTTTATATTACCCTGGTGGTGCACCTAGAGAGAAACTCAGGTTCCAGTTCTCATTCAGAGGGAGCTGATTTGATATCTCTAAGACAAAACATCCATCTGGCTTTGAATTTACAGACTAAAAGCACTGGAAAGCAATAGGAATCCACAAAGATAAAGATAATACAGTTCTGGAATATAGATAAATATAGGACATATCCCGTAAATGGGTTTGAATTTCTGAGGCAACATAAAATGTACTATACCTCACCTCGGTGTTCCCTTTACCCCAGCAACTTATTGGGATTTATTTGCAGCTGCCTGACATTTTGACAATATTCAGACATCATTTATCCCTGGACATGCAGCCAAAGGCAGCCACGTTATTTAGGAGCTGAACAACGATCGGCCAAGCTGCTTCTGAAGATCAGTCTCATTGAAAAGTATTTAGATAATTAATAGATGAGTTTACTCTTCTTTTTAAGGTTTTTTTTTTTTCTCGTAAGTAAGGCTGCCAACAAAATTAAGCCTGCTTGTAGTAATAACAAAGTAACAGGTCAAATCCCATTCCATACCCTTGGCATATTTAGTTGCTCTTCTCATCTAAGTTAGCCCTAAATAACTGCCTGGTGGCAGCTTCTCCTGTCACACAGCTGCTCTGCGCCTCCCAGGTAGCCCCATTTCTCTATTTGGGTAC
Source organism: Tinamus guttatus (assembly GCF_000705375.1). The sequence goes on from NW_010587475.1 coordinate 16,874, forward strand.
TTTGTAGCTGTGAGACCTCTCTGGACAACCCTGCTGTAAGAGCTGGGCCACGTCTTGTCCTCCACAACCCTTCTCACTGCCAACTGGGTGCCCTGCAATAGGACCCCAGAGCGAGTGAGGAGTAAGGCACAGAAAGCCTCCACAAGAGGGGTTGGATGTGAAAAGGACTGCTTGGCATCATCAGTGTGGGGTATTTGGAAAAGCTCTCCCCTCTCTGAGGCCTTGGGAGACACCTTTCCTTCAGTCTGGAGTTAACTTTAAAATGCAACTTCATGCAGACTAGCTCAGGTGCAAGAGCAGAAGATTACGTCCTTCAACTTCTAAAGACCCTGTGGAAACATCCCTTCCTTGCCTTAATCGAGCTCCCTTTCCTGCTCTAAAGATAGTTTTCAAGGTCAGTTGGGAAAAATATCACCCTGGGCAGGAGCTAAAAAGCACAGATTATCCCGTGTATCCAAGTGCCAGCAGCATCCCAGCCTCACCATTGCAGTGACAGCCTAGGTGGATGCAGAAGGGACACAATGTTAATGCAAAGAAGGAATCAACGGAGAGACTCCCCAGCCTGGGATGAGAATTCACACGAGTTTAGTAACAGACACAGACAGAAGAAACCCCTTTTCAGCCCTCCCCAGGTGACATTTCCAAGCAGTGGCCCCGTGCTGGAAGGCCAGTGGACGCATCCATCCCAATCCTACCGCTCCGAGTAGCTCCTATTGCTTGAAGATGCTGTGTGTTTGGTGTGGCTGTATGTGCCAGAGAGACGGAAAGAAAGGAAGATTATTAAAAAAGCAGTTTGGCTAAAAAAGGGAGCTCATTATGCGTGCTATTTTTGTTCCTCAAACGTCTGCCTTCCTCTCCTTCCCTTGAGGTTTCTAGAGATGTCTGACAAGCAGGGTTGAGGTTTACTGTCAGCTTCCATTAGGAAAGTCAGCTGGGCTTGGGCTGGGGGCAGGACAGGGGCACGATGGCCCTGAAGGTCAGCTGATTCAGCACCAATAAGGTCTGCGTGTGTGGATACGCTACCAAAAATTACTTAACTGAGGGGACAGTCAATAGGAATTTCTCACAACAGAGAATGGAATATTGCTACCCATCTCCTTTGCATCTCTCCTCCCTTCCCATGAACCAGCAGCCTGTCCCAAAAGCACTCAGAAAGCACCAAACACACCAAAAGAGCTCAGCAAGTCCATTCTTCATAAGGCAATGCAGGTGTTGGTACCAGACAACAACTTCCATTTAAATACACAGCAAACCTTTAATCAGCTTTGTTTAAATGCAGAAATATTCACCACAACCCTTCAATACTCAGTCTAACTTTTTGTAAAAAGCCTAGCAGAAAAGATGGGTTTGAAGTGTCCCTTGAAAACACCAAAGGCCTCGTGGCAACGGGAAAAAATCTCACTGTTGAGAAGCCCTCCTTGGGAAAGATGGTGCCAGAAGTCCCTCTTAGTCACAAACCAGTTTGAACGGCACGGCTGGGACAGAGATGACCTCTACCGTGTCCCTCTACACTATAAATGGACTACAGGCTCGCTTGAATTTCTGGCTGCTCCTCAGGCTTATTCCTCTGCCTCGCACCGATGAAGTGTGACTATCCCAAGCTGAGCATGGCAAGGCTCACAGGACGTGCAAAACACATTGGCCTGAAAGTTGGGATTATTTCTGTTGTCATCTGCAGACAGAAATTTCACGGTTTCCAAGACTTTTATGTATTCAGACTGTGGTATTTTCACTAGCGCAGGTTCCACTAATTATGCATTAATACTATTTTATCATTGCCTTTACAAGTAAGATACATCAATGACTATAAACCCATCACTATAGAGTCTATTGACACATCCAACATATGCCAGAAACATTCCTCTCCTTTTGAGTAACGGATCATTAGTACCCTGATGCAGGCTGTCTTCTTGGAGCCATTAATCACTGATCTCAAGCTGTAAACTTCAAATGAACTATTTTCTCTTATCTGGCCTACTTTTTGCTATTAACTTTCCTCGTGACAATATTATGTTATCATGTGAGGCTGTCTGAGCTTCCTGGTAGGAAAACTTCTTTCCTTCTTTTTCTTTTACAGGAGAAAAGCAAGTGATGAGTAGTACACAATGGGCAATTTTTGACTGACAGATTTCTTGAATTATAATTTCTGCAAAAAATTCCATATCATTCCAGGTTGGTAAGTTTTTTGGTTAATTCCTCTGTTAATATATATGATGCCTCCACAAAACCCAGAGAACAGCATTCAGTACTTCTATTTGCTAACTAGTCTATGCTATTAGGCCAGCTTTAACCTCTGATGAGAGCTCATAAGGTGCCCTCTGGAACCCAAATCATCTGAGGAGTTTATACACTATCCATTTGCAGAAGGGCATTTTTGTTCCCCGCTTTGACTTCACCCTGCATTATTGCAGGTAACAGCCTTTTGAGAGCAGTGATTAAGTGTACAGATTGAACAAGTCTGTACATATTGTGCTTTACATTCCAGTTGATTACATTAAATATTCCAGGTTCACTGGGTCCTCTCACTACGTGCAATGCTCCACTGAGCACACGCAGCATCAATATTTAAAGGTTCTTTCACATCAAGCTGCTAACAGCACAGCTCGGTGTGTGGCAATGACGATCAGGCTGCAACAGGCTTTACCCTTTCACCAACACCTTCTGTGGCTACACCTCTGTGAGCTCTCCCTTCCTGAGCCCACCTCCCTAAGTAACCCAGCATTAGCCCACACGGCTACTCTAATCCCAGACACTGCAAACAGAAGACAAGTGACCCTTCAAGCTGATGTCAAGAAACTACACTTCCTTTTGGCTCCTTGCCTTAGGCTCCCTGATTTGTCTTGTGCTGGTCACAACGTGCTGATTTTATCCAAAGCTGCTCCAGAGCTACCTGTGTCCCAGAGACCTTCTGCAGCCTCGGATGATGACGCCCTGGGTGCCGGGTCTCCCAAGCATGCCGGCTGCCAGGGAACAGGCATCGGGGAGCCACTTTTCAAGCAGCCTTTCCATAAACGTGCACGGGGCAGCTGCAGCAGCGGCACGTTGCCGCAGGACCCGGGCACGGCCTCTCCCCGAGCCCCGCACCAGCCCTGCAGCTCGGATGGAGGTGGCAGAGGGAGCGATGCCTCTGCGCACACACTCACAGCTGAACTTCCAGCAGTAATAAAACATGACACGCTTTGTTAGATATTTCATTTGAAAAAAAACCCTGAGACACAGAGATATCATTATCATTTTTATCTTATCAGAAGTAAATATTGCATTTGTGGGTAAATATAATATATCAAAAAGGATGCTCTTTAGCAAAGGAATCTGTATAGATGCAAACAGTGGGGATTAAGGGACTATAAATGACGGCCTTTGCTACTGAGGTTTTGGTAGCACTTTGTGTACATCCTCTGCAATACATTCACAGGGAAGATTTTAAAACTAAGTCTACGATATTATTCCTTCTCCCCTGTCAATAATCTGGTAGCCCTAGGCACACACACCAATGGAAAAGCAGGCTGGAGTTCAAAAGATGTGGCACATGAGAAAGTAGCAGGGATAATTTTCACCTGATATCACATCATCAGAAACTGCTACACAAAATTATTGTGAATTATGGGGGCCTGCTGTGCATTTGATTTCCCACAGCTGCTACCACAGCAGTCACTTTCCTGAAAATTAAGTGCATGTTTCATCTGCTCACAGGAAGGGAAGAGGGGAAAAAGGTAAAGAAGGGAAATAGTATGATGAAAAATAAAACACAAAAACTCACGGTGCGCCCGTGCTGTCCCGCGGAGCCCGAGTGCTGCACGGCTGCGCTTTGTGCCGGCCGGCGGTGGCACTGCCAGGACAGGCCATGTCAGTCACACGTGGGGCCAGTGCTCACGCACGAGGGCTGTGGCCAGCGACTGCAACATGTTCATTCCATCTATGTTCTCTTCAACTCACCTCTTCCTCTTACCTCCAGCAAGGGACACTGCAAAAAGCAGATTATTCCGGCCTCTCCCCGCCAAAGCAGGCGGTCGCATTAAAAGCCCTTGCAATTGCCAGGAGCGGAGCCATCCTGCAATTAAAGTCTCCAAGGCTGCCAGAGCCGAGCGGAGGCCGAGTCCTTGGCCCCTGCACTGCAGCACGAAGCGCCTTTGGGAGCTGCGGCCGCGCGATCACCGCGCTGGATGCGAGTGGCCCGGCTGTTGCCTCGGTCCCGCTTCCCGCTGCGGGGCTTACGGGCCACAGCCCTGGCCTGACAGCCCGGAGCCCGAGCAGAAAGGGAGCAGCACTAATGTATTTCCCTCCTCCACCTGTTATCATTCTGCTCCAACAAATGCTCACCGGAAAAGCCATGTGGTTATCCCATTTTCCGGCAGATTTTACTAGCATGGAAACAAAGAAACTCCAATAGCACTTTTTTTTTCTATCCTGAGATCAGCAAGTGCTTCTTTGAGCACTAGTTAAATTTCACAACCTCCACGAGCAGTAGGTCACCCCAGTCCGACGCAGCTGGAACTTTGTTTCCTATGGAAGCAAAGCTGCAGTGACGGTGCTGGGTGGCTGGGGGTGCATCTGCGCGCTCACCCGCGTAGACGCATCAAAGCCTCTTGCCTGTTTAAGAAGGAGAATCCCAAGAGAAAATGAACCTCCTAATGTTCTTCTTGATGCTGAGCAGAGAAACAGCATCACTCCAGGATACAGAGAGAAAAGCAGCTGTGCAGAACAGACAGAAGGATCTGGAGGCCACTGGACTTGGGACATTCTGGTGCTCCATGTTTCACGACCAGTAGAATGCAGAACAAGCTAGCAAAGGGCTTTCTACCATCTGAGGCAAGCCAAGACTAGACCTAGGGCCCCAAAGCAAAAACCTCAGCCTTTCTGCTCTGAGTTATGCCTTGAACCCCAACAATTGTGATGCTCAGATACGATCACTGTTTTGGGTGCTGTATTGCTCCTAGCACCATTGTATTCAACACATAGAAAACCAAGAGTGTTAGAAAGGCCTTCACTAGGCCACTGTGATTCCTGGGGCAATTTAATTCACATAATTGGCCTTCTTCAGATCTTCATAGGAACTTCTCCGGTTTTCTAGGTCTTGATCTTCGTAACAGAAAGGACAGGCTTCATCTGAGATGATATAGGAGATTTACAGCAGCCTCTCCTGACTTACACCAGCACTTGCTTTGCAGAGAGCCAGGTCTTTCTTACTAGGAAGCTGAGGCAAAGAAGGAATCTCTGGGATTCAAGCAACGAGTTTACTTCTGGCCTAAGCTAAGCTTACTTCTGGTATCAAGCTGGTCTTTAGGATAGATATGGAATTATTCTGTGGGGCCTCCTCAACACAGCATGCATTCAACTGTGACATTTTCCTGCTTATCTGGAAGAAAACTAGTCT
>NW_010587475.1:22298-143785 GCF_000705375.1 Tinamus guttatus
AAGGAAAGGAGAGGGGTTTTGCTTTAATTTGAAGCATCTTAAACAGTTAGATTTTAGCTCTGCCTTGGTAATAACAACAGCAGAAACACCCCTTAGCTACAAGCAACTCTTTTCTTTAGAAATCTTCAGAAAAGAGACCTGTCTCCATCAATAATATGTATGACTTGCAGTATAATAAAAATAAATACAACTCAACAGTTTTTTGCTACTTCCTTTGTTCAGTGCAACCTGACAGTTACTTCCTTGTCCCCAGAAGTGGGTTGTCACTGCCTGTTTGTGCACAGAGATCTTTGGGCAAGACACGGCCTCACATCAGCTGGAACCGTTCAATGGAAAGGGCCACATTAGTCCCAGCATTACTTGAAATGCAGCAGAAGGAAATACAGAAATAACACTGAGTAGAAAAGCTCACAATCATTACAGGAGGAGAAGGGGGGGCTGCGTTTCTCTGGCTTCTAAGACAGTATTGCCAACAATAGAGGCAAAGGGATTATCTTTTTTTCTTCCAAGGTTGGGAGTCCTGCTTCAGATTTCATATAAGAAGAGCACTACAGCACAGGCAACAATAATAGGCTGCTCTGAAAGCTGCTTGCCACACAATGGCAAATTGCTCATGGGCAGTGATGGCAAAATTTAATCCCTGCTCTGCTCAGAATGCAACCCGCACAGCCACTCAAGACAACATAATAGCACTTTTGTAGCTCTCTGCTACAAACATCACTTTGAAAAGGATACAGCTGTGGAGGGGGGTCTCCACATGCATCATTTTTGGCTGGCTACCAAGCCAGCAGAGCCGCTGAGGCGCCGTGCGCCCGCGCACAGCTCGGTCGGCTCCTGCACAGTCACGCTCTGGGGAAGGAGAGAAAATGGATGAAGCTGTGCGAGCATTAAATTCAAGACAAAATTAACTTGCTTGGCCATTTGAACATGTGAGGAATTTATTTGCTGAAGAACGGGCATGAGAGAAAACTGGGAGAAAGCTGCTGTTTAGGATTTCATTTATAATCTAAAACGTACGGCCTGGACTTGCAGAATTCTTAAAGCTGCTAGTGTATCAAAATGCCAGGCCTTCCGTCAACAAATGCCAGCCTTGCCCTACCTGCAATGTATTGGGGAGGGAAGGGAACCTACTTGTCCACTCTTCTCAGCTTCTCCAAATAAAACGCTTCACTCTCCAACTCCAACAACTCTTCCTAAGCCATGCCAGGCCCACACCTTGGGAACAAGCCTTGCCAGGACAGCTTGTCGGCCTGACACAGCCAAGGGACACAGAACAGCGAGGAGGACACGGACACTTTCCTTCTTTTTTCCCCTCCTGTGCAAGGGATTTTTAATGCTAAGCCCCATGCTCAAGTCTTGTCCGGCAAAGCTAATCCTGCTGTTATGCAGGAAACCAAGCACACAGGAAGGACAGGCTATGGCCACACTTGGAGACGAGACTAGAGCTACCAACAGCCACTTCTCGGCCTATTTCCCCTCCACCATTTTCCTAAACTCTCAATCACAGCATTTACAGCTGCCAAATAAATCAACCAAGGGAGAAGGAAGGTCAAAGCAAACCTCGTTTCCTCTCACCGCCTCCTGCACAGCCACGAAGCGTCCTGCTCCACGGGCAGAGCTGCAAGGGCAGTGATTGCTGGAACGAGGCCTAGCCTGGGGAGCGCCAGCCTTTCTGCAGCGGACACTTGCCCAAGGCTTGAGCACCAAGACCATGGGCAGCTCTTCACATGGCACTTTGCTGAGCTGGGGCGAGTGGACATTCTCCGACTGGAGAGCACTGTGATCAGCTGAGAGCAATAAAACAGCCACGCGACACAAGCAGATTCAGGGTGACACCAGAGCCACTGCCACCCACAGAGCCTCGCTGCTGCTGGAGGGTTGCAGCAGACAAGGGAGGAAGAGCTTTGGTTTCTTATAGCAGCCTAAGGCCCAGAAGCTCAGATCCCCACCAGAACTGACCAAGGCAGCTCATGTCTTGAATCTCTACCAACCTGCCGTCAATTCCCTGTGAAATCGCTTCATACTGAGAAGTACCAGCCAGCAATACTTCATGCATAGCAAATCCAGAAAAGCTGAAAGCATCCTACAGATAATTTACAAACAGAAAACCTGGCAGTGTATGTCAAATAATATCACTTGGGTCTCTGGATCCAAATAATTGTAGAAAGGATTTCCTTAGGATGGTTTGTTTCTCACGGCAAACTTTTGAGGTTTACCCTTCCTTCACGACACAGATGTAGATACAGGATTTTGATTAAATTACCTAGTAATTCTGTCATGAACTGAACTGCTTCCTCCTTCCTCTCCACCTCACCATATTACTGACAGTAACAAGGGAGTTATTATCAATTGAGACATGCTACATTTTGATCTGTGCCACTGAAATCCATTTCAGATCGGGGGATAAAATGTGATTATATTTACACTTCCTTGACACAATTCAGGCAGCAAAATAACAGCCTTCCAGAGACATTTTTCTTCTTCATATTTAGATTTGTCAGTATTGTGGAACTGTGTGAGAGGAGAGGAAATTACTATAGCAGCTGGGATTCAGTGATACGTTTTACTTGCCTTACAAATGAACATGTTCAGTTTATTGTGTTGTCTTCCCATCTTTTTCATCTCCAAGTTCCTTGAATACTGTCCAGAACATCCTCCAGATTGATGAGATTGCATTTCAATCAATACAACTCTATGTAAATCTATTTTTGCTTTTGACACATCCCATAAATTATTTCTACTTATAACCTTAATTGGTCTGTATTCATCACAGGAGATGGAATTTCTAACTCATGCAGCTGTTTATAAATTAAATTTGCAATTAATGAAGAAAGTGTGAGATTAAGCACTTTATACTTCCCCAATCTGAATTTGAAAGGATATAATCATGGTTTACATAGTCCAACTGAGCTTGGATATTTTTACAGTAAAGGTATAAGCTCCCCAGAACCCCAGAAATGTGGTAACTGGCATGGACAGTGTGACGTTTCCCCAAATAAAGATCAGGTGTGACCTGCTGGGAAGAAGGAACACTGTTCTTCCTAACTACAGTCTCATTTCCAGTAGACAACCAGATGTTCTCCTTTCCTTCCAGTGCCAGCAACAACTCTGTGCCCATTCATTCTTCCCAGAATCCCAAAGGAGCCTTCTTTCTTTAAATTACTGCCTCCTGCAGAGTATCCTGGGCACGGAAAAATCCCCCCCAAAAGAGAAACAGCCTACTCTGAAATTATCCCATCTTATTCCTTTTTAGGAATTATATTACAACTTTTAATGTATTTCCTGGGTCTCTACAAAGTATTAAGGAAGGGTCATCCCTTCAGATTTGCAGAGACAGTTTTTAAATCATGAGCCATCCTGGGAATGATTTATATTCTCCCCACAGCCAGACACTACATAACAGGAGAGATGTGAAAGGACGAGTTAACCAAAAGCATCAATAGCAATTTTTAAGGAACAATCATGTAGAATTACTGTTCAAACTTGATAATATGCCATAAGATAGACATTTCATCTGCAGGGACTAAAACTAGGAAAGAATGAGAGATCTTATCTGTCTTTCAGAAGTGGCATTCAAGACCTCTTCACTGGTCAATTTACTAATACCTGCAATTTTTATTTGCTCTTATTCAGTGTCTAATTCTTCCTCATAGCTACTATCACGCCTTAGACAAGCTATGCTCCTCTCCATTTCAATTTTTCCCTCTTTTACTTTCACCATTTAAACCATGAAATTGAAACTACAGAATGCAATTAAAAAACATACCTTTCCTCTATCATTTAGCTACAGGCACAATGAACTTGGGAGAAAACATAAATACAAAGTCTGATTCCATTTTAGCCATTGATAATAATCACCTAGGTCACCACGGCCTTGTCCAAAGGCTTTCACATAAATAAGACTTTGATTTTGTGCTGTATTAAGCTAACAATATAAGTTTATAATCATTAGAAATGCCATAATTATTTCCACATAGGCAGCAAAAATTCAGTTATAGTGCTGCAAGCTTCCTCAAGTATCTCAGCTAATATAATTCAAGTGTGTCTTGGAGTGATTACCTTATGTTTATGAAGGGCTCCGTAGTCAACAATAGACTGAACACTAGTTGGCTATGGGTCTTGGAAATCACACCAATAGCTCTAGAAACCTAGGGTTGTCCTTACACACCCCCAAAACGTATCCTAAGTGAGCCGCTTGTTGCTTCCAGAAGCGAATAGGATTCTGGTGCACGAATAAGAACAGTTTAGTAAACATCAGTGATTTCTGAGAGAAATACTGTAGGAGAAAGCTAGAATTGAGTAAACAAACAGATGGTTAAAGAGGAAAGTTAAGTGGAGGTCAAAAAAACAACATTAGAAAGGGGATGAACCAGAGGCTGAATGTTGGAGGAAGCAGAAGCGTTAGGCAGGAGCAGCATGTGTGCACACACCTGTGTCTTCAGGGAACCACCTCCTCTGCATTCGTTCTCTCAGTGCAGGGCTCCACACATTTGTTAGTCCTACTTAGGTCTGTGGCATCGCTGGAAAAGCATTGCAGGGTTTGTAAACGCAGGAGAAAGAAAACGCTTACACAAGATATGCAAATCCACTGAGAAAAGAATTAGAAGCTTCTTGCCTTAAGAAGGTTCCTTACAAGGCTTAAGACAGGAGCATAAGCCCTTGTTGGATGTGGCTCAAACCAAGACATCCTCCCGAGGGCAGATTTAGCTCCTCTCCTCATCAGAGCACACACATGGCTGCTCTCCCCATCCATAGCTCCCCGTTACATCCCAGCACACGGCTGGAGCTGCCGTGCGGGGCCAGCCTTCCCGCACCAGGGACAGCAAGTGTGGCCAAGCCAAGGCCCTGCACCCACCCGCCCACCTGTCCCAGCAGCCGAGCTCTTGATATCATCTTTCCTATCCACATTACTGACCTGCTTTCAAACTTCATCAAGACATCTACCAGAGGAATTCCTTTCTCCCTAAGGTTGTTTTGAAGGTGAGTGTGTTTTGGAAGAGCAGCAACGTTGATAATGAAACACTTAGCAAGCAAGAGCGTGTTCACTCCCAGCTTCACCACCATATGGTTAAATCTTCCCCTCCATCAGATTTAATAAATAGTGTTTACAAATTCTTAGACATGCCTCCCTAGCAAAATCCACTAACCTCACAACAAATATACTTATCATAGCATTAATTTGGTTAGAGATTTTCACAGAGTATTGACAGCCATATCTAATATCCAAGGATTTAGTTTTATTTCAAAATATATTAGATATATTTTTTCTTTACCCACTACAATTCCTTTATAATTGAGTTTCCTCCTGAATACACGGGGCAGCTGCTTTACAAACTTCAACGGGTAGACTATATCCCTTCAAAAATATCCTTCAATAATTAATATTTTGTGTTTGTTCACAACTAAGAACTTAAACTTTCCAACACAGATCTATAAAACCCTAAGTTCATTCTTCCTAAAAGCTGAACATTGCTATTTCCTGGTTCAAACAGCATTCCCTTCTGTGAGATGATCTGGTGCAATGGCCTAGATATGAGTACCTGCAGTCTATGAAGTAGGCTCTAAAATGTTTCAAATAAATCATAATCCAGATTATTTTACCCCTACTTGTTCCTTCTTAAAAGGTGAAACCCAGAAGACCCCTAGGAAGCAGGAGCTTCCCTATAAAGCCAGAACTGTTTCTTCATGAACATCCTTTCTCAGTCAAACGTTTTTTGTCAACAACAAAAATATCTGGACTAACAGCAAGATGTGTGTCCCGCTGATCCTCGGGAGCCAACGCTTCTTTGGAAACATGAGTGCTGTCTACCATATACTGGCGAGACCCAGCCCCCAGCAGTCTTAGTAGATCAGTTTAGAAATGTCATGGTGGACACATGCGAACACGGCACAGAATACAGCCCACTGCAATTATCAGCTCCTCTCCATGTTCCCTGTTTACTTAGAGCCAGGGGTTCATCATCACTTTTGTTTCTAAGGAGAAATATTGTCATAAAAGATCACTGATCACTGAGCAGCTGCTCAGTTCTATGATAGAAAAAGCCACATGTCAGCAACAGGCATAAGATTCCCATCATATTTATATTGCTGAGGAGCTCTAAGAGTCCAGGGAAGAGTAAAGCACTTCGGATGATGAGTGATCTCTCTGCATGCATTTCTGTTGATGTTAATAGCTAGAACCAAGTTATAAAGCATGCATAGCCAAACAGAAGAGAAATAACTAAGTCAGTCATTTCACTCTCTGACCTCTGCTCTTGCCTAGATGCTCTCAGCTTGTGCGGTGCTTCCTGCATCACACTGCTCTCATCTCTCAGATCCACAGATGAGCTGTGAAGGACACAGAGAGCAGCTCATTGCCTGATTGCAATGGCAGTCTCTAACAGATGAAACAAGATTTCACCAACTGAAATCATCTTCACACACCCTCCACCCTCCTCACATAACATGACAGCAAACCCAGACTAAATAAATCTTCTACTAATAAATCTAACTATCTCAGTGGGAGACATTTCCCTGTAAAGGAAGACAGCGGTTTTGGGTGGGCAAATAAACAGATCCTGATCACCTGCTCACTCCATTGGCATTTGACTAGACTGCACTGCATTACTTAGCTGACCTGGGAGCATGCCTGAAATAGTACCAAAAAATGACTTCCATCCAAAGAAGATGCCAATTACATCCAAATACGGGGAAGCACCTCAGCAAAGATGAGGAAATGTGCTGCATCCCTTGCTAACATGTTTGATCACTGTTATGTTTAGAGAAGAAGCCAGCGAAACATCCTGGATAAACACGTGACAACTTCCCCATTGTGGAAATGCCTTTTCCCCTTCTCTTGCGTTCTAGCGGTGACTTATCTATTCATATCTGCTAAATACAATATACCCTGATTGAGTCACCAACCCTCAAGCTCTTACGCAGCTTCTGCTCTACTCTAGGAATTTTGCAAATAAATCGCTGCCTTGGATTTGTTTTAAAGGAAGCATTTGTTCGTTTTAGAATCATATGCTTGGTTAAATGGAAGGGATCCAGCTCCGTGCTTTCTCTCAGGCTGCTTGGGTTGCAGTAATAGTTGGTTGCTGAACGTGTGAAGGAGAGTAAGGGCCCAGGGAAAAGGGAGAACCATGACAGAGTCAAAGCTCCACAGTAACTGGGCCTGGAGAAAAACACTGAGCCTCTCCTCACACCGGGGAGAGGGAGGCTCTCAACTCTCCCCACCACCTCTCCTGTGCAGCTGTCTGTTTATCCTGGACTGCTTTGTACTCAAAGAAGCAGCACGGGGACACCCAGAGCAGCACAGGGCAACCGGCCTCTTTTCCAGGCCCACTTTAGGATGCAAGGAATTGCATCGTAAAAGCATCCATTTCTTTCAAAGACAATTTGGACAGTTGATTCACGGGCAGATAGTGAGCCTGTAAGCATACTTTGGGGCAGATTACTTCCCCTCTCCACACACACACTACTTCCCTTTATTTTTTGGCTGTCGAAATAACATGAGTCCAGCTTAGATGCGGTGTGTGTTTGTGTCTGGGCTTCTCGCCCCTGCCAGCTCCAACTCTCCATGAGAGGCATCTTCTTCCAGAGAAGCACCCAGGCTTTTCAAAAGGCTCCTATACAATGGGTGCCCTTTCACACCTTGCACTGGTTGCCTCTCTATATCTCAGTTTGCCCAGTACAAAAATGGAGATGAAGATACTCTCTCTGCTGTCTGATTTAAAAATCTCTCCATCTGCCAGATGAAGGGGATAGAAGTAGCAGCAACGTAATGAGCACGAGAAGCAGAATGAGGTTCGAGATCATTGGTTTCTAATGACTGATCAAAAGCTGTCGTTCAGAGAGTAGTTGAGAACGAATGAGACCTTGTAAAATATGAAAGCTCAGATCCCAGAGGCTTTGAGGACAGGGATTTTGCCTGATACAGGGGAAGAAACTCTTGTAAGCAAAGGATTACGTTCAAGTAGTACCGTCATAATCAAAAAGCGGCTCCTGAAAAGCCACAGAACAATACTACTGGAGTCGATGGACGCTGGAAACATTTGGTGACAGGTATTTGCTTCTGTAACGCAGAGTCATGTCAGGGGCAGGAAATAAAAGTTCCCAGTTGGAGCACCTTAATCGCACAGGAAACCGTTGTAAAAAGCAAGCACGATGTTGTTTTACACTATGATAGCAGCTATCAGCATCTCTCATGATTTCCCCAGGGCTTCAGCAATGGAACAAGCTCCTCCAGGTGATCTGCAGGGCAGAAATTATTTTCAGTGGCTAAAAAATTAATCTGATGCTCTTTTCTTGACGCCTTCGCATCTCTTTCAGTTAGCCACCATCAAGGCTACAACTTCTAATTCCCTGGAATATCTTTAGCATAAAGCAGTTTCATTCTAACAGAAGGACGCTCACTGGCAAGGTCCTTAAAATATTATTTACTTTTATCATTAGGCTGACAAAAGCAAGGTAACAGATAGCCCAAGTTTGTTAGAAAATGATGCTGCTGCTTCACACCCACAAAACACTGTTACAAAGGCAGTAACAAGTGTACGTTATGGATTATCAGTCCTGCAACAGCAGGACGGGCATCTGTCTTAATCAGCTGCTAAATTATTCTTAGCTTTTCACAAATCAGACATTTAAACAGACAACCATATACAGGATGCTTTAGAAGTGGGTTTTACAAAGGCCTGATTTGTGGAGCTCCAGAGAACCAGGGTTTCTGTTTGACTTGGGCTGATGCTTTGCAGGCTCAGCCCTTCCGAGGGCCAAGCTGCAGGAGGTGTCCAAAGGGTGTCCCAAGGATGGCTGGCTGGAAGCAGCTTCCAAGCAATTTCAACACAGAAGGAAGCTGTGCTGTATGAAAAGCTGTTGGGGCAGCCCGTGTACTTTGTCACACCTATACATGACTAAATTTCCAGTATTGACCAACAGTGCAATGCTCTCCTAAAGGATAAATAAACATATTCAAATATGAGAAAAAAATACATTCTGTTCAGCATCTAGTTCTTCACTACAGGCAATGACAGATAAATATTTCAGCTAGTGTTTAGCAGGTTGGAAACTGAGGCACAAAGACATGGATTTGTACTAGGTCAAATCAGAAGATGGAGGGTGAATCCAGATTTGAATCCTACCTGGGACAGCACAGATACAGCAATATCCTTCTGCTTCACTCTTTTAATCTGCATCTCCTTTAATGTCAATGCCATTATTTTCACCTTTTTGTTTTCCTGGGAGATTACAGCTGTAATCATTTGATTGCACTAGATGTGCTTTAAAATAACAACGACTTATTATTACACTGCCTGCAAACCCCCAGTGCAAAGGAGTTCCTAGTTTCATGGTGACTGCAAAAGTGCTGCAGCTCATGTCACAGGCAACAACTGCCACTGGTGATCACACTTGAAAAGCAAAATACAACTTCATGAAATGTTTATACTATTGGAACGGGAAAAAAAGGACTTAAAGAAAAAAAAGATGGACTCAGATGTTTAGTGCTCAGGCACCTGTGGAGTGGAAAGTTTCTCAATTGCTCCTGAGTGCCAGGAGGTTGTTGTTGTTTTGGTTTGTTTGTTTTAGCCACTTATATTTTGGTGCCTTTCATCTCAACTCCTTTCTGAAGCTGATCATCCCTGTGGTGCCTAAATGAAAGATGACAGTGAACCCAGGGGGAAAATAAGACTGCTGAAATGCAAAGTAGTGTTATTATGCCAAGTCTGTGCACAAAGTGCATTTCAAATTTCCTTGATTTTGAAGCAATAGCCAGTGTTGTGGGGGAAGGGGACAAGCCAATATTTGCATTCAGTATTTCTGAGTATCTCATATTTTGCCTCTCCCTTGACTCCAATGTTGTTTTGTTTTTCCCGTTTGATTTGAAGATTTGGGTTAATTAAAGATTTAGAAAATTAAAGGTCTCTAGGAAATGTAACCAGCATCTCAGGTTTGCACTCAGGGGAGAGGAAGAAAGGGCTGGAGAGGGTGAGTTTGGGCAACTTTCCTCCTTTCCTCGCCAGGAGATGGGTGCCTGCTGCTCAGGTTTTGAGGCATTCTGCTGAACTTGCTTGGGAACCTTGCAGCGATGCTGTCAGCATCACATCCTGCTCCCGCTGAAGCAATTCCTTCAGTTTGAAGTCTTGTTGTGGTTGCTCCTCTTTAAACAAATATTGTGTCTTCTTGAGCCCTCATCACCCCTAGGACTTCACTGGCCTCAGACAGCACCATGTAAAAAAGTCATCCAAGGGAGGACCAAAAACACCTAGAGATCTGGCACTTACAGTAGTTCACCTTGCAAATACAGCCCATGTGACCTACAATACAGGTCCGAACAGACCGAACTCTCCAATACGTATCTGTGGCATTAGTGAAATGCATTAGCAAAACAAGAGGGAAAAAATAGTCCATGGATAATCTCACGTTCTGCCTTTGCTCCTCACATCGCACGCTCAGGAAGAGCCGCCTCCACCCGCTGCTCGCATCCTGGCATCCCGGCTGGTTTTCCAGCCGAAGCAGCGGGGGGGAGGGCGCCAGGCTCCAAGCGCATCCCTGCGCTGTTATCTGTGGGTTCGGGCCCCCATGGCCAGTGAGCGGCTCCCTGCGGAGCCCCTGCAACTTGCGAATGGAGCCTCTGCTTGGGACCCTCACCTTCCCTGTGGCAGTTAGAGCTCCATAATGGGCACAAAGAAATCCAAGGAGCTGCCTGGAGGAGCAGAGGCAGGGATCCAGGACACTGCCAAAGCTCCCGCATCTCTGCGGCCTTTCCTGTTTGGTCTTCCCAGTCTTCCTGTTCACAGCCCTGCGGAACAGAGGGTCCCAGGCCAGGCACCTACAAGCAGCATGGTTGTTAATACCGCGTGGCACTTTGCCAGGGTAAGTGCCATGCAAAACAAGAACCCCGTTCTGCTCCAGACGGTGCAGACAGTTCCTTGCTTGCAACGTGGTTTGAACAGCCGCCGCTTTCGCTTGGCCAGCTAACAACTCACTGGTCATCTAGCAGGCAGGAGAAATACCAGCTCAGACGGGAAGTGCTCTTGAAATTTATGGTCACAGAGTGCTCTAAAGGAAATCACACTGCAGCCTTTCCTTGAGGGCTTCTCGCACCACCAGCCACCCCAGGGACGCAGCACAGCCCTCTACTCCCCAACCCAAAATGCAACCCAGCCTAAGGGCTGTTTCCTCCCACTGGCATCAGAGGGGAACACCAGACGTGGTCAGCTGTCACAGCACTTTCCAAAACCTCAGCCATAAAACTTCACTACGGCCCTAACAAAAAATCCACACAAATGCACATGAGTTACTTCAAGCATGTAAACAGCAAACAGATTTATTATTGTCAAGCTGGGCAATTACAGCATGGAGTCGAGTTTGTGTTTTAATAAATGAAAACCTGCCAAAGGAAAAAAAAAGAATTACGCTTAATCTGATCCTGGTGGGCTGCCCCAGGTTTCACGCAGCATGGCACTGGTTTGATAAGTGCTGGGTCTTCCACCCAAACCTGGGCTGGCAGTCCCCCTACCTGATGGAATGACACACTTCCAAATTCACACTGAAAGAAGATGCAACAGATTTCTAAGTGACATAAATTAAAAATTAATTACCTCTTGGGGCTTTTTGTTGTGTGCCTGTTTTTGTGCTTGGGCGGTTAGCTGCCAGCGGGGTGGCCACCGGCAGGAAGAAGCTGCGCTGCAACCCGCGAAGTGGCAGGCGCGCCCGGCAGCGTGAAGCAGCGGCGCGACGCGCCCGAGGCCGCGCCGAGGGGAGGACACCCCTCCTGCAGCCGAGAATGTCCTCCCGGAGCCGAGAATGTCCTCCCAGAGCCAAGGACGTCCTCCCCACCTTCTTCCTTTGCAAAGGAAAAGCGGTGACACCTTCTGCCAAAGCAACTGAACTGTGTGAGAGGGAGCTACCACATTCACTGCCCTTTTTCTCTTTTACCCAATTGCGAGAAACAGTGAGCACCATCCTCCCCTAGACACTGCTTCAGGGCACAACGCAGCTTAGCTTGTCATCCTCTTCTATTTATTTACTTTTTTTTAATCTAAAAAATGAGTAAAGAATGTCCCTGAGCTGGCAACCTCTGAGTTTGCATCATTTAATTTCTTCCAAAGCACCTCATCTTGCCATCCGATTCTTCCCTTGCTACTTGTCTCAAGCAAATGAGACACATCTGCTTTCTATTTAAATCAGCAAGGAAATATTTATGCTGCAAGAGAGCATGGGGTTTTGCTAGCTGTGTCAGAGGAGGCCATTCAAGGTGCAGCAGGAGGCTCCTGGGCACCTGCAGGTCGCGAGCTGGGCTGGATCTGCTTCTCCATATTTAAGTGGCTGGCAACAAGCCATTAATTGTGCCAGAGGTTTTGCCTTTGGTAGGTGGTTTCACTCCAGTGGAACCCAGTGTCACAGTGGGAGAGGGAAAGAAAAACAGAAAGGCATCACTGTTGTACACCCAGCATGGTGACATGCTAGTTAAGTTCTAAATTATGTTTTTAATTACTTGGCATGATTTATGGAGACAGTGTCTCAAGGTCATAAAGCACCGTGAAGTGACACAGCTTGCCTGCCAGCTTGAGTCTCTGCTGCTGAAGTGCTCTCTTCTCTGCTTCTCCCCTGCAGCCTGTGCCTCCTAAACTCAACAGCTCTTGTATTTCATCCCAGCTTCCACAGCTCCCTGCTTTCTCCGGAGGCATTTGTTACTGTGTCTCCATCTCTGAAAAACACCAAAAACGGGTGATTTGGAGCCAGTAACTGATGTCCATTTGGTAACGATGCTATAGACAGTGGTGGTGTATTCTGAGGTGGCAATCTGGGTGGAAGCAGCTTTCCCTTCTCTATCAAGCATATCTGTGACTGGATGGGCCAATCTTGACCCATTACGTCCTTGCCAGGGCTAAATTTGACAGCTCTGAGCTAGGGCTGGAAAGGGAATGGTTCTAGGGTAGTAAAGCCAGGCCCAACGGCTGAGTTCACGTCCTGCCAAAGGAATGTTAAAGGAATCAGTCCCTTTGCATGCCCTGTGATGAATGAGTTTTGAACCAAAGAATGATCCACAAAATCCGTCCCGTACCTGCCTAAGACAAGCAAGAGGCTGGGAAAGCCCCTGCCGAGGTCCACAGGACCCTGCAGAACTGCGAAGCTGGACCCCCTGACCCCAGGAGGACACCAGGCATCCAACACAATCCCATGGGATTATGCACGGAGTTAAAGATGCCACCGCTCTCAGTACCTCTGGGAAGGCATCTGTGCCCGTGTTGTGGCAGAACAGAGCAATATGGCAAGGAAGAGCCCGTGGAATCCAACCACGATGCTTTTTAAGGGTTCTATAAATAATTAAGGGAGCTCATTAATTAATAAAAAGAAAATGAAATCAAAAAAGCAGGAGGAGAGAGGCAACGAATACTCACTGGGGCATAATAAGCATGTCCTATACTGCAGCTTATACAGACTGAAGTCTTTTAGTGAGAGTTAAAGTGGCTCTGTGGTTTGAGCTGGAGAAACAAATCTTAGCTGGAAGAAAAACCTGCTGGGAATAACAAAGCTACTTCCTAAATCTAAGTTACACTTGGGAAGACTTTTCAAGATTTACACACTCAACCGAGAACAACATGGGATATATACAGATATATATGTGTACTTCTCCAATACATGAGGAAAAAAAGGGATCTAGCTGGTGCCTGAGGTTGGCTTGCACCAACAAATCTTTAGGGAAGAGATAAAATACAGCAATGCTGGGAAAAACATCTCCCATTAATTAGATCATTATTAGTCTCTTATGGCTCAAACATGGGCAGCTTTGAAACCCTAGCTGCTATCAAAGAAAAGATTTACAGAAGTTCCACAAAGACAGAAAGAAACAATAAAGTCTGGTAATATCCCAGTGGGCTAAGAACTGGGAGACTGCACTTACTGCAAGCTACTAATTAAAGCAGTTTTGAAATCAGAAGCTTAAATCTAACTAAATAGCAACATTGTGCTTTGGGCCATGGTCTCAAAAGCAGAAATGAGACCAAGCACGTGCCCAGGCACAGGCGAGTCGTTCCAGAAGAAAACCAGGATACTGCAGGTGCAGCCCAACACTTGGGAGCGCACAGTGCCCTGGGGGTGTCTGCAGGTGCATATGTCCTGCACACCAGCCCCGTTTGTACATTTGGGTAGGCTATTTAAATGTCTATTTTTAAGTCTACGGCCTGAGTGTGCAAAAACACAAGGCTTGCCCCAAGTGCTGACCTAGGAGGCGTCGGGGGAAACAGGTTTTTCTCTCAAATTGCTGATACTCTGCCTGACACGAAATGGGTGCTGTGCTGATGGCAACATATCAGCTCCAAGTATTTCCCTTGAAAGAGGCTGGGCGAGCAGACCCGCGTCTGTCCTACGGGATGGAAATGCCGAGAAGGGCTATTAAATGCGGCTGAAGCCTGTGGTCTTGGCAGGTTGAGAAGAGGGAAAGCAATAGAGGTTATTGTGCTAAAGAGCTATCTTTTCCTGTCAGACAGCCTGACACTTGTGCTGGATCAAATAGTCACAATAGTCACAGTGAAATACCCTGTGGGTTTTCGTGCCGGTGGCATGGTGGAGTCGCGGGGCCTGCGGCTGAGCGGGATGAGGAGGATGTGCTTGGCAAAGGGGCATCCTCATTTTCAACCCTGTTAGCAAAACTTCTGCTATGAAACAAATACAATGTACATTTGATGCAAAAATAGTTAATTAGGACAGTCAAAGGGTCTAGAGGTAGTGGAAGCAGCCAGTAATAAGATAATACCCTTAATAAAACTTACTTTCTGCATGGCTATGCAGCATAATAGCTGTTTAATAACACCCTGCAAGCTGCAGAAAGGAGCTAGCAAAGCAGCCTTTGTTTCTCAGTGCAGGGCCAAGAGCACTGATATTTCTGAGTTTTCCTCCCACAGTCTAAGACACTCGAAGCTGGATTAACTTCCAAACCCCCCGGTCATCGGGTTTCAGAGCTCTGACTCCACAGTAGCTGCATCTCCTACTCCCAGAAAAAAAGCATCAGCCTGAAAACACAGTCCAGCGTACGGCAGAGCCTGGAACCAAAATGCTGCTGGGGGAAGGGGTGGTTGGGTTGGGTTTTATTTGTGAAACCTCAACTGTTCTGTAGCAATGAGCCAGGCCTTCAAGAAAGGGCCAAAGAAGGAAACAGAAGGTACCATAGTAAGCAAGGGATATTACTTGCAGAAAAAGTGCATAGTTTTTCATTACTTTGTCATAGTTTTAAAAGATGGCATAAATCTAACAACTGATGGATGAAAGAAAAAAAGGCATTGCCACCCAATAGGGGAAAAATACCTCTGCCAAAGGCTGCAATGATTTATTAAGTAATCAATAGCACTAGGGCTATATCAGTTTTACATCTAATTTAAACTTCCAGGTCTCAGTGTACTCATTAAATAATATAATAGATTTACATATTTTAATTATATTTTATGGATTCTGAACATAACGTAATTAAAAACGCTTTTCAGCGGATATGATTAATGAACAGGGTGCGCGGACACGCAGGGCAGCCGCCCCACGCAGGGGACGTCCGCGCGACGCCAGCCCCGGCGCAGGCTGCAGAACGGCACCTTCACCTCCCCTGCACTCGTGGCCGTTGACCAAGCGCTGCCGTAAGAGTCAAAGGCAAGAGAGGCCACAGCAAAGGCTCAATCCCAGGCTGAAACCCAAGGCTTTTAGAGTGATCCTTAGAAAACAGGAGGTTATCAAGACACAGGAAAATACCGAGCTCCCTAGATCCACTTTTCTTCTCCAGGAGGAACCATGTGAGACAGCAAAAGGCTGCTGCACCCAAAGCTGCTTTTTGCAGCCATATTAGAGCAGCTAATAAAAGACACTCGATCTCTCCACAAACTTTGTTTTTCTCATATCCTTAAATTATTGCAACTACAGCACCGTCACTACTACTTTGAAGTCCAAGCTCAGTAAAACTCAGCTCCCTTGAAGCAAGGTCAGAACCTACTGAACTCCATCCCTAAAACTGCAACAACCCAAGTGACTGTTGAATGGAGGAAGTCAACTCCAAACTGAAGTAAAAATGTAGAGAAAAGGAGGTCAGCAGTGCCAGCTCTTATGAGTCCTCTATGATTCCTCTACAGCTCATGATATTTGGTTTTGTGACCACGGAAATAAAAAATAAAATAAATTAGAAGAAAGTTTCTAGCTCTTGTGACTCCAGAGCAGGACCCAAAAATGCAAACTCAGGGCAGTAAAGCAAGAAATTCCAGAAGGTGAAAAAGAGAGATCCCAAAAATTCATAAATAAAAAGCCCAGAAATGGCTTTAGGAAGCCTCCAGGTGCTGCTAAGGCATAAAATACAACCGCAGCTCATAACAACAGAGGAATAGGCAGTCACTTGTCTTGTGATTTGCTGGCCCCTAGCATTTGAAAGCTTCTGCGTGTTGATTTAGGAGTCAGTGCTGAAATGCACTCTGGCTTTCTTTTTCTCCTTATACAAAGAGAATTTCCTTATACAAGTGGAAAGGCTGTTCTCTAGAGTCTATGTCAATCATAAATCAATAGAGCTCTAAACAGCCTTAAAGTCTATGACATGGGATGTTTTGTATTTTTAGGTTTCCTTCACCGATTTAGGGAAATAATGCATTCTTCTTTTTCCCCCCTTCTACTTCCTTTAAAACTACATTTTAAAATCCTTTGCAGCCGTTGTGAGCTGCCCTGCCTCAGGACGTGCTTCTCTTCCCCAGGGCCCGTGTTTGGGTGGGCACAGGCACCATTACCACTTCAGGGTCTACTCAAAGCTCGTGCTGCTTTTTACAAGATAGACCTCAGAAATTCTCCTATTCCATATGAAATACGCTTTCCCCAATTTGCCATTGCTTTCAATGGCTCCTACAATTTTTTTCCAACATATTTTTCCCCTTCCTGTGAACTGCTGAGACTCCTGACATTCACGTAGGACACAGTTTTGGCTTGGCCTGACACGAGGGCAGACACCTGCAGAAAAAACACCCCTGGTATTTGTGTTTTCGCCTGAAATGACCTGACTGACTGAAATTTTATTCTGTTTTCTGGTAGAGGCGAGTCTAGTGAGACTGAGTGTGCGTTATATGTTAACAATTCACAGAGCCCTGCAAGCTGAGGTTTAGTTTAAACAAACCTGAGCTGGGCTTCAGGCAGCCCATCTGGGACAACTGGGCAAACTATAAACCATGAATATCTTCCACTGACTGTGTTGAACTGTTTCATAGGAAATGTTCACATACAGCAAGATTTTTCCTACCACTACTCAAGCTGAATTAGATGTTATGCTGCAGAAAACACCGCTGTAGTGAGCTGCAGTGATTGATGAGAGGGCACATCTTGGGGTTGGCAAAGTTGGTGGATGCTTGCTTTTGATTTTTCACATATTCCTCTGGACATGCAACTAGTGATTTAATATGTCAGCGTTACCTTATACCCTCAAGGAATTCTCCATTGACAACACCCATTGCCTTGAGTATTCATACAAATGAGACTTTAGTTCCAAGCATTTTCCTGAAAATGTGGATTTCGTATAAGCATAAAATACAGTTAGACCACAATAGAGTTGGGAATTCCACCCCTTCTTGCCCCTGCAAAGTCAACATGCAATGGCTGAAACAGGAATCAACTAAGAGATATTCTGAAGTAGGACATTTACTTTCCACAGGGACAGTGGAAGATCCACTCGTATAGACTGCCGTGGTCCTTGTGTTCTCCTAGAGCGGTCTCACTTTTGTCCTTGCATAGTTTCCAATACAAGAAAAAGTATTTTACACATATATTAGCAAATCAAGCTAAGTCTCAGGGTTACCCCAACATCCCTTACACCTACATCCACCACCAGAGCTTGTGCTTACACATCTGACCCTTTGAGACTGTCAGCTTTGACCTCCAGACAAGGTCTTTCCTCCTCCTACTCAGTTCTACCTTCAAACCGTAAAGCAGGCTTCATTATCTTCTCTGCAGAACCCAAATGCATCACTTTCCCATTATTGTCCACACTGTTTCCATCAGAATCTTGTCCCCAGGGTCTCATCTCCGAGATGGCATCCCTGTTCCCTCCAGCCTCGGCTCCACTTCCAACTCACGGATGTCTCTGCATGTGCTCAGTAAACACACTGTGTTCTGTGTAATGTAAAACAGAAGCATCTCATACACTGATAAAATTACCTCTGTGCTTACACAGCTACTTAATTCCATTTTGCCATTGATTTGTCATTTTAAAGTTAAATAATAAACATGGATTATAGCCGGGATACTGAGTGCTGCTTCTCTCCCTCTAGTTTTTGATTTATGTGTTTGTTTATTTACTGATAATATTTAAGTACTCCCTATTGCCTTTCACACATAATCTGGCAAATCCCAAGGATTTACCTTCACAATTGATTAGAAAAGTCAATGTTGTACAGATAGGATTAAAATGGAAAATATCTAGAAGCCGTGGTGGAATCTGTTTATGAAAACTATTATCTCCAAAAGGCTCCCCAATATTTAAAACCTCTGTTGTATGTTGTCAAATACACTGAGCACACAGTCATTTCCCATTACAGGTATTATGAGGGTTAAAGCCACACAGGTGCGGTTGCCCATTGAGGGAGCACCTTCAAGGATGTCCATTCAAGCTGGGGAAGAGATCAGTGTTTTTCATTTGTTGGTTCTTTTTTTTCCCCTTTAAAATTAAAGGACACAGGCTAGCAGGTGATGCTGAGGCAACCAATGCATTTTGAATATGGTCCCTTCAGATATCTAAATTTAAGAATTCTAAAAGTGTCAACATGTGATTTTTCCCCCCTCTTCCACCGTCAGCTCCAAACGCCGTATTATATCTTTTATTTATTCTTGAAGCAGCATTTAGAACACTTTTTTAATGCTTTATGACATGGCAAACTGCTTTTGAGCATTTTGATTCCCTGTCAGAGGGTGAACCTGGCTTCCTTTTTTATCCACTCTCACAACCAGAAGGGATGGGGGAGAAATCAATTATTTGCTCACCACTTGCTCCACAGTGCAGTCATTTCAGATCAGGAAATTACAGTGCAGAGTGATAACAAGATTAGGCTGGTGTCAGAGAGCAGATTAGAGGGCAGACTAAAAGCAGAATTAGATCTACTCCTAATGCCATTCCCCTCTCACCCACGTCCTACTGCTGCCCTACACCAGTGCTGCTGGATGGCAACATTCAGTCATGGTGCATGGTGCACTCCAGGATTTGAAGTCCTAGGAGGGGCTTGATTTGGTTTTAAAATGAATGAACTAAAAAATAAACAATTGTTCATAGTGAATTTAATGTCAAAGAAGCAGGGAGGGGAGATTGCATGGCAAGGTCGAGAAGACCAAGGCAAGTGGCTGATCCCAGGAACATGTGAAGAACAGTCCGGACCGGTGGCTTCTCCCAACTGGTCAAGCGAGCAGCCAAGATGAGTCATGGGGAGAGCCCCACGCCTGCCTCAGTGATACAGAGCTAAACACACCCACAGGCAGACAGCGCACTGAACAACACACAACGCACCCGTAAGGGGCTGGAAAACACCCCAATTAAGTGAAAATTACCATCCCCATTAAGTGCCAGCCGTCATCGCTTAATTGCTACCCAGGGAGGAATCCTGATTAAGAACAGAGCAAGTTTAGCACATCTTAGGCAATGGGTTATAGCTTAGATATACACGGCCGGGGGGGGGGGGGGGCGGGGGGGGGGGCGCGCAGGGAAGAAGGAAGAGCAGAAATAAGAGAAAGTCGTTTTGGTCTAAAGCCGGGGTCATTAATTTTGCTAAGTGAAACCAGAGCTCATGCTAGGCTAAGGAGTAGCTGTGCTGGGGACAGAATCACAGAATCCCAGAATGGTTGAGGTTGGAAGGGACCTCTAGAGATCACCCAGTCCAGCTCCCTGCTCCAGCAGGGACACCCAGAGCACATGCCATATGGTGGCATCTAGGCGGGTTTGAAGATCTCCAGAGGAGGAGACTCCACAGCCTCTCTGGGCAGCCTGTGCCAGGGCTCTGCCACCCTCACAGGAATGAAGTTCTTCCTCACAGGTTCTCTTGAGTTTACAGGAGCACTCTTCCTCTCCTTGTCAGGACCGGTGCTTGCAGGGACTGCCCCGTCGGGGTATCACCCGGCACCCACCCCTCGCTGCACTGCTTCCCCGCTGCTCAGGGCACCCACAGCCACAGTCTAAAAATGCGGCTGGCATCACGCTGCCTCTTCGAACCTAAACCCGCAGCCTTGGTGAGGAGGACTGCTTTGTCAAGCTAATGTAAGCAACCCCCCTTCTTAATGCAGGAACTCTTCTTTCTTTGGAGGAGCTCTGACCTTTAAATGAAGGTGCATGCCAAGAAAAACCCAAAGCTTGTTATCAAGACAATCTGTGCCACTGGCTGTGTGGTACTATCCTCCTGAGATGATGAATCAGATCTATCAGTGTCTAGATACTAAGGCCTTTTTCATCCTCCTTGCAAACTCAGGGCTTTCCAAATCTTTAAGCTGGATCAGAGGAAGAGCACTACAAGAGCTTACTTAAATCTCAGCAAGCAGAAAAGGGGGTTATGGGGAGGAGCTCACATGAAATAGAGAATTCTACTTTTTTAAAGATAAAAACGTAGCTGCAGGTACAATAAAAGCCTTTGGAGAACAGAAAAGATGTGTCAGGAATGTATCTCATTTAGTCCCATTGTTTCAGCCCAAGCTTTTGAGAAATAAAGCCATTTATCTTTTGTTTCTCTATTTTTTCCCCTCCCCTGCCCTTTTCTCCCTTTCTGATGACAGTCCTCATTTTATTAGGGATTGGATCACAGATGAGGTGCTAGTTCCATCTTTTCTCTTGAAAGCAAACATGATTGATAACGTTCAGAAAAAAAAGAAAGAACACATTTCTTAAGGTGGACAAACTTCTTGCAAGACCACTTTCCATTTATGTTGTGTTTGAGTGTTTATGGTTTACAGGTTAATTATTCCATTTCAGAGCACCTATGGCTCGATACCGTCAACAGGTGTTGAAGCCCCAAAGGAGCACGTCTGAAAGGGGAATAACCAAAGAGGAAAAAAACCCCAGATTTCCACCCAGTTCCGTGGGGCTGCAGCGAGCCCAGCCAGCCTGGTCGGCCGCACGCTGCTGAAAGCTCTGCCTGCGCCCTCGAAGGGCTCAGGGGAGCTCTCCTGCTCACAGCCCCAGGAGCCCCGGGCCCAGGCAGGGAGCTCAGCACCCCTGTGCTCAGGGTAGCCCTGTCACGGGGAGCGCATGGACAAGCAGGTGCCTGGGACAGCCACGGCGCTCCGGCTTGGCCTTCCACTCGGCGCGATGCAGAGCGGGCTATTCTCTGTGCAAAGCGGCTGCATTTGA
The DNA here is from genome assembly GCF_000705375.1 of Tinamus guttatus. The sequence goes on from NW_010587475.1 coordinate 43,612, forward strand.
AGGACACACAAGTTGCTAAATATGGTCAGCTCTAAACTCAGGCATCCTTCATAGAAAAGCAGAGTCCTGACCCACAGGACAAAAGCAGAGTCCTGACCCACAAAATGCTTTATTTTGTCTACTTCATGTGTTCCACAGTGGGAAAGGGAATGAGGGGATGTCCCTGTCGCATCCTCCACAGGACCTCATCCAAATCCACACTCACTGCAACGCAGAGTTACCAAAGACATCCATCCCAGGGCTTGAAATGCTGTTTATCCTGGCTATTTTCATGTGATAAGACATATTACTTCTGTTTACAAATTAGAAGTCTTCTGTGTCCTTCAACAGTATTCCTATCTGACTATCATGATCCTCCAAAAGTCTGATATTGAATAATTTGATCAGACTTCAGCACTGTCACCTCTCCCACGCTGACTGCTTACTGTGGGCACCTGCATTTAGTAACCAGGAGCCTGACAAGGGAGTCAAAGTCAGAAAGCTCTCAGCCTTGGTGCCTCCCTTCCCCCCTGCAAAACCCATGTGCTGTGCAACTTCTATTCATTTCTCCACATGCTGAGTATGAAACGTAACTCCATAAACTCCTACAGACAGGTCTGCTATGACCTTAACAGAGTTCACAACAATATCACAGGAGCAATCCTGAGAATTCGATTATTTGATGGGCTCAGACCAAGTACCTCAAAGGCTTGGAGCCAAAGACATGAATTCATGGATAACACCAGCAGGTAGGAACTTGTTGGAGAAACACAGCCTGAAAGCGCGGGCACAGCACAAGCACCACCAAACTCAGAGCGCGGGAGCCTGGCAGGGTGAACCTGGGACCAAGTCTCTGCCAAACTGCTTCATTTCTCTGATGCTCCCTCCCAACTTGGGCAGATTTGAAAGAGTGCCCTTTCACATGGAGCAAGTAAAGAGCCTAACTTCATGGTACAAACCCGATCACACATATAGCCTCTAAGATCCAAGGCCCATTTCAGGCTAGGCATTAACCTACTTTCTACTTCTCCTGGAAAGTGCTTTAGCTTAGCAGATTTTGTTGTTTCCTTGATTGTTCTACACAAGGTTGTTTTGTATCTCTGACTTACCTAGTTACAAGTAGGACTATCACATTGATTTTCATGTTGCTTTATTTTCCTTTGCATATCCTGTTTTTTTTTTTTTATTATTTGGACATCTAGGCTCTGGATTATCATTTCCTGCCACCTCCCATCCCAATCCCCCTTTTTCTCCCCTCCTCTTGAATTTCTCTATTTGTATAGCTTGTAGCCTACACTTTTCAGTCACAAGATTGAATCTTTTTCCTTGTGGCTGGTTTTGTTTCCTCTGTTTCTGTTTTCATTCCTTTACACTGGAGTAATGAGGAAACCTCAGATGAGTTGTGCATCAGCCCACTGATTAAGTGAGGTACCTTTCCATGCAATAATTACCATTTCCTAAGCTAAACCTAGGCACAGCAAATCATTTTTATTTCTGTAGGCTCTGCAATTCACAGAAAGAAGCACCAGTCATGAACAGACAGTACATAAATTGCCAGAAAAATCCCCAGTTGCATACAGATCATTTATAACCTACCCAGCCCAATGTCTGCAGAGGGTTTTACCCACTAAACATCTCATACATCACTGACTTCCCTTAAAAAGATAACAATATGTTTAAAGAGGTAAGTGGGCTTGGTCTCGATCATTATGTTCTCTCTCTCTCTCTCTCTCTCTGGGGCAGGGAGTTGAAAGTTTTGATTTTCTCCCATTAATCTAAGTGCACCCAAGGCTGGGGTTTGTTGTTTCCACTACCTGGAAATCTCAGACAAGACAGGATCTGAATGAGGGCCCCAGGTGATGCTACTGCCCTGGCTCAGAGTTTGCACATAAGAGGACGCTCCACCGTGAACACAGCACCACATGTCTGTGCCAAACCCACTGTGCCATCAGGGCCCAAAGTCACCAGCAGAAGTGATGGCTTCATTGAACACCACCGTGAACACCAGGACCACTACATTTTCTGCGGTCAGGGAAGATTTATATTTGTGATCAGAACTTCCCAAACAGGTAGAGGGCAATAAACAGGGAATCTAACAAGGTGCACATGAGAAAGAAAACTGTTACAGAAACACACTGCTTGATCACAGCTTACCTGGAGCCCTTGGTTGTTTCACAGGAATCACAGCAGTAAGGAGCCTGGCACAGTTATACATGCTGGATGCTCCAAGACTGAAGCGTGTTTGGAGCTTTCTTGTGGTACGTTTCATGTCTTCAGCCTGAAAAACAAGATGCCACACTAACATATCAAAGGACAAAGCAACTTGGAGCAGACAGAGTCACAAACCAGTTTATTAACAGCTTGAATATCTGGCAACAGCTTGTTGAAGCCACAGTATGTTTAGGCTTTGGAGTATGCTAATTTTGAGCATACCACAGCGCACTCCAGCACTCAGGCAAAACATTTCCTCAGCTAGTCCTCTGCCCCTCGGGGCGGGTTTGGTTTGCTAATCCTTACACGCGAGCTCAGAGCTGGACAAAGGGGCCAGGTTCCTGTTGCTCGGGCAAAGCTACCTGTTTACCAATATAGCAGGTACTCAACCAAATCGAGGGTAACCTCATATGGTACCAGGATGCACCAGAGAACCATTCACACAGACAAGAGTAAAACTGGGCACCAAGTCTAATGACACTGCCAAAGACTGTTGTCTTCAGTAGCAAATCCAGCCCAGCAACATCTTCCCACCTCCCCTCCAGCCCTTTTCACAAGCGACAGCCTGGCCGCAGTTCTGCATGAGCAGAAGAAAATGGTGTTTTATCTTTCCTTCCGAGTAAAGACATTTGTGGTACAACCACATTGCATAGCCGTTCCTGTGCAGATAGCCAATCACCCACTGCTGCACTGAGTATCTTGCCTTGGAAGAGACACTACAGGTGTTCTTCCATACGGTGAGTGGCTAGGGCCACCCTTCTAGAGTCCTCTGCAATTCTTTTGCTTACAAAGGCAATCCTACTTCACATTTATCAATCCTGCTTTACTCCACATTTATCAAGAACTTCTATGTTAAGTCAAACACAGTCAAACTAGGCAGGTTTTGCACTCGGGAGTTCTTCTGGGGATAACTGACATTTTTGAAAGGTAGCTGGCAATTGTGCCAAAAACCAAATAACGCCACAAACACAGACATGGCGCAAGCTGCCTCGCTGCAGAGTGCCGCTCTGCACTGCCGCTGCAGGCTGCTGAGCTCGGAGGGGCTGAGCCACAACACACCCATCTTCCCATGCTACTTCTTCATTAACATCTGCAGCAGCTACCCAACATGCGTTTCTAGTTCACTGGGAAAATCATGGGGTATTTGAGTAAAATTCATTTTAATGAAAGGAAAGTGACTTTAAAGGAAAGATTTAAAAAGGTGTAGAACTTCTCAGGCGCTTAAAAAATCACCATAAAGACTCCCCAAAATCTAGCATCAATCTATAAGGCTTTAAGGGGAGCGTATTACATTCAGCTGCTTACCTGGATCTTCTTTTAAATTAAACCGAGGCTGCCAGCAATATCTACCTTCCTTTTGCTCTTTCCCCTCACCTTTTTCTATGGTACTAATAACTTTACAGGCAGCAACAGTCTACACAGTGCTACACCTTTGAAAACCTCAACTGCTCCTGCCACTCTCCATCCTTTACGGATATTTTCACGGATCATTCAAAAGCCAAAGAAGACAGGACTCAATCCCAAGCTTTCTCCTCTTCTACAAGTTCTCAGTCTCCCCATACCTCATCTGCTTGCTATCACTGTTGACTCTTCTAGCCTGATTCATATTTATCCTTGATCTACAGACCTTCTTGAGACTATTGATGGTACCTGTGCTCTAACAAGCATGACTTTTCTGAGTAACGTGGCTAAAAACATTAGGATCTTTTCCCATAACCTTTACTTGGATGAGCAGGCTACCTCTAAGAATAATCCCATCTGGAGCAATTTAACAGCAGGTGTCAATAGTGTAACCATGAATTTTTTCATCTGAGAAAATGACTGTAAAATTGGATCATCATGGAGCACGTTTCAGTGAAAACACGGGCTTTTTTTTTTTCTTTTTTTTTTAAGTATAGGCTCAATAAAAGATGATTCTAATGTTAAATCATCCAGTGTTAACTTATTGCTAATGGCACAAACGCATACTCTCTTCACAAAATCTACTGCATTAAGAACCTCTAAAGAGAGACAAAAAGAGATCTTAGCAAATTTTTCAATTCATCAGCTCACCATGGAGTCAACTTAAAGCATTGATTAATAGGACCCTTGCTATCCTAGCTGAACCTCTAAGTAGTTTAGTAAGACATAAAACATTCAGCTCAGGATTTTTAGTTTAATTTTTTTTATTGATTTTTTTGACAAGAAAATACAATAACATTGTGCATATAAAGCAGCCCATGCAAGGCCTTTATTTTCCACACGTGCATCAGGAGTAACATGCATTCATTCTGCATGTGTCACTGATCCGCACGACCTTTGAACAGTTATTCAGTGAGAAAATTAAACATCTAGCAAAAAGCTTTGAAAGAGCAGCTCATTAGAGAGCACCTAGTATGTGCTGCGCATTTCACACAGACATGCACAGAGCTAATGGGAAACTGCTGACACCTTCTAGTGCCAGCGCGGCAGTCCTTGCCGTAGCGAAGGGGTTACGGATGTAGCTGGGCACTTATGAGCCCCAGGAGGAAACAAAGAGGGTAGGTGACTTTGCCGTGGTCACCTGCTCTTTGTGGCTATGGCATTCACCACTACAGCATCCACGTACCTTGTTCTTGTGTAGGGATTTCATTCTGTGTTTCTCTGCAGCTCTCTGCTCCCCAGAAAAGCTTTCACAGCTCCCACTCTCACCCTCCCTTGTCCCCCGCTGCAGACCTGCAGCACTCAGCTCCTTCCTCAGGACAGACATTGACCGCGAGGCAGGCTGAAAGTCCTTTCCTCAGCCAGTGCTTTGCCATCAGGCCTTTCTGCTGCCTCCTCAGATTCTGCTAATCCTGTCAGCTGGCCCCATCAAGTAGCATGGGTGGCCGTTCAACGTGCTCACGTGCTGCTCTTTGCTTCCTTCTTGCTGGTGAGGCCAAACTACTCCACTGCCCCTCAGCCGCCCCCAGGCACCCTCCAGGCTGGCACCCAGGAGCACGGCCATCTCCATTTGCCATGGTGTCCAGCTACGTGGCTCTGACACTGTTACCCTGGGCACGAGAGGCAGTTGCCTAGAGTATCAGACTGTGTAATGGGCCAGCAGGTTATTTTTTTCTGTTTTTCTCTTACTTTGCTTCCAGTCATTTTGCCTTGAGTAGCAGAAAGCCTGGAGTCACCAGCATGGGGAAGCCCCGCTATTTGTGGATCTTCTGCATGAGTCAGAGCGTGAGGCAGGTTTCGGACAAGCTTAGAACGTCCTACACAAAACTATCCTCCTCCTGTCCAACAATGACCTCATTGTGATATTGCTCCATAACAAGGATAGACTTTGAGGGGGAAGGGGGTTATAATCATTAAATTGTAAATCCCTTTAAATGCAAAGATCAAAGGGAAAGTTTCAATCCAACGACACATAATTAAAAATGCAGACGCGAAGAGCTTTGATTCATGAATGCTTATGCACTTTTAAATTGTTGCCAGGGAGATCAGGGCATGAGAAAATTAAAAACCATTACGCTTCAAAAGGATAAATGATTTTCACAGCTTTCTAACATTATTTCCTGTTGCGCAGATTTTTGTGTGTTTTAACATTTCCCCCGCCCTGCTTGGGCAGATTAGCTCTGAAAAGTGTTTTCCAGAAAATGTTCAGGACTCAATGAGACTAAAAGGAGATTAGTGAACTTGTTGGGTGCAGAACTCCCATTGGTACTTCATGGCAAATGCTTGGGGCAGCGAAAGAGGAAAAACCTGCCACATTTGACCATCTTTTACCTGCATTTTCATTTAAACAGCTCTCGAAGATCTTTCAATTCATTATTTTTTTTTTCCAACTGAACCAGTACAATGCAATGCAATATTGGCCAGGAGCCAAATCTCCTTGAAGTTAAAGGAAATATTCCCATGACTGCGGCGGATTGAATCTGTTTGCTTAACACTTCTCACCTGTAAAACTCAGAGCACTTAACTGAGAGGAAAAGGCTGTTTCCTATTTCACAAATCGAAAAATTGATACACATGAGGTGGACAAGATTCTTTACCATGTCCCAGAGGCTGGAATAAAAGTAAGACTGTCAAGGTACAACAAATGCTCTGACCTCTAATCTAGGCTGCCTCAGACCTGCCCTGCTTCTATATGTAATTTATACATTCCCAACGCCAAAGAAATCCCTTGGAGTGCTTTAAAATCACCTCAATTTTACAAGACAAGTGACAAACAATGTCACTTCCTATTTGCACCTTATTTGTTCCTTAATCACTGGCAACACGAAGGCTAAGGACGATCAGATGAACTGTTGAAACCTGTGCTGTACCTGGCCAGCTTCTGCTGAGCTGGTGAGATGCAGGGACAGTTCATCTCATCTACACACAGGGTTTCAATGTCAGCAGTTACACAGGATGAACCCCACCCCTTGAAATGGGCACCACCTGGAAGAAGGAGCAGACACAGCCTCAAAGGCAGAGCAGCTCTAAGTACACCAGAAATTGCCTTCTGTTTACATGTATTCCACCTTTTTTTTTGACAATATAAAGTCCAACTGAAGTATCTCTGCCATCTTGATTTGCTCCTCACTCTACTGTGGCGTTTGGCATCTCCGGTCAAGTCAACCGTCATGAAACTTCTCTGAGGAGAAAAGTCAGAGAGAAGCAGCAGCAGCCCAGCAGGGCACTGCACAGCTCGGCAGGCATTTGATGGTGAAAACAAAAACATTTTGCATTTCCATTTGAACGTAGGAGGCTGGCATTGTTTCTGTTTGAGACTAGGCTTCTTCTGAACAGTGTCTCCAATAAGCACTAAGGGGCCACACAAAAAGTGGCCTGGTTCCTTGGTACTCACTGCCCACAGCTTGTTCCAGGTGCAAGACATCCTGGATTAATACAATATATCCAACGATGCACTGAGCTCTGCTGTCATAAAACTTCTGCCACTGCTACTCCTCCTATGACTTTTGGACTTACTCATACTACACATGAAAATTGGACACAAAATTCTCCAAAAAAGGAGAATATTTTCATTGACTTCACTGGGCTTTGGATCAAAATCACCCAGCAGTATTCAAGGAACCACTGGTATGTGAATGTACTCTGACATCCTCAAGTAAATGACAAATAGAAGGCAAAATATTATTGCCTTTTGTTACTTATTATTTCTAGCAAACAAGGCATGATGAATTTATGTTTTTTTCAGTGGGCATTTGTTCAAGAATATGCTAATAGTATTCTTTGTTTACAGTTACTGGATTAATAACATCTCTATGTAATTCTTATTCTGAAATTTCAATCCAAAAGAGATTTTCTAGTCTGAGTTTCCTTGTGGCAAAATCAGTAACATTTGATCCATTTACTCCATTCCTGCGCTCAGTAACTTGCACTTGATCATGGCAAATGCATCCAGAGCCAACTTGAGGACTTCAAGAAGTGGAGATCCTACTATTCACCTGAGCAGTTTCTTCTAATAACTATTTTTAAAATGCTTCATTTGTAACGTGAATTCACTTTTCCTTCTCTTCACAGTTCTTTCTCCTTCGGCCTTTCTGCTCTATGCTAACGTGCCCATCAGCATTTTCTATGCATAAAAACAAGATCTTTTCAGCTGCAGGCAGCTGGAGCCCCTTGCAAACCTGGGTGTTGTGTTGTTCTGCTCACTTTGAGAGCAGTACTCTCCTCAAGAAACAGCAGACAACCACACATGTTCAGTGGTGCTAAGCGGTGCCTAAGGCAAGGCCAGGACCTCCACGCAGGTCTGTACCACACTCCTGCAGCAGCACACCACGCGGGGCTCTGCTTGCCTTGGGGTTACCCATCATGGCACAGAGGGCCTAAGTTTTCAGGGATTAGCTGCAGTGATTGCAAAATCTCTCTTCTATATAGTCTAGTTAATCTCTAGAAGCAACAAGACAACCTTTTTTTTTTTTTTTGCTGCAAATGTTGTGATGTTGTCAGCACATCTATTATGAGACCAGGCTTGGGTTCCTCCACTATTCATAGTACCTCTTTATGCTGCCTGCCAGATCGGAATCAATCTTTCAGTGCGACACCTCAGCGTGCTGTCCATCAGCTATGGTCAACACCTTAGGCCCACAGAGGAGATGGGGTGAGTAAGAAGCTCTTCTGCACCAGTAAGGCACTATTCTGAAGGCCAGCATGTCATTTGACCATCTTTCCTCTTGGAGCTGGTGTGCAGGAGGGAGAAGGGAAAGTGCAAAGGATGACTTTGTCCCTCAGTGCTTCGGAGCTACATTGCTGATACTGTACAAAGTAGGAAGGGTGCGAGAGGAGTCTTGGGGATCCCAGCTCTTCCCAGTGCAGTCTCTTCTCATATCAGCTCAGAGCGTGTGTGCCCTTGGTATATTGGCCTGTAAATCTAGACAAGATGGGTTCTGAAAAGCAGACACAAGGGCAGGTTTGTGCACTGTGAATCTTTCCTCGGCCCCCATGCCAAAAGCATTCCAAAGCTCTGAAATAATGGTCAGTATCTGACTCTTCCCAGAGCTAATAGCAGGCTCTCGGCAAGAACAGCTGTTCTTTCCAGCATGCTTGAGAGACGGGGCAACAGGAAATCTCACAGCAGAATTAACTCCTCAGGGAATCTAGTTTTTGCTGTTTGTTTTCCCTTATGTTCTTTCACTCTAGTCTCAACACCGGCGAAGTGCTGTTCAAACACTTGACGCGTGTTTCAGTGGCTGGTGCTGTGATTTTTCCTGATCAATTCACATTCTGGTCCCCAAGGTGCTTACCTTGGTCCCAGGCTCCTTGCAAGTCAAGGAGAAGGAAGAGGACAGAACTTAAGATGCTGGATGGAGTTCATCAGTAATGAATTTTATAAACCCCTTGACAGTTTGTACTAGATCCATCTTAATTTGCTTTTTAGGAAAATGACCACCACAGTTTCTGATGAACTCAGTGGTCTTGCAAATGAGCAGCAACCGTATGAAAAACGGTTCTCAATCCCTTCTTTTGTGCACCTTAGAAAAGAAATCAGTGTTTGCCATGTTCAGCAGTTCTCCTCTCCTGAGCAGGTGCTTAGCAATATGCTTCCTCTGCTGAGCTTGTCCTTGCATGTGGAGGAACTGTTTTATGCTGGCTTAGAGAATATATTATAGACATAATTTTCACAAATGCTGAGATCCTAGAAAAAGTACATGACTGAAAGGGGACCCAAGAGATATGGGTTCATCTTCTGACTGCCTTAATGGTTGGTCTCAGCTTTACTATCCATAGAGTGGTGTGGAGAATAATCGAAGAGCTCCTTGTGTGTTAAACACACAAAAGCTGGGGCACGCACTGCAGGAGAACAGTGAGACAGGCTTATTAATAGCTTGCATGATTATTCCCAAACACATGCAGTCTCATAATATTGCCTTCACTTGGCATCGCGCTGCCTGAGAACAGCCAGAGGAAAACACTGTTTTGCTCCAGTGTTTTAGTGATGACTGGAAGGGGAGACACAAGCAGAATATCTGCTCTGCCCCTGCAGACAAACAAAATCCCCATGTCCCACAGGTAATTACAATCTCCTAATTGGGTTTGAAAACAGGAGATTTGAATCTGAATGCATGGAGTTTGCACCAAAACGAACAATTACTTGTCTGAAGGATTCGGTGGTTTCAAAACGCGACAGGAAGAGAGGCTGGAAAGGGAGGTTTACCTGTGAGTTCCAGATATCCCCTATAGGCCTCCACTAACCAGCTGGCTACTTTTACTAGTGGGAATCAGAAGCCATCCTCACCCTATTGTCATTTTTTATCTATCACTCTAGGCTCATTACATCAATTTAACTAATGGCAATTAATATGACAATTAAAATTGATAGCAACATTAAGCACTTGGAGGAGAGACACTGCTCCCGCGCAACGCCGGCGCATTTAACTGTCATAAGGAACCCTGGACACCAAGGTGTGCGCTGCAGCCGCCGCCAGCTCGGCCTGGGCCTGCCCCAAAGACCTTCTCCCTGCTGCTGTCCCCAGGCAGGTGCTGGTGCGGGGGAGCCAAATGTGCGACCTTTGGAGAGGTTGTGTCGGGGGGGCCCCCTCCTTGTGTGGATCAATGAAGAGGTTTTCTAGTGTGCCTTGTCTTGCAGAGATAAAAAATAGCTACAGTGCTCAGTATTAACAGAGGCCTCTCTGAAAAGTTGGGTTTTCTTCCAACAGACTGTCCAAGTCCTGTGCTTTGTACAGGAGGGGAGAGAAAGCTGTAGGCCTGTCTGTGACCCTGGGGGTTGATTTCTCTGCAGCTCAGGTTATAGAATAACCACCTTGCCAACTAGATGCTTAATTATTCCAAGTTTTTAAATTGTTTTGAAAACGCAAGCTGTATCCCCGTGTTAAAGTACTATTATGAATAGAGTTCTGATATTTTACAGACTTCACTCCACAGCACTTTTGATGTCATTTGTGCTAATGTTACTGTGACAATAGCCTCTACACTAGATCATCAGCGATGTCCAAACTTCCCACCCATGACATGCAGCATAAAATTCATCTACTTGAACTGATCTGGCAGAATTACAATTATCCTCTATATTTCCCATTACTGAGGCACCATGCACACACTTTACAAAAATCCTTTCAGCAAGGGAATATGTCAGTTTACTGATACAATAATCAACATATATCTGCAAAACTCTTTTGCTGACATTTCTGATAGGGAAGAAAACCCAGCGTTAAATGCACTCAGCCCTCATTCCCCCAGTGCAGCTTATCTGGAGCTGCTTGGTAGAGGAGATGTTGTGATTTTATGCTGGTGCATCCAATTTTATACTGATGCCTGCTGTGTATATGTGGAGCTATAACTGTGTTGTGCCCAAGAGCAATCCTCACTATGCACTTTCTATGCTGTAACTACCTCCATCGCATACTTATAAATGGTTCCAAGCGGTGAAATAACATCTGTATTGATCTAAAGAACATTTTATTGATTAAAGGCTGCAGAAGAAACCATATGAAATGCAGGCATTATTTAACAATGTCTTTCCAGTACCTGTGTTGGAAATAGAAACACGAAGTTGTTAAATTTTTTATCAGATGGCTCCCACTGAGATTGCTGTAATGATGCAAAGTCAAATTGTTCAGCTTTGCGTTTGCTTAGGGTTTCTCCCCCTTCTATACTCTTCTGCAGGGGGAGAGGAAAGATCTAAAGAGGAAAATGCTTCTGGATATTGACATTAAAAGGATAAAGCAGGACGAAATCGCCTCTCCATACTTTTCCCTGCAAGCTGGAGCATAGCTCTAGAGGAGATCTGTGAGAGTGAGTTAGCTTTTGGGAAGGATGTTTTTCACAGACCCCCCTGGCCTGCACTTCTGTGGCCTGCACAGCCTGTGGTGGTTTATTTTGAATCAGCAGGTACCGGCATGTTGATGACCTGTCCCTCGCGGAGACCTTGCGCTAACATCTGCAAGTAGAGGAGAGCGATTTGTAAAAGAGTCCTAGGAATGGTGAGCGTTGGGCAATGATCTACATTGAAAGAAATCCCACTTACTTGGGATTGCTTTCAGGTGGAACACGCAGCAGGAGAAACCTGGAGCACAGGTACAACAGCTCGGATAGAGGTGCCTCCTGGCAGCAGCCGCCAATGTACTAAGCCTTTTTGTTCACATCTTACATTCCTGTTTTGTTCCTGAAAAGAAAACACCAACTGACATCTCTGCCAGGAAATAGGAAATGTAAATACAACCCAACAGCCTCCTGGGAAATCCACATGGAAACGTTTTCAGCCTCAACCTCTGCAAAACTCTGAACTCCTTGAGATGCTGGGAGCCTGTTCTTGTACCAGAAATCCAATTTCAATTGTTTTACCATTGATGCTGTGTTGTAAGAGGGAAAGATAGGACAAGAAGATGGTGAAAACAAGCTAAGTTGGGCAAAAGGATGAAATCTACATTTGCGGGGAGGAAGAGGGGAAAAAAAAGATATGATCCTGGATTCTGATAAAGTTCAAGGAGGATCTGGCCAGCTCTGACCTCATGGCCACATTATGAACCTTTCTGGTTAGAACTCGATCTAACAGTTCGTGAAAAATTACTTGCCTGATTTACTGGTAATGGGTAATTGACTATTTGCTTATAAGTTAGTGTATTATTGCAACTACCAAAAAATAAACACCTCTTCAGGACAATAAATGTTAAAAAAAAATTCTAGAGGATGATTATTCTTTAGAAATAATTGCACATGACAAAAGAAATTGGACATTTCAGAACATTTTGTTCTTAACGTGAAAAAAACTTGTCCTATGATCTGTAAGAGGATAAGCACAGCTTGAGCATCCTCTCGAGTGATGGGCTGAAGGCTCAGCCTGCATTTGGAGAGCTTTTTCTGTGCGACACCCTCCATCAGGGCGCAGCTCAGCCGAGTGTAGCTCCTAGCTAGACTTCAGCTGTCCTAAAGCATTTTTAGCAGATCATTTTCTACTTCCTTTCTCTGTCTGTGAAGGAGGGATAATAATGCGTCTATCTCTACTTGACTTCTATATTACAATTTTAAGACCCTTATGATCCTTAAGATCCTGGAAATCAGTCAAGGACGCGGGTGAAACACAGTCTGTCTACACAGCCTGTCGTTGTGTACCAGCTACCCGCAGGGACATTCACATCAGGTAATGCTAATGCTGCGCTCGGAGCATTTCCAAAACAACCTGATCCTCTCTTACTGCTTTGCTCTTGGAAGGAGATACCTTTTTTTTTCAGTTAGTTCCAGTTCATTAACTGCTACCATTGAGTGGTTCTTATTTTAATTTCTTTCATCTAATTCAGACAGGTTTTCCCATTTTCAGCATTCAGCCAGAGTGTAAGTTTGGGCTTAGCTAATGAAATATATAACGAATTTACACTAATGACTATTAGAGGACACCTAGAAATGTTCAGCCAATCCAGTCACTCAATATGCTGAACATTTTAATCGTTTCTTTCAGAAGAGAAATGCTGCCTCATGCAGTGGAGCAGCTAAAGTCCTGCTGGCTTTTTCAGCATTTGTTTCCTGCACATGTGGCCCAGACTGAGATCTGTTGGACTCAGATCCGATAGACTGAAATGAAGACAATTTTTGGGAAAAAAAAAAAAAACCTACGAAAAATAAAAAAACAGGTCCTTCTCTAACTCAGATCATAACTTTATCACACGGGTATTATATCTATGCTCCACATGGTCTCACAGCAGCCAGTGAAACCTCTTCTTTCTGTTTGTGGCATTTTTCTGCCTTCTTAGATTTGAAAAGTCTGCAAGAAAAATAGGCAGACTGCAAAGTGGAATAAAATGTTCACAGATTTCAGGAGCAAATGGGAAAGGGACAGGAATCACAGCCATTCCTATTTAAATTGTCTTCTTCCATTTGAAGGGGCAAAACTTCTGACCTGAACTTAGCACAGTGATTCTATGAACCGGATCTAATAAACTCTTGGCTTCTACTAAGTGCTGTGGAAAAAAGAAAACGACTATCCTTTATATCTATAGTGTTTTTTTTTTTCTGATGCTTCCTCACGACCAGAGAATAGAGAAGCAACTGTACAAATTTTTATGAGGAACACTGGGGAATGGAGCACTTCTAGCTCTCCTGATTCAGGAGGAGGCCCCAGCAACTCAGCAAGGCAGCTCAGCTACACTGCAGTGAGAAGCGGAGAGAAGGCAAAGTGACCTCAAACCAGAGAAAACTGCATTGTGAAAGCCGAGAAAACAACATCCTTGTCCAGTTTTATGGCACAAGCCTGACATTATTTCAATTCAGTTAACTGTAAGAGAAGCAGCCAATCTCTAAAAAGGCAATAGAAATAAATTTTGACACACAAAATCTGGCCATTGAAACTTTTTTCTAACCAGATCTCAGCGCTGGGCACAACTCCACAGGGATGGGCCATGTTGCACGGTGGAGCATTACCCTCCACTGCATCCTGGTGGACCTACAATAAAAAGTAATATAAGAGTGCAAAATGCTTTTGGAGTCCCCAAATTTTTCTAAGCAGTTTGTTTATAAGGCCATGAAAACTTCCACTCAAATCCCCATGGGTTTATTTATGAACAGAGACACAGGGAAGGTGGAGTCAAAGGCATCACAACTGTTTTGATTATTTCAACTAAAACCATCCCAAACTAGTTTCCAGTTAATCTTACTGCAACGAAGCATCTGGGATTTTATTGCCAGCATTTGTAGCAATAAAAAATACTCTTTTCACTGGAGCTTCTCTGCCTCCTGCTCTCCCAGCGTATTGTAAATGTGGGACAATGTTACATCAGGCACCAAACGGGCTATTACTTAAATAAATGGATGGGGTTGTTCTCATTTCATTCATGGCTCCCATCCTCCAGCCTTTGTTTTCTTTTGTGGTAAGTTTTGGATTGTCTTGTTTTAAAGCCAGGTAATTCATCTCTCACTCACTGCTGTTCATGGGGCTAATTAGAATTTTAAAAGTAATTTAAACACCCTTTGCTGTGTGATGTTAATTCCCTCCAGATTGCTGGGAGCATTAGCAGCAGTGTTTGTTTATTTTAACCTACTCTGAAATATCAAACACATTAGGAGCTGCATTGGGTTTGGGATAATTCACCTTTAACAATAAATTCATCACAAAAGCGGTTTATTACATTTAGGTTTTTGCTGCTTGAGAGCTTAAACTGGCTGCTGGTTTGGTCCCTTACACAGTGTGATGGCCACTGAGTCCACCGTTCACCCAAGCTGGGCCACTGACTGTGGCAACATTGCAGATACGGCCCCATGGTACAAGATACCCCAAATCAGACCAGAGGTGGAAAGTTCTGACTCCCCCTTATGCTGATTTTTAATTGAAAATTAATATAAGAGGATTTTGTCAATTGAATTAACAGTATAAGAAATAATCATGATAACATGAATAGCAGGAGCCAGCTGCCAGGAATTTAGGAAAAAATGAAGCGGAAAGAAATTAGTTGCAGCTTGCAGAAAAGAATTAACATTAAAATATATGCACAATCTGTAGAGTCATTACATTTATCTTTTTTTAAATCTCTTTGCAACGTCAAGCTATTTTTTGAAAAAATAACTACTACAGAATCCATCCTATTATTTGTGCAAACAAAAAGTCACTGTCTTTCTAATTTTCAGTAAGGATTTCACATCACATCGTGGAGCGCGTGTTATTAGAGCGATTAAAGCTGAACTCCACTTGTCACACAAGTGCCTTGGTATCCATTGGCAAGCATTAACCACCACCTTTTTTATCTGACACGTTTCTTATCACACTAATATTTTGACCTGGCCAGCTAAGGACACGAAAGCAGCTCTACCTGGATTCATAGAGCGGAGCGTCCTCCAACAAGGGTGATTCGTTGACTGACTGTTGCCCTTCTCTGAATCTTCTCCAGCTCTAATAAAATGGAGAAAGGGAGCAAAACAGCTGCTTACAGGATCAGAATGTGGATCAACTATGGTTTCACAAAACAGAGTAGTTTTATTTTTGTGTCTATTTCTTTCCTAATAACTCCTATATTTTCTATTTGCTTTCCTGGTAGCTTTAGAGTATGCAGGTGATATTTTCAAGGAATTTCAGTATGCCCCAGACTCCTGTGGACCACATCTCTTGTACAGCTATAACACTTCAGAAATGCAATCTTTGTCTTCTTAATGTGGGTATGAGTGCACCACTGTAGCTTAAAAAAAAGAACAAACTACTTTTATGCCCACTGCATCTGTACTTGAGGGCTGCACTGGCTGAATCACGTACCAGCAGGCCTGTTTTAAACTAAAATGCCTAACAAGGCACAAGCCAGCACAGAGACCATCCAGAAAGAAATGAAACAAATAAACAAATAAATGTTCTACTGCCTAAGAAATGCTGGTTTGGAAAAGCAGCATGTGTCAACTGGCACTGCTGCCCTGTCACCCACAGGCCCAGCTCTGCTGCTGGAAAATCCATTCCTCTCCAGGAATGAATTCTCCAGGTCTTCGTTTACCTCCCAAGGAGCTTGTGTGTAAACTCTAATATATGGCGGGATTAATGAAGAGTTTTTGAACTGTCCTGTTGGCATTGACAGAAAGTTGAGAAGCAGCTTCGCTCTCAGGTTGCCATGGTTACTGTACCTCCAAGGTGCAACGGGAGTCACCTCTGCTGAGATCCTCTGAGCCGTCATGGAGGCACCTTCCCCACACGCGCAGGGGGTCTTCTAGGGCACAACCCTGGGCGTCCCGCAGGGCTGTGCCTGGCAGGGAGGTGTCCCCGTGCCTCTCCGCAGGTACCGCGTGTCACAGCTCTAGCTTGAATTCTGCAGGACTCACGTGGGTTTTTCTGCAGATTTTAAGTCAGGAGCTCAAGGCTAAAGCCTGGTCTGGCTGGAGTCAAGGAGAGGAACCAGCTTTGAAATAGGACGTATTTATTAGCTTTTACTAATCAGGCATTTTCCAAAGTGAAAGCATTTGGCCGGTCACAGGAGCAGCTTTCTGTCCTTCTAGTGCTACATCCTACAAGCCCAGAAGACACCAGGGGACAAAACTGTATGCCTGCATATCCAGTGCAAAAGCTGTAGAAAACTTGATGGATTAAAGCTAATGAAAACTCACTCATCAAGAAGCATAGAGAAACATGAGCAACAAATGGAAGTTTGTAAAATGCACATTTGTACATATAACTGGCAGAAAATAGAGTAATGGGTGCAGCCAACAACAGCTTGGACCAGCTGAGATTACAAGTCTAACATACATTTTTCAACATGAAGACCCACAGATAATGCTTTATTAAGGGGAAACGCCAAGCAGGCTATTGGGGCCTGTAGGACAGGACTCTGTGCACAGAGAGGCTGAGAACGATGCCTTAGAGACTAACCTAGAAAAGAACCAAGGTTTTCAAACATGGCACAAGCAAGAGGGCAAGGCGGTTTGACCTATGCAGCCTTCTTTATGCTGCTTGCTCTTCATGGGCTGAATTATCAGGTGGAAAGCAAGATGTTCTGCAGACCAGTCTATAAGAAACAGAACTAAACAGTAATATATATGAAATTCACTTCTTCCAGCCCTTTCCTACAGTCACTTTAAAAAGTCTTGTTTTCTGATCCATCTAGCTATGTTTAGCTACAAATAGATTGATACACTTCTGGTGGTGGATAAAACAGTAAAGGGTTAACAGGACACACACACACACACACACACACACACACACACACACACACAAATTCAAGAAGGCCAGATGAAGCTCTTTTCTACCTGAATTCATACCATTCCATTCATGGGATTGGGAAAGAGAGAATAATCTCTCCCTAGGACCCTCCAATTAGCCAAATCCAGTGTGTGAACTGCTACAAGATCATGCTATCAAGGAGTGGCTAACTGTTTTCTGTCCCACTGGCTGCTTTGGAAATGTTTTTCTCCAGATTTGGGCCGACTGGCCCTCTCAGTTACCAATTAGAGGATGAGACTGAACAGGGAGGAGCAGAGGACAATTAAAAATCTGCTCTGTGCTGTATCTGCAACAACTGTGGGCTGTTCTTTTCCAAATTAAATCTGGCTTCTGGCTGGCTGGTGAGCTGGCTGGCAAAGGTGACCCTGCTCCCGGAGTGCCAGCATCAGCTGCGCCTGTGCCATCCGTGCCCATCTGCAGGACACACCACAGGCCAAAGGCTTTTGGAGAGCAAGACAGGACGTCAGCCAGCTTCTCTGCACCTCTGATCAAGGAGCTGAGGTTTGGGGGTCTTGGGAGACTGTACTTTAGAATAATTCGGGCAATAAATGGGTGTCCGAAACCTGTTTTTGCCAACAGACAGGAGTAGCAAAGTATCATTCTCTAAATGGGAAAAGACATCTGAAATTAGCCTTCCCCTCTAACTTTAACATAAAGTCTTTCTGCATAACTTAATTTTGTGTCCCCAAAATAATGGAAAAGACCCCTGGGTGCCCCAGCACCAGACAGTGTCAGTAAATCCTCTTCGTTGTTTAAAGACATTATAAAAACATTAAGGAGTTCCAGCAGAAGCTGTTGAGGGGCCTACTTCTGTTTTCCACCTACTGTTCTACTTCTTGAGCCAGGGTAACTGGCACCAAACTCGGTATAAAAAAACCTTCAGACATAAGTATTTAAAATTCACTCAGAGCTAGCAAAGAAGTCATTAAGACCTGGAAAGAGATTAGCATAGAATGGAAAAACAGTCTCTACCTCTCCTGTATGGCTCACCTGCAGGAAAGTGTATTCTGCATAGGAGAATTCTGGGGCACCGTCCCACAGGAAGGATTTAGGCTAATTTTATAATCTCTTCTTTACCTTGGGAGGGAAGCATTGTGCTGAGGTGTGCTCTCTTCAATGTAATACTGCTTTTTGTGAATAATTTGGATGTCTTTTTTTTTTCCCATAGAAAGGAATGTCATATTTTACTTTCTTTACTTTATTTTTCTTTCACTTTCTCCTGGCATATGCTCTAGCATGAGAAAACACCTTATTTGGATAACAGTATAGAGATAGCAATGCTGACCAGAGCTACAGCTCCCTTCCCTAGCTTTAATTAGGTGAAGAGGCAGAGGGAACCAGACAGCCTCACTGCAGTAACACATTTGTCCTTCTATATTTTATCCTAACTAATTTGTTCCCGTAATTGTCATTACTGGCAAATTCAGTTCAAGGGAGGCTCTGGAGGGAAACGGTTCACAGCTACCAGTGCAGATTAAAGCCAACAGCCCGCGTTACAAAAAGATAAAAGGCACCTGACGGCATTACGCTCGGCGTAAGCCAGGGCTGTCAGTTTTCCACTCCCGAGTACTCTCATTTGAGAAAAGCGCAAGCTCTTGAGTGCCTCTTGTCCTCCGTGATTGCATCTGCACTCGAGCGCTGCCATTCTCCTCGAGCTCCAGCGAGCCCCGCCGCCGCAGAGTGTGTTTGCTCTTCTCGCAGCATACATGGGGCTGAAGCACTTCTTTTTCCAGACTTTGTTTGCCTTGCCATAGCTGAACGCAGACACACGCAGACACCACCAGCATTGTCAATGGGGAGATTATGCCAAACACCGGTCCCCTTACTGCCACTTAAGCCAAAAACTGTAGTGAGTGGCCTGGCTGAGCAGCATTGAATTAAAATGTTGTGCTTATTCATAAGCTTCCTTGACATTAATATGAATAAAATGGCAATAAGCCTATATTTTATATTCTGTCATTTCACTCTGCGTGACGAGTACTGTAACTTTGCATGCTCCCGCTGCACTCACACAGATTACGCTTACAAATTGCCCCTCTGAATAAAGAGCGCGACGCGGGGATGACAAGTATTGATTTTCAATCTCCTTCCAAAATGACTCTATCATTCCAAGTAAGTCAGGCAATTTGCCTCACTTTACACTTCAGGCTATAGGCCTCAGATCACATTGACAGGCCTGATCCTTCAGGAGATGTTTAATTAGAAAAGAAATGAAAGGAATTACTGTAAATCAGCACATAGGCAGCTGTGCTACAGAATTTGCAAAGCTCTTTCTCCCCCTCAACCCCTGCCATGTACGAACTGCCAAATTTATTCTCATATCCTTACCGGGAAGCACAAGAAGGTTGTTCCACATAATTAGAGTCACTGTCTTTTCTCTAGGAAATATCTTGGTTGATACCATTACTTCGTTAGTGTTTTACCCCTCACTGACAGAGCCTCCCAGCTCTAGCGGCGGCACACACGCCGTGGCGGGCTGGCGCATGGACCTGGTGCTTTTGGCTTTCGGGACTATGTTTGAGTTGAATCGTGACTAAGGTGCAATAAAAACATGTCTTCAGAGGGGAATTTTAACATCGTGCGGTGAGAGGCAGCAGGGCGCTGCACTGCGGCTCCCAGACAGGGGCTTGTGTGGGCCTTGGGCGAGCACAGGGGAAGAGCTGGGGATTTCTTCCCCAAACAGTTAAATTTTCAACACAGAATCACACAATGACTGAATGGTTGAGGTTGGAAGGGACCTCTAGAGATCATCTAGTCCAACTCCCTGCTCCAGCAGGGACACCCAGAGCACATGCCACATGGTGGCATCCAGGTGGGTTTGAAGATCTCCAGAGGAGGAGACTCCACAGCCTCTCTGGGCAGCCTGTTCCAGGGCTCTGTCACCCTCACAGTAAAGAAGTTCTTCCTCACAGGTTCTCTTGAGTTTACAGGAGGGCTCTCACAAATATTTACAGTTTTTATAAGCATGCTTCTGCCCTATGCTTACTCTTTTTCTGTCATAAACAACCAGCAGGCGCCACAGCGAACAAGTGCTCCCCAGCCCGATGTGTTTCACCTCAAAAACACCCATAGGCTGTAGCCAAGCACTAGCCTTGCAATCTCTTGAAAAGAGAAGGAACAGAAGCAAAGCAGTCTTCCCACCTCAGCTGCGTCAAGTGAGGCCTCACAGCAAAGACACCACGTTACCAGTGGCACCATGGGGCTGCCTGGGTGGGTAAGTGCTGCATGGAGTGACTTTATCGCTGCGGGTTTCGGATCTCCAGGACACGGCAGGGCCAATGGCAAGGGCAAGTTCTCGCCTCCCCATCCCGGCTCCTCCTGGCCCATGGTGAGCAAAGACTTTCAGCACCCGGGTGTGCAGGTGGTGGCAGGTCCTGCTGTGCGGCCACGGCAGCTTGAGGGAAGGAAGACTCAGGATCGTGCAAGCAAGTGAGGCCACAGGCCCATGGTGCCAGGTGTTTTAAAAATGACCTTTCTATGGGGCTTAGCAACAATTTATTGCCCATTTGCAGCCTGCATGGTTTGGGGTGAGGGGTGAACTGTGAGTGACAGAAATCAAACCCCAAAAACTGCCCGAAAAGAGCTGGCCAGCAGGGTGAGGTGTCAGCAGCCTCGGAGCAGACCTGCTCCCTGCGCCATGCAGACATCCTTCAAGGAGGTGGTTTGGGCGAGTGCTTTCCTGAGGCAGGGAGGATTTTGTGAACATCATGGGATCCTCCAGGACAGCTCCAGAGGCTGTTTGGTGGCACGACGGGGATGCGCACTTCTCTTCATGTCCAGAACAGCAGAACACTTGATTCTTATCTGTTTTTGCCATTGAGAGTCAGGAAAAGGTCGTTTTATTTTTATAAGCATGTAGAAAACTCAAAGTATCTGGATTCTTCAGTATTTATTGGAGCAAAGCGTTGTTACTTTAAGCTCAGCCAAATCCATGAACTTTAACAAGTGTGATGCTGCTGGCTGGGATTTCCGGGATCATCCGCATGATAATAAATACATTGTCGTGGTTCTGAAATATGCGTGGGTTCAGCCTTGGCTCATTGGAGTTGGTGGAGGAAATACTGGCTGGAATTTTGTTGCCTGAATGATTCAGGAGTGTGGAGAAGAGGAATCACTGGATTAAAGAATAATAACCAAAAAAATACAGCACTAACAACTACTTCAAAAATATTTCACAATAAAAATATGCTTTGCTCTTTGCAACTTTAAAGTTGCAGAGAATACATAATTTTAGTAAAAACATCACAGTGTTTTCCATGCAAATGAGACCCAACTGATCCAGCCAAGCTCCTTTACTTGCTCGTCCTCCCTTTCCTACTGGACGTCAGCCATGGGGCTGCTCTCCTCCTGCTCCGTTGGCCAACATCGGCAGAGCTGCCCTTCTGCTCCCTGGCCTCAAGTTTTGGCTTTCCAGCCTTCAGGAACATGCAAGGAATAAAGGAATTATAAAATCTTGGCAGCTCCTCTGGATTGTTTTTCAACAGATCTCTGCTGTGTTATGTACAGCCTGTGATTGTAAAGTCGTTTTGCACTTACAAATATTTTCTGTTAGCAAACAGAATGCTTTAGCCAGTCACTTATTTCCAAGTGTTCTGTAATTTTTTTATACTTTTATATTTAGAAAAAAAATCTTCTCATCTAAATATGCCAGAACACAGGGTTGAATTTTCATCACAGAAGTTATTTATATGCACTGCAGAAGACATTAGAATCATGCTTAATATAAATCCCCTTTTTCCTTTTCAAAGCTGCTATGATGTAGGTACAAGCTGTACTTTACAAATGGGGAAAACGAGGACACAGGGAAACTAAATTACTGACAATTGTGCAAAATTAGTACCAACACTCATATCGCTAAGTATCCCGTTGCTGTTATCTCAGGAAGGAGAGGGAGTTAGAAAGTCTACATTCATTTCAAAAGCTTCAGATCACTGAAGAAGGAAAATGCTTTCTGACTGCCTGGCAGGAATGATTATTGGAGGGCATCGCTGAAGCTCCTTTGCTGTGCCTCCGCTCTTTCGTTCCACCACTCCTGCTGCTCTTCTGGTCACTTCTTGTCTAAACACAGGCTCTGGCCCTCTGTTCCTTTTGGCAGGTCCTTAATGCCTGGGGGGGCATGGGGCACTGTCTGCTCATGGGCCTTCTGATGCCAGCGATGGCTTCCGGGCATTTAGCCGAGGTCAGTCCCCATACAGGGCCATACATACCCTGGAGCCCACCAGCACCTCGGCTCTGCTCTACATGAAAGGCCTGACTGAAGCATGGCCCAAACACCCTCTACCCTTTTTCCCCATCCTTCTCCCTTTTGTACCCAAATAACTAATAACCATCACATTTGGAAGGGATAGAAGCCTCTGTGCTACCACCTCTTACTGAGATAACTTTGGAAAGAAACCTTTGCATTAAGCCAGTTTCAGCACGCTCTATTTAGTTTTTCAGAGATTGGGTGGGCTGAAGATAAGTGACACAGGGTATTTATTGAACTAGTCCAAAATACTGCATTTTACTTAGAATTAAGTACTGAAAACGACCACTTAACTGAAAGCATTAATTAGGCCTTCGTAACTTCGCTTCTATTGAATAGCTCATGTGATGAGAAGGGGAAGAGGCAATTATTTGGATGACAGAAGAATATCTGGCTACAAGTTGCTCTCCATCTGGGCTGAGTAAATGTCAACCTTGACTTGCACCAGTTCCTTTCCTCAAGGACAGATCCTACTTCATATTTTTAGATGCTCTCCTCATCAGTTTTTGAGTTTCTCATGATACCTTTCTTTCTCTTCTTTGGCAGGATTGGCTGATATTTTTCTGAAAACACAGGAGTTCTCACCCCTGCCCCACCAAGTACGTGTCTAGAGAGGAAAAGGAAAATGTTGCCTCAGAGGACTTTGCAGTCACAGGTTGGACTGGAAATCCCTTGTCCCTTCAGCACTTTATCGCTCTGCTTCTTTGTCCCACATGCCTGCTTTTCTTGGCCTGTATGTTTGATGTTCTCCACCCTGTCTCAGGCAAAGGCCTCGTATCATTTCATCTGTACATGGGCCTGTGTGGTCTGAAGCAATCATTTTATTTAAGTTGCAGTTTAAAAATAAAATCCACTCTCCACCATAATTACAGTGCTGCATTAGAAAATACCGGATGTCTCCATACTGCACGCATAGACCGTGCTGCCTTCACTGAGATAGCTGCACCATCTGCTCCCCTGCTCCCTGTTCTTACTCCTGCAGACATTAGATAAACATGTTGAGAGAGCAGCAGGCTGTTTTCAATCATGACATATCTGAGCTGTGTTTAAAGTCAAAAGCCTTTATTTACAGCTCAGTGAAGAGAGAGGAATCATAATCAAGTGCAATAAACTAGATCCATAGCAGTTTAATGGTTCAAAGGGATGGAAGCTGTTTATGTCAGGCCTGTCACTTCTTGAAAATGGAGAAGGCTCCAAAAATAGAGAAGAGTGGGTATAATTCCTGCTTTCTATGAGATGGCATTTGGGGTTGGGATTCAGGTTTGGAGACACAGGACTGGAGTAAGTGTAAATTGGTGCTTACAGACTGGACTGAAAACAAACTCACAGACTTGCACCCCATGCATAGCACTGAAGCAGCTGAAGCAGCATGCAACGCTGGCAGCAACACTTGCAGGAAGACGTCGCCCCTTGGGCTGTGACACCTCAGCTGCTGGAAAAATCCATGTGAGGTCTTCCCCTCTGCCTGGGGATGGGAAGAAGTACTGATAGGACAGTCCCTGTGACAGCTTATAATCAAAGAGCTTCATTTCATACTGCGCAGGAACCCACAATTCAGTGCCCACCTTTGAACTAACCCTTAACGAGCATTAAGTCTGGCTTTATCAACTGAGTTCAGTCAATCCAATGCTGACCCAGAGACTATTTATAACACCACCAAGTGGCTTCCACATCTAAACTAACCATCTGAATTCTAATTGAATTGGGACACTGAAGCTTTGAAATATTATTCTTGCAACCCTTAATATTAAGCTGTCCAGAGAGGGATTATCTGCTGAAGGCTATAACCTTGAGTTTAGTCTTACAGTGAAAGATAAAATTGGAACGGTCTCAGACAGGCCTCCTATACTGTGAGGATGCAATGGTATCCAGTTTGTTAATTTTGCAGTTGTTTGAATCTAATGCTGGAGTTAGGAAGAAGTCTTAAAATATGGGATTAGCTGCTCCTGTCCTTGCAAGGGCAGTGATGGCTCTGGGCTTCAATCTTCTGTTTTAGTGCTAGCACTAAGTGGACAAACTGATTAAGGATGAGGCTCTTACAGTGCTAGCTTGCAAGCAATTCCAAAGGCAGATTTTCCAAAGTGATATTCTCCAGCAACGTTTGCACCTTTTCTCCTCCCAGCCCATCGACCTTTTTGATTTTACTTGTTTTCTCCCTGATACTTGGAATTCCATTGTACTGATTTCCTGAGCATTAAACATACATGAATGTTCCCCTAGTCTGCTTAATGGCCCTGGCAAAAAGTGTTTCGACTCATTGGCAATGCAATTGGAGCAATCACTGAACACAGTCTTCTCATCAGGATTGGGTGTTGGAAACAGCTTTTTTTCCTCTTTTTTACACCCACAGTTAGTGAGCATGCAAAGTTATGATATCAGAAATGGCTCCCGAGAAATGACAAATGGCCTTCCAACTGCAGCATAACGATCATTACAAGATGGGGGTGTATTTTGTTCTTGAACTGCAATGTACATCTCATTGAGATGGCAGTAAGGACCCCCTTTAGTAGCCATTATGAATCCAATTTGGGCTTTGGCAGGGAGCACTGCATGAACTTGATGTCCCACATTTCTAGGAATGATGCTAAGAAAGGATTATGTGGCTGAGATAAATTGGCAAAAAGCGTTTTATAAAAACTGAAGGTGCAGAAGCACCAGTTTTTCTCCAGTTCTGAAGCACTTCGTGGTGGCAGCCTTCCAGTTAGTGATGGTTTAGATAGCTGCAACATCGCAGAATCTCAGGAATCTGAACACAGACTAATGTGGATTTGTGTGGATTGGACAGACAGTTTCTAACTTCTCTTTCCATACCTGCTGATGAGGAAGCTGTTCCTGCACCAAACACTGTGTACAATTTATACTGTTCTCCTGCTGATGTTAATAAAATGGCTCTGGTAACCCAGAAAGCAGGAGATACCAGTTCTTTAGACCGTATTTATCTTCAGGCAAGTTGAATAGTGTCTTTGGTCTGCTTCAAGACCATATCTGATAGTCACATAAAGCTGCTCCAGGCTACCCTAGCCCTGTCCATGGACATTTCTTCTCTCCAGGGCCCCATCCAGGAAGCCTTTCTGTCACTCACAGCCTCTCTGCAACCCCAAAGAACCTTATGTGTTTATTAAGCCAGGCAGGGAAGAGGCCATAAAGGGCCTCTAACTGCAGTTTCATGATGACTCAGATATTTTTCTCCCTCAGCTCACTGCCCTCTCTCTGTTATTGAAAGGTGCTGCTCAGGTTGGCTGGTTTCAGCATCTGCCAGGAGGTCCTGCGCTGCAGCATCATGTGGATACAGGCTCCTCTTCTGGGTTCATTTGTAGCCAAAATGCAAAAAGGGGAAACATCCTCCCTCTGTTCATCTTTATACTGATAATTTCTATTTTGGTTCCTCAGCTCTTTCCTAACATGTTATTCAGGAAGGGCCAACTGAGCTCTGAAGTGGAGGGCGCAGGAGGTGACACTAGTATTTGGTACCACTGGTCGCTCTCCAGAGCCAAAGCCTTGGTTGTCCTTATTAGTCCTCTATGAGCAAAGACATCATCTTTGCCTGCAGAAGAAAGTGTAATGCCCTGTGTCCAATTTTCTTTTCATTGCTGTTTTTATTATGGAAACAGAATGTTCACTGATTCTAAAATGAAAATGAAGAAAGCTAATTTTTGTAGTTCTTGCTAATAAAATTCTTAATGTGCTCCTCTCCCATTATCATAAAGATTGTTATGGTCTACTTTTATCTCTGGAATCTTATCATTTCCTCCAGAAAGCATGGGCATTCTTTGTCTTCTATTTTCATCTATAGAGATAACCCTTATTTCTCTTATCTCCATTACTAGTAATGTATCTTTATTATTCTACTTCTATTTTTGTAAACAGCAAGTGGTCATTGATCACAAAGGCTATGAACACACACGACATGAGTCTAAAAGAAACTCTGGAACTACAAGTAACCTAAAATATGCTGGGAGGGCGGGGGAGGTAGGAAGTACTCAAAATTATTTTTACTTTGTATTGCATTCACACAGGCCAGACAAACATCTCCCCTCTGCAAAGGGCCAGGGATATAGAGAAGATGACACAGCTTGTGTCCTACCGACCACCAGGAGAGACCATGCATTCAGAGAAGCCTCTGACATTGTCACCACGTGTGTCACTGCTCATTCTTTCATTCAGAGGGCTCTACCATAGGCTGGAGGTGACTTGGCCTGATGGATCTGACTGGCAGCAAAAGCAGTACGGGTAAGGCAACGACTTCCCCTCCTGCAGCAGCGCTGGAGGCCGGCAGGCGCACGGCCACTGGCGTGGTGACGGATCATCCCGCAGCCACGGCAGCTCCGGGGTCAGCAAGTGACCAGGCAGCCAGGACCCTTCATCTCCAAGATGCTTTAGAATTCCATGCATCCATCCAGAGCAGTTTTAGAATTTACCTCCATCCGCACCAACTTTGGGACAAAAGCACACAGCATCAGGCAGAGCAGTGGAGGGCGGCAGGGCCCCGGCAGCCCTGCTGAGGGCACACACCACGCGCACACGGCCAGGCCCGCGGCCTCGCTCCTGCCGTTAACGACTCGCACCCAACCAGATGCCCCTGGTTGCTCTTCTTCGCCCGCTCAAAGTCAAAGGGCTGCCAAGGTGTAAGAAGAGCACAGGGCAGGGGGAAAAGGACCTGCACAGCAGAACATCACGTTGCTCTCAGCAAGGAGAACGTGCAGCACTCGGCACATTGCTATAACAACCTCAAGCTCTTGGGTGACTTTAGCCAGCAGTTAGCACAGACTGTGCACAAATGGCTTTGAAGCCCTCCTTGCTGTTCCTTGTGCTCACTCCACTGAATCTGGACCACCACCGAATTCGCCAGCTGCTGCAGGGCGCAGCCTGCAAGGTTCCTGGGGACATAAGCTGACAGTCTTGCCCACATGTTGCTAGCATTAAGGAGGGCAGCAGAAAGATAAAAGCTAATTATAACTTTTGGAGAGGGTAGAGAAAGAAAAAAAAAGAAAAAACAACAACAACAAAAAAAAACTCCACTGGCGGAGGCGCTCTCCATGCTGGCAATACTTCACCAGACAAGTGATTAATGGTGGTTAATGCAGGCACAGCCAAAGCTCGTCCAACCCCAGATAAATAATAATGAAGTTTAAAGAGATATATGTTCCTTGAGTTAATAATTTCAACAGCCTGAGAGAAATGTTGCCGTTCTCATGGTAACAGGAAAGCTGTAATTTCGTTGCTAATTTGAGAATGCTGGTATAATACATGCAGATAGCTTTCTGACAGGGAACTTTTTTTCTCCCTTCTTTAATTGAAGCCTTTTTAATGAAGTGATATTATTGTGTAGTTTAGGCAAACAATTCAAAGTGCACTAATTAGCACTAAATATACCACTGTAAAGTGTAGCTAGAATTATTTGGAAGTAAACCAGCATTGCTGCTTGCAACTACTGGTTTTTATATTAGTAGGTGCCTGATGCCACATGTGTGTGGGCACATCTCAGGTCTCCTCTGGAGATGCTCAATGCTTTTGTGCCTCCCAGGAAACTGCATGCGTAGAGATGGGCGCATTACAGAACAAATGCATCTGCTGATCCTCTTTCCTATACTACAAGCACATGTTCACTATCTGAATTAATGACTCAAGAATGGAGACTCAGAGAGCAGAACACACACTAAGGATTCAGGCGCACAGATTTCAGGGGGGTTTTGCACCATGGCTTTGAACCAGCCATATAAATATAGTGAGTCTCATCCCTTCCACAGTAATCCTCGAAAAAAATATAAATCAGGCACCTAAATATCAGCTGCAGATGCAGGACTAAGAATCTGAGTTTCTCGGAAAGCCGGTAAGATCTAGGCCTGTGATTCTTCAGCACTTTTGACAGCATTATCGAGGTCCTTTTCAGTTCACCACAATGGCTTAGTCATGGAAACTGAATGATAGAGAACATAGTAATGAAAGCTCTTCAGCTGCTACTTGTATTAAAAGGTCACCATTGACTACTGTCTTAAACTATCTCTGCTGCTCATTTTTTCCTATTGGAAGCTCATAGTCAGGTTTGTTATTCTCCATCTGTTCAAGAACCGTTGACTACCCAATACTAGGGCTCTTCCAGAGCAGTTTTAGAATACACAGAAATACAAGTTTGTGCTTTGTTTATAGGAAAATGAAACACAAGCATGTCCTTGAAATGACGTCTACCAGGACTGAACTGGTGCCTCAGTTACCTAGGGCAGGAAGAGTCTTGTAGGTGGGAGCCTCATGTGCCAGAGGGAGCTGGTGCTGAACATGGAGGAGCATATTGCCATTTTCAGCCTCATGTTTTTATCTTTCAGTACAGTCAGACTGACATGTGATGAAACATCCACATTTCACAGTTTTTCAAAGGCTGAGTTACTTCATCAGAATTATTAACCTGGCTGAGTTCTTTGGATTCTGATCTGCTTTGTTAAATATTTTCACAGAGGCAATTGGCAGGGCCTCACATACTGTTGCAGCTGCAAAGCTAGCATTTTAATTTATCCTAATTCAGAACCCAACTGCCTTGCACCATTGGCTAATTAAATGTTCAAAGAAGTGATAAATTAGGCAGGTTGATCATTACAACACAAGTAATTAGCTAGTCCAACTGGATCTGAGCCTTGAAACCCACATTCCCTGAATGACAGGAGTCTTGGAGGTGGGTAATAAAGCAAAGTGCGTGTCAAGGTTCAGTGGGGAAGGCCTGTCCTGAAGATTTTCATGTAAGGGGTCCAAATTTTCACCTCAGCTTGGGGCATTTTAGGCTGTTTATTTTGTTTACAAGAAATAAGAAAATGAGAGAAAATGAAGTTCCAGAAGAGCACCTTGAGATGCTCAGAGCTGCAGCTAGCTCCCCACAGAACTGCTTTCTGCATTAGACATGCAGTAGTGAAAACAAGCTGCTCTCCACATTTGTAACTGCTTTTTTAGGTACTTAACAAATACAATATTCCCTGGTAGGGAACTTCCCAGCATAACAACTTAATATTTTGCAAAAATTCTCCCTGGGGTCAAATCATTATTAGCTAAGATCTAAAGACCAACATGTGTACTCTGGAAAATCCTGTCTATCTTTGCCCAGCCACGCTACACAGCGCATAACAGCGGCTTGAGACTCCTCTTGTTAAAGCACCCAAGTGCTGTATTCACAGAGCCCAGCCCTGCAGCGGCGTGTGCCCGGGGCTGGCACGCTGCCTGGCAGCACTACCTCATTGGAACTCACTAGAAAGAGACCTTGTCTGGCTACGATGGATCTCGCAGCTGAAACGGTGATGAAAAAGGGTCAGCAGAGCAACGGAGATCCTCTGTGTAACTCAGTGGTCTTCTGTGAGTTC
This sequence comes from Tinamus guttatus, assembly GCF_000705375.1. The sequence goes on from NW_010587475.1 coordinate 73,475, forward strand.
AGTAGCTGCTGGTCAGTTGGTTTTTTTGCCCCCTCCATCCACAAAAAGAGATAAATAACTGTTTGTGCCATCTCCACCTCTTACAGTGTCCATAGCCACCTCACTAACCATATCACTCACTGCTTAGAACATCAGTTGCATTTTCTTCTCTCTTACTTTGCATTTAGGACAGTGGGACTTGAGACTTTCATTCTTCTTCCCTGGAAGTAACCAATAATCTTCAATGAGTAATTTTCAAGATTCACTCTTTCAAGAGTAAATTTCAAAAGCAGGCTTCCCACCAACCATGTTTTTCTTACCTCGCCACAGCAACTGTGATGTGGGACCAGTACTTGGGTCATTCCTCAATCCTACTGGAGCAGTTGGACTGTGGTCACCTTCTGTCAGCCTCTTCCAGAGGTGAGAATAAGGTTTCAAGGTTCCCTGCCTAGCCTGTCCCTGCCACAAAGAAAGTGTCTCGTCAGGGCTTTTCAGGTTATCATCTCTTTCACCGTGCATTATGGCTTTGAGCATTATAACACTGTGGTTATAACTTGTTTCCAAAACTCAAAACTCCTGCTTGCCTTGCAGAATCAGCTGCTCTTTCATGTTGCAAATGATACTCTTAAAATTAAAGCTTCTAAAAAGTTATAATTCCTTTTTTTTTTTTCTGTGCTATAATTGGTCTAGCTGGATTATGTTAATTATTTCTGATCAAAACTGCTTAATTAGCATGTCAGGTCAATTAGTAAGGGCCTTTTGGGGTTTAGGGTAGTTATTTTTATTTTTAGTTATAGTGAAGGCAATCCACTGCAATATGTTTATGTTTCCAGAACTATCCCCGAATTAATGAAAAGTTAACAGGCAGAGATATAAGAAAATGCTTCATAAGCACTCATAGATATCTTCCACTGGGGATCACTGGAACCTAAAACGCCTCTCCAATGGTTCATTATCGCAAGCAGAGTTCAGGGCCTCGCAGCTGGTGAGGAGAAGCCAGGAGAGCCGCGAGCTGCCCCGAGTCTGGGCACGCGGCTTGGCGCAGAGCAGCCCGCAACCCCTCGGCCTCCCTCCGCGCATAAAAATGTGCAGAAAAGGATAATTTCCCACCGAAGACATCTATTTGAGGACTATCCTGTAAAACACTAAATGGCTGCTAAACATTGCTATGTTTATTTCTCGCTGGTAACTTGTGGCAATCCTATTTCATAAGCAGGGAAACTTTTCAATTATCTTGGCATATATGGTATTGTATAAAAACTGCCTATGGATTTAAGCCTTTTATTTTTTTTAAGTGTTCTGAATACTTGATTTATTTCTGTGGGTGCAGTTTTTCATCAAATCATCTTTCTCCTTAATTGAGCTAATAACTTTACTCCCATCCTCCTCTTTGTTCAGCCTGGCAAGCAATTTCCCAGCCTCATCTCCCATCTCATATATTCACTTTTGATCTGATTATTAGCATTTAATCTTCTACAACATTTGGTGTGTGATATTCAAGCCCAACCTGATTTAAAGCAGTAATACCTTCTAGTGGATTGGTGTCACACATTTCCTTTGTAAAGTAACAATATTATCTTACATTATTGTAGGATACTTGTTCTCCATTTTCAATTTTCTCCTCCCCCTTTTTTAAGTGCCATATCTCTAAAGATGTAAATAGAAATTCAAATGCAGAATAACTATTGAATGTGATGCACCTCCTCCAGATAGCCGAGCAGTCCAGCCTTTTAATTTATCATCAGAATCAATGTATCTGTGTCTACATACACAAAGATATCCCAAAAACATTTTGGAAGCATCTTTCTCATACTGCTTATGCTACAGTCCTGCCACAAGCAATTGTATCAAAATGAGCACACTCATTCCAAAGAGAAGTGAAACTAAAACTTATAAGAAAACAGCCAGCTGGAAGAACTTGCCACAGAAATATCCAGCCACTGCTCTAGCCTCCTTGTGATCCTGACTGCAGCTGTGCACCACAACCACTCACTTCCCATCTGCAAATGCACCTCTTCAGGTAGAGGGAAGGCTGAACTTGCCTCACCAGGTGGGCCTGAGGGATGATAGAGCTTTAATGCACACACATGTTGTTATTGTCATCTGCTGCTTGTTTGTCTTAATTGCAAGGTACTGGTGAAGCACGAGTGACAAGGGGGATGCCAACAGCTGGAAAAATCACTTATCAGTCTTACAAAGGCAAGTCCTGCCCTCCCCTGAAACAGTTTAGAGCAAAGTCTGGCCCTCGGACTAGCTGGGAAAAATAATTTTTGGTATGCAGAGATTGAGAAGCAACGGGATCTACGGATATTTGTTGATGTGGCTCAGCAAAAGCCTAGGTGATCCATTAGCAAATGAAAGTCTTTCTAATAACAGACCTCGGTATAGCCACATGCTAAATGTAGCAGGGAGAGAATTGTTTAAAAAGTTGTTCTTATGTTATTCTGTTCCAACAGGTCTCTTAAGAGCCCAACAGGCAGGATTATCACTTCTTATGGAGTTTTGCACACTGACAGAGCTGAATTCAAGCATAATTAAAATATCTTTTTTTTCCCTCCCTCTTGAAAAGATACGAGAATAGAGCACTGTGGATTTTTGTTTGGAGCTTTGTTTTTTTTTGTTTTGTTTTGTTTTCTTCCCTTAAGGGTGTTTGTATAAAGTTTCAGGCGCAGATTCTCCAACTTGTTATTGAAAAGTCTTCATAAGTACTCTCCCTTCAACAATGTATCTAAAGACATTTTGATGTGTAAAAGCTCATGAAGAGTGGTTAATGTGATAAAAGCAGAAGCTTGAAGCAATGACATCTAAAGAGAGTCTGTCTGAAGATCTTGAAATCAGATAGAATAAAGGGAAGGCTAAAATGACAAACATGTTTGATCTTATGTACTTAAACAGAAAATCATTTCTGAGCCCTGTCTTATCCTATAAAAGAGCAGATGAATGTCTCAGATTTAGATACATGTAGCTATATTTGCTACTGAGAAAATTACATACTTGCCCCTTTGCAATTGAACTAGCACTATACTTGGGGAGTTTGGGTTTATTCCTTTAAATCCAAAGTGGATGATTGCAAAGCATCCACTTCATTCCTCCTCCCCACTCTGTTGCCTAAAAATGTATTCAAGGGGAAAACAGAGCTCAGCTTTTTTTTTTTTTTTTTGTACAGTGAAAGAACTGATTTCCTTAAGGAAAAGCAATGAAATACTCTAGAAATTAAGTTAGTAAGATGAATTTGGGGGCATGTAAGGAAAAGTAACACACAGAAAAGCATGTGGATAATCTATAGTTTTCTGAAGAAGCCTCTTGAACGTGGCTACCTGTTGTCATGACTTTCACCTGGCTTCCTCAACTCCAGCTCCTGCTGGCAATGGCTCCTACTGTTACTAGTGCAGGGTTATTATCAGTATTTGCTTGACCTAGCACTGATGGGTCCCATAAATGATCTACATTTCCTTCCTCTGCATGTGATTTATGATTAATATATCAGTCTAACTAAGTGAGGGTGAAGCAAGTCTTGGCACGCTGGCTCTTCTCTAAAGTAGAAGTGCCCATCCTGCCACCAGATGTAGAAGAGGCAGCACGGTCATGCAGGTGAATACAAGCTGTCTACTTGGAAACTACAAAAGCCTGAATTTTTTTGGTGCCAATATTTGCTAGCTAATTCTGGGCAAGAGCTAAAGGAAGTAGAAAGTCATGCTGAAGAAGCTGGCAGAAGGGGGCAAATACTCAGAGTAGACCTGATCTCACTCAGTATAAGTCACATTGTTATGGGCTGGAAGAGTCTCCACTAAGACTGGACTAGAACAAGCTAAATAGCTGGGCTCTGCCAGGTGACTGTATGTGGTTCTCAGCTCCGCATGCCAAATGCAAAGTAAGCATATGAATAAAATCTGCAATTTCATGTAATGAAAACCAGTAAAAAAAAGAGTGGGAGGAAAGCAACAGCTCCAGACACAGCTCAGTGGAGGCTGGGACCACCTAACACACTGTATGGCAGCTCCAGTCACTGGAGAGAAACAGTTTTAATACTATTTTGGAGATTGTACAATTCCTCATACACCCACATCTCTGGAATTATGTTGAAGTTACACTTGAATGTACAGTATTTGCATTCTACTTGCTAATTCATGATGCTTGTTCTCTCTAATCTTGACATCACAGCACAAATCCTTTTCATGCTCCATTTCCTATGCAGTGCAGCCCCCTAGTTTTGCAGGCAACATTCTTCTTTCCATCAACTCTAAGTTTATCTCACCCCCCGACAGGGATATAAGACAGGGATTTTTTTAAAGATCTTTCTTACTTTGAAAGCTCATGAAAACTTGCTAGTTTTTTCTATGCTTCCTTTTCTAAGGCCTGATTCAAAACCAGTGAGAGCTGTAACATTCACATGGCCATGAACAAAACTTCTCCCGACAGGTAGCTTGTTGATGTAAACTTAAGGCATGACAGTGAAAATACTGAAAAGGTCAAGGAAGATGAGACTTGGTTCTGTTTGGTGTCTAAATTCCTCCTGACTTGTGCTGTATTCAGTGAAGGTGCAGAACAACAGGCTCAGTCATGCAGGAATAGGTATCATATCTGTAACCTGTGCCATAGACACACAGACTTAGCTTTGAAAACGACTCCATGTTGCTGTACATCTGTTTTGGAAAAAATGACAGGCCAAGGTGCAAGTCTAAGACTCATCTGCCCAAATGTCACTCCAGCTGCTGCAGGATATCTCCCCTGGCATCCAGTTGCCACTTCAGATCAGTGCAGCTCTTGTGCAAGCCCCCTGCTACATTCACTGGCTCCTCCTGGATAGCTCCTGTTTTTTAGCAATGCAATCCTGCCTGCAGGTTCAATTTCTGACTCTGCCACAAGTTCATCTGAGCCTTTTTTTAAGCAAATCTCTTGATCCTTCTGTAAGATAGGGATAATAATCCTTATTTAAAGAGCAGGAGGCTCAGGAGAAGACTAGCAGCTACTATGTGTGTGTATATAGACACAATGGGACCTCAATCTTAGCTGGTGCTTATGCACTGGACTATTGATATTTCTATTTCACGTCTCTCTCTCTCCCTCCAAGCTATCTCCTCTTTAATGGGTCTTTTTTTTTCTCCTTCACTCTGTTCTCCAGAGTACATGTTCACACAGTCACCTGTGCTACTTCAATCAATAGTGGTGCTTAGAGTCTGACCATAATGACTTATATTTTGCTTGGGAGCACACACTATGTGTTGCTTCCACTCTCCAGTATCACTTAATTCCTCGTGGAAGCATTCCAGGGAAGCTTTTCAGGAGGTTCTCTTAATAACTTCTCATTCCATGTTTCTCAAAGGCTAGGCACTGAATATAGAAAATATTATTTGCTATACTTACGAAAATCAATTTGAATAAAACATTTGTGCTCTTTATCACTTCTACTTGTACCTTCCTGTTAAGTAAGTACATCTTGACCTCTTTTTGTAGTCAGTTGGCTAGACAAGGGTTTTTTAACGTACATTCTCTTTCCTTAATTGTATTGCTACAGAGTAAAAAGATATTGGAAACCACCCTCTGAGATCCACAACCAAACTGTTGCAGAAGTTGGGAGGAACTGTCTTTTCTTTCACAGACATTTTTCCAAGCTCCTCAAGAGGGGAGGAGGGTGACTGTATGGAAAGGACAGTTCAACGCATGGAATTTTTAGTGTTGTAATTATGGAGCAGACAACCACATAGTGTTGGTCTTTACTGCTTTTTCTCCTCTCAACAAAATCCAAGTGGGGAAAAGTAGCCTCTCCTTAAACTCACTGTTGTGGGCCATATCCCAGCCCAAGAAACCCCTGTTTTGCCGCGGGGAGGAGGCAGTGCAGGGCTGCTCCACAGAGGCCGAAGCGACCGGCCGTGCTTGACACCACCTTGAGAATGATGGGATCATTTGTAGTTTACAGTTTAACACAAACCCTATTAGGGCACAAAAGCAGTCTGTTATGGCCCAGAAACAGTGCATACAGCAACTTTTAGCGTTTATGTATGAAAATAATACAGTGGGATGCCAGCAGGAACTGATCAAGTTGCATAAAAGATTTAGGAGTCCATTCTATAGTTGCAATAAGGCTTTTAGCACTTCCTCAGATTCTTCTCTATATTCCTACATAGTGTCTTGTGCTAGTTTATCTTTGGACCATAAAGCGTTTTATGCCTTCACTATTTTGGAAGTGGTATCATGATAAAACAGAGTTAAGCCACAACATAATCCACACTTTCTGTTTGGAAGAGTGTGAAATCCATTTTTCAGAAACTGACTGCAAGTGAAACTATTAAAAGCATATTGGTAATACCCTCGAATGTCATTCTGAAAGTGATGGCAAGTTCTTGTTAGCCAATAATCAGTTTTAACATAACTCTAATGAAAAAAATCCTTGAAAAACAATGAGATTCCTTTGTGAGGTTTAAATTATTTTCTAAATTTAATCAAGAGTTTTGGAGGTTCTTTTAAAAAATGAAAGATGTTTTCTACAAAAGAATCATCTTTAAAAACAACAGCTTTCCTCAGACCTGGGTTTTCTTAAATTTCAACAAGCAAATCTGCTAACACTAGCAATTCTACTTCACTTCATATACTAACATCACAAGCAGGATGATACTGTCCTGAGTAGATGTCAGCAGTGTGTGTCACTATTCCTATAAACTAATTCACTACTATTCCTATAAACAAAATTCAGGTGTTGTAGCTGAAGAAAAGCACTAATATCAATATCCATGCTTTAAGACGTATGAGAAGTAACTCCCTCTGCAGTACTCAGGAGAAAGCAATTCCATTTAGGACTACATAAATTTTCAGTTCGTTAATTAGGTTAAGAGAGAAACATAGCATTAGGAACTTGCATTGGAGTTTCCATTAGCCTCAAAATTGCCAAGGAATTGAAGGAGAATTTCTGTTTTTCAGTCACTTTGGCAGTGAGCTCTTCTCCTGGGCCAGAGCCCCAGAACAGTGAAATCTCCATTTAGACAAGTGTTCCCATTTCACTCTAGTAATAACTCCTTGTTTTAATCATTTACTTATCATTCCCATTTCTTGAAGACAAATATTTTTTTAAAGTGCTCAGCTAAATATGCAATTCAAAATCATTCTAAAAAATTTGTCATTTTAGAAAGCATTAACCAAATTAGATAAGCTCAGCCTGGACATGCCAGGTCGTATTTAGGAATGAGCCCGGAGAAAAGGCAAGTAGCTGGAGAGCCTACCTGGAAATGCCAGATCACAACCTGTGATCGTCAGCATTGCTCCATACCCGGGTAGTGCTGTTAGCAGGGTCCCTGGCTGCTAATAACCAGGAAGATTCACTGAATCTCATGGACAAGTGACAGATTCCAGTGGTGTGGAAGGAAGCTTGGGATTTTATTTTTGATAATACAAAGGGAAACTGAGTCTGAATCAGAAAATAGCTTTGTATCAGAAAAGTTTTGTCAGCTTCAAAAGAGGGAGATTAATCCTCGCCAAGCCCCACACTGGTGCTTTAGGCATTCAAACAGGAGAGCAAAGCCTTGAAAGCTGCCTTTGAACTCTCAGCTGAGGAGCCTCATCACTTCAGTGCCTCTCTGATTTGCACTGGTGTGCATGTATAAATTGCTACAGGTCTCTATCTCAGCTTCAGGTTGAATTGGGATGAATCTTAACCCTTAAGCTTTCATGGTGAAAATACTTTTCCCTCATCTAGTTCCATCTGGAAGTTGAAGGACTTGGAGCAGTTTTGAGGGTGGTCATGAATTCCTACCTCAGTGCCTGGTTTGTGCAGTAAAAAAGACCTTACCTTGTAATTCTGAGCTGGTAGGACCCATAAAGCCCATAAAGGGATACAGCTTTCACATGCTGCAAATGCCTAAAATATCAGAACAAACAGAAGACCTATCCTTTATTTATGAGTAGTTATAGCTGCTCTTAAAGATGTAAAAAAAAGCCGCTGTGATCTCAAGATGCCATTTCCCCCTCCTGCAGCTTTCTCTGAGCAGGTGTTGTAAGAAGGGCCACGGGCACTAGAAGTATCCTGGAACAGCCTCACTTACAGCACAAGGCAGGACGGTACATACAGCTATTACAGCGCAGAACATACCTCGCTGCGCTCCAGGAGGCCGTTCCGTGGGGGCTCGCTAGTCTCCAGCTACCTTCGTTGCCTTTTGGTTTGAGTCCCTGCTTGTCACCTGCGGCACATGCTAAAGGGACCAGCACGCACCTGATTACTGAGACTTACTGTTCTGTTTGCAGCGCTTAAGAGCAATAGGTTCAATAGCCCTCCCGCGGCCAAGAGAGGGCTTGGGGAAAGCAGCAGGACCCGCCAGCCCTGCGCTGGCTGCAGGACTCGTTGGACACGGTGTCAGCCAGGACACTGTGTGTGTTCTGCCAAGTGCGCTCTGCAGTTGCCTGATGATTTTGTGTAGAGAGACAGCATCTGATCAGATTTTTTAACCTGGGGGAGGGAAGCAAAGCACAATTCTGGTGCATTAAATTACCTTCTGCTGCATACAATCATCTGGCATAACACAGCTCAGCAATAACATTCATGCTGCTGTTAATAGAAAATAGTTTGCATTGCACTCCTGAGATTTTTTTTCCTTTTTTTTTTTTTCTTTTGGTATGGAATGGAAGTGATCTGTTCAGATTGGAGCTGCCTGAACAAAGCCTGGGGGCTCAGACACCACCACCAGCATCTCTCTAAATAGCTCTGCCTTATTGTGCAATCTCGACATTGAGTTGAAAGAAATGCGCCAAGTGCAGACGCTATAGGGCTCTGTATACATAACACACACACTTAGTCTAAGTTGCCCTATGGGGCAACGTGAGTTATGTGCTGATTTACCTCAAGTAACTCATAATAATACTTCAACCAAATTGTTTTGGATTCAGCAAAACATGTCAAAGTCAAGCAAGCTTTTAAACAGAGCACTTAATCCATGCCTCACTCTCTCATTACAAAGAAAAACATGACTCTGTGCTACACCAGTAAAAGTCTGAAAATCTTAATAAAACACTTTCTGGGTGAGTGTGGTGTTTTCTAGTACACTCAAAGACCTCTTATTTTTTCTAAAATAAATTAATGCTTGTCTTGGAAACTTTTGCTCATCTCAAAAAATAAATGGAAATATTTTAAAATAGAAACAGAAGAACAGGATCGACTGTTCCTGCTATGTAGACAGCTTCCGTCGTACCAGCCGGTGCCTGTGGACCTCAGAGGTGAGGATGGCGGCAACCCTGGCAGCAGCCTAGATGATGAGCAAGCCAGGATCCAGCCTGGCTCAGGGATGCGGAGCGGGGCTGGACCCTGGTGGTATACAGAGGCTGGGGAGGACTTGCAGGGACCTGGGGAGTGAGGCTGCAAGCTGAACAGTCTCTTAGGAAGAAACCTATACACAGCCATAAGCAAGTCTCGTGATATTGGTTGATGCAAGAATAACTCACATTTTAGGTGCAGTGCAACAACAGTTGTATCCGTATTTCTTGTGGGCTAATGCTGCTAAGGACACTGTTAATGCAAAAGGATTGCCGAAGGACAGAGAACTAATTTCACAGCAGGGCTGTACCCGAGGTGTTACATTATTTTACAACCTTACTCCTACCAAGTTCAAGGAATAGTTATTCCCTCATGCTGAAGGATAACACCCCTTGAGTCATCTTGTAAATGGTCCCGTGTTGTTTAATGATGGATTACATATCCTTAGCTTATCTACTCCGTAAAAATTAGCAACAGGGCCTTGTGATGGAAGAAGTCTTCCTGTTTTCTCGACGGAGGTCAATCATTCACAAGCCAAGCAGCGATGCTGCCACCAGCCCTTAATTGAATTTTGTGGCATTCGGAATCATAATGCATGAGTCTACTTTCCAAATCAGGAATGAGGAATTATTACACAGAAGGATGAACAAGATAAAAATGAAAATTAATGCTTCTGGAAAACAAATCAGATATCTCTGCAAATCTGTTTATTGGCATTTCTGCTCATAGATTCCTAAGTTAGAACTCTCTGTTGCTGAACTCAGACCAACCAGTGGTGATCATTTCTTGACTGCATTCCTTTTCACTTCTGCTAAAAGACCATGAAGCTGCACAAAGCATTAAAACCATTACTTTAAGCAATATGGTAAATAGACTGAGCTTGTTAACCGCTGTATAAACAAGTAAGGTAGAAGTTGGATTATGGAGGATAAGACTCATGTTTACACAGATTTATCATATGTAATTAGACAACTGGGGGTGTGTAAGCCACAAACAGAGGAGAAAATTGATTGATTCTCTAAAATTTTCTGAACTCAGAGAGACATCTAAAAGCAGATTCTACCAAGTAATCATTTGCTATGCCATTTGTAAGATTTAGGAATGAAAATGGCAATTACCAACCTATCTTATATGTTAAAGGCTGCTAGAAAAGTCTGGCTCAGCATTTTCACAGTAAAGAGAATTCAAGGCCTTTCAAATTCAGATCTCTGTCATAACTGGATATCAGAGTAGTCCATCATAAAATAAGTAGCAACAACACCAGGAGTCTAGTTTATGGAGAAGTCTCCTTGTGGCAAAGGTAGAGAAGCTAGGAGATTTGCTTAGTCCTCTTTCTAGAAATAGGAATCAATAAAAAGCTTTGAGAAGGTTATTAGCCATTTGGAAAACTTGCTCCTTTCTGTACTGGGAAGAGAAATAAAGAACATCAAGGTACAGTAAATTTCTGGCGATCTATTCTGTTATACACTTACAGATATTGCTCTCTGTATGATAAGATGACTTAATGTTATGTCATTAGCACTATCGATGAGATCCTATAAGATAACGCAAGCTCGCAAAGATTTAACTGAGTCTGCTTTTAGAATCTCTTTCTCCTAAAAATGGTTTTTCTTGTTGAGTAGTTATCTTCTCTACTAAGATAAGCAAAAGAAGCTTTAATTCACAGGCTTCGTGCTATGAGGGGAGAGGCCGGTTTTCATTCCAGGTGACCGGAGAAAGCATTTTCTTCTCTGGTCTTCAGTCTCATAGGCAAAACAAATGTTCTCCTTGTCTCTTCACAGAATCATAGAATCATAGAATCATAGAATGCTTAGGGTTGGAAGGGACCTCTAGAGATCATCTAGTCCAACCCCCCTGCACACGCAGGGACACCTAGAGCACGTGGCACAGGACTGCGTCCAAGCGGGTTTTGAAGATCTCCAGAGAAGGAGACTCCACAACCTCTCTGGGCAGCCTGTTCCAGTGCTCTGGCACCCTCACTGTTAAGAAATTTTTCCTTAAGTTCATGTGCAACTTATGGTGCTTCAGTTTGTGGCCATTACCTCTAGTTCTGTCGGTGGCCACCAGGGAAAAGAGGCCAGCACCATCCTCCTCACTGCCTCCCTTGAGGTACTTATAGACACTGATTAGATCCCCTCTCAGCCTCCTCTTCTCCAGGCTGAACAGGCCCAGCTCCCTCAGCCTCTCCTCATAGGGCAGATCTTAACATACAGATCTTAACATCTCTTCTTAACATACCAACTTGTCTTTCTCAAGTTCAGGTAATAAGCCAACACTTTAAATGCCAGAATTTGTAATCTCTTGTATATCATTAAATTTACCTGGGTTTAACAGATTTGCCAAATACCTTTACTTTTAGCTGAAAACAAACATACAGAAATCATCAGAAAACAAAACAATTAATACTAAAAGGACTATTATGAGATAACAATTCAATCTCAGTAATTAAAAAAAAAATGGCTGAATGAAATCCATTATAAAACAGAGCAGAGAGGGTCATGCCTACCAAAGAAGTTACATATCTCTAAATAGATGGAAACAACAACAAAAATCCTGGGGCTGTTGTTTTTCCAATCAAGGATATTTTTGCACAGATCTGATGCTCTGAAAGTCTGTTTAGGGGAACATTGGGGCAGCTGGTTCCTTCCTGAATCCCAGAGATGATGTCTGTGTGGCATTTTTTTGTTTCTTTTTATCACTTCCAGTCTTTGCCCTTTAAATGTATCCAGCACGAGTATACCTGAGACTGAGCTGTAATGAGTCTTAAAGGGGCGGGCACTGGTGAATGCCTCCTGCTCTAAAAAAATGAGCCAAAAATGACCATTTTTACTCAAGAGGCTATGTGAGGCCATACAGATCCAACTGTGTTCATCCCAGTGGGAATACTGGGGGAAGAGCCTCCCACTGTTCTGCCTGTTCAATAGGGTGTCTCCAAACCAAATCCTTCATCCTTGCAGCAATCAGTCCCAGTCTGTGATCAAGGCTCTTGACATTTGGAAGGTTCAGAACATTCACTTTCTCCTATTAGTTATTATTTCATACAGTTCTCTAAACTACAGGGTAAAGCAGGGTCAAAAAAAGCATCTCGGGGTCTCCAAGGGTTTACAAGAAATCCTCCTGCTGGATTCCTGCATGGAGTAGATCTCTCTTCCCAGCCTCCTTCCCTCTTCTCTATGTGGATTTAAATATTTAAGGAATAAGAGTTCTAGCTAACCCTGAAAGGTTTTCGCTTCACAAAGCCCAGTGCAGATTGGTATTCAGGAACTCTGAAAATATCTGCTTATACAATGGTGGGTTTTGGTTGTCATTTGGGGGTCTTTTGGTCATATATTTTATCTAGTTACAGAGAATTTTAGGAGCTCTCTACAGAGTTTGCTTATCTTTCTGCTCCTTCAGTAAAAACTCCCCCCTCTTCCAAAACCAACTACCAGGACCTTATCCCATCTCAAGATGTTTGTCTCTTTACAGTAAATATGGAAAATCTGTTTTGCCAATTGGTAGAATTCAGTCTTAGCAAGCTGGCATGAATACAAAAATGACTCTTTTTTTACATTCATTTGCATCCAGCTCTCCAGGCTTAATCACCTATTCAGCTGGCAGTTTATTTAAAAATAAACACTCACAAGAAAGGTACAATAAGAGAATAAGAGGGCTTTCAGAATCTAAATATTTGCTTTCTGCTTCTTTAACTATCTACTCACCACAAGGACAAAAGCTGCCAACTGGCAGCTGAAAGCAGCATTTTGTCTTTGATTAGTCATACTTAAATTTCTCTTTTTCTGTTCTTTTTTTTTCTTTTGCCTGTGAAATAGTGTAACAGGAATGGACCTGTGACAACAGAGGACAATCTAGGTCACTCAAAACCAGCTCCTGGGGCATGCCTGCAGTGTGAACGAGCTCCTGAGAAGGGCCCCCAGCCGCTCCCAGGCAAGTAGGGTACAACACGGTGCCCCGAACAGCACAGCACTTAACCTTGCGAGATACGGGACACAGCGCGTGTGTGAGCAAAGAAGAGAGGAAGGCCTGTTAATGTTACCACTGTCGACACTACCGTGCTCTTTTGGAGTAGTGTGTTCTTGCAGTTGTCTGCATGAAGGACATTTGCTCTCTTTCATGCTAGGACAAATGTATTTTATGGCTATTAAGGTTAAACGCATATGCTGCAGCTTCATCAAGGTCTCCCTGGGTAGAGCAGAGCCACATGGGGGGGTTGATGGACTCTACAGAAAGAGGTTGCTTATTGAGAAGTCAATTTGTTAGCAAAGTATTTGCATTATAGCTCTCTGCAGAGGTTGGGGTGAGCTCCAGGATGAATGGGGAGCTATAAGAACTGACAAGAGACTTGTGCGGGCATTACTAGTCGTGTTCTGGGAACATGGCTTGGTGGGCATGTTTGAGCAGGAGGGTTATTCCCTACTGGACCTCCTGAGCCTGGCTCTTGCACTCACTAAGTCTGGAAAGCTTAACTGGAAAGATTTCTGGTGGAAGGAGTTGGACATGACCGGGTTCCCCAGCTTATATTTAAAGATAGCAAATTTCCATGGAGGATCATAATAAAAACAGCACAGCTAAAGGAGTAGAGCTGTAGCTTTGGAGCTATATCTTCCAATGGCACACTGAAAAATAAAGAGAACCCTGAGCTATAATGCAGAGTTAGAATCCATTCGCCTCACACTCAGATAATCTCTGTGACCAAATAACAGTGTTTCTATTTGTAGATGATTTTTCTGAAAGGAGAACAAAGTCAAGTGTCCTCAAATGCCTACCTTAGGTCTGCTTTCTCTGTAACAGCAGTAACTTGATTCTGAAGCAGGGTTAAACAAATATAAGGTTTTAAACTGGGCTGTGGCTGGTGTTTCACTGCCTTTTGAGCCCAGAATGATTCAGGCCTATAGCAGATTCACTAATCTCTAAAAAAAAATATTTGAAAAGCTTCCCTGAATTTGCAGAATCAGAGCCTGGAATTTGAGTTGTCCAGCCTGACTTGGTAGCGGCCTACCCAATCTGTGTGGGACTATGATCCCCTCCAATCATTTATTGTCATTTCATCTGACAATACAGAAACAGGGGTACAGAAACAGCCCCTTCTCTCAGGCCTCAGTTTTGAAAACTCAGATGCATCCAGCCTTTAGGTCAATGCACATCTAAACATTTGGAGAGTTTCTCTAGAGAAAGCTGAAGAAAGCTCTAAAAACTCCAATAATATTATTCATTGCCAAGTCTCCAAAGGATGTCTCATTTAAACTGAGCTCCTGCTTGGGGAGGAAAGGAAACAAAGAGGCAGCAATTTGGGAGAATTGGCGTTTTTTAATCAGTTCGTGGTTGAGGTATTACAAGTTGCAATACCCTGGTGCCTCTAGCCACACTGTCCTGTCCATAGACAGCTCTGGAAACATGGCGAGTGACAAAAAGAAAAGGCAACCTTTCTCCTCACGCTTTCTAGCCTCAGACTACTGTTAAATTCTTTTCTCGCTACTTCTCCTTGGCCTTAAAGGAGCTATCGTAATGCAGAAGAGAGGAGCAAGAGAGGAGGTCTTGCACATCTCATGCTTCTGGACTCTCTAATCAGTATTGCAGTTGCAAGGCCAGGTTGTTTTGTTTTGTTAAGTATTTAATTCAGGGCTGATCTACTGTGCCTGTAGCATGAGAGAGAAAGCACTTAGCTCATAACATCTACCTTGTGTTATATCCCTGGCTGACAGCTCAGCCTCACGCGTACAGCACTCGCTGCGTGGATGGACAAAGCAGCTGCTGAAGTTCTGGTTTTCCTCAAATGAAATGCAGCATAAATGGTCTTCAGCACTTGCTCTCCAGGCACTGCTCTTCCACGGCGAAGGGGCTAAGGAAACACACAGCAATGGTGAACTCTTCCAACAGTAAAATGCCAAGCATCTAGAAAACTTTAGAAAACTGATTTCCCCTAGTTTTTGATTTGTAGAATCAAGTGACAGGCAGTTTATTATGTACAAAAAAAAAGGCAAACTACTTAATAAAAAAAAAATGTAGCACACAGACTGCTTCCTCAGAACATAATATTTCTATCATGCTGTGCCTGCTACTAATTCAAAAGGCTGATATGGTCAGACACAGCCCAGCTCCTAGGATTTACCATTCAAACATACTTGAATTGGCATGAAAATTGCAATAAAATAATTCTTTCAGAGAAGTTTAGAGAGAGGTATTCCCAAAAGACAGAATTCTGTCTTCCAGTCACATAAATCTTACACTTTGTCAATAACACAGTGAAGGAAGGCATGAATGAATTTTATTTCATCAGACAAGTGACTTGGAATACAGATAAGGCAGGGTGAGCATATAAACCTTTAAATAAATGTTTTAGCACTATCTGGAAGGGAGGAATGCAATTGATTCCAATCTTTTCCGACAGAAAATCAGTTTCTCCAAAGCTCTTGGGGCAACCAAGACTAACTAAAAGCATCTGTTACTAATAAAATCTTTAAGTACAACAAAATAAAATGTTGTCATTTGCAACTAATAGGCTGCAATTAATGCAAATGACCCCTGTGTAGTATAATCAAAGTATTCAACTATGATACAAAACAGTTGTTTCACTCTCTAAGATCTATGTAACTTTACAGTGCAATCTTTAAAGAGCCCAAGGAAAATCTGCAGAGAATTTGTTGACAAAGCCCCAGACAAAACTTACTGTAAACAACAGCAGTAGGAATATACAATACTCTGTTGCTCAAAAGCTAGAGTTTTTTTCTGGAGAGTTTATTTAGGTTACCTTGGAATTGCTATAAACAGCTCAGAGAAAGCAGTGACCCATGATTACACCCAACAATATTCTTTGTTCTGCCTTGTGGATCACACTTCGTATATGAAGTTTTTTTGTGGAAAATCTTGACCTTTTCCTCCACCTCTTCCTGTTTAACATGAGATTTTTTTTTTATTCTATGCGATCACTTTTGAAGCCGTAGCAGGAAAAATAGCTATTATAACTCTGTGGGTTTGGCCTTGCAAACTATGATTTAGGTTACAATTTAGTCCTTTAGGAGCCCAATGTTTGAAACTTCTGGCACTTTAACATTATAAATCTAACTCAAATCAGAATACTGTTTCACTTCTCTCTGAAGATTAAGTTAATGCTCTATATGTACGTATCTTGTACCTATACATAGGTACAGGACTAAGTTAATGCTCTAACAGGGCAAAGCGTGAATCAATAAGTTAAGGACAGTGCACTAATGTCTGACAAAACCCACACAGATGGTGTAAAAGCTGCTAAAATTCACAATCTCTCAGCATTACTATTTGGGGGGGGTGGAAAGTATGAAGGATATTGCTATAAAAAGAGGCCGTACTTGATCACAAGTCACAATTCCCAACACAAGAGGAATTCCATTCATGTTGCCTACCTCATCCCAGCACATTTGCTGTGTGTCTGTGGCAGCTTTCCTAGCTGGCATAAAACCTGAAGGAGCATCAGAGTGGGAAATGCTAAAAAGGAACCATAATGCCGGGTAACTTAGATGATTGAGGTGCCCAAGTTTAGATGTGTTAGACTTAATGAACATACATATAATTGCTCATCTGTACAGAACATGTGTTTCAGGTGTATGACTTTGCCAGGAAAGGCATGGAACTGTCCACTAATTATAAGTTACTAGCCCCAGGGAACGAGTGCTCTTGGTTTTCAGTACCTTATAGAAAGCAAAGTTCTTGAATAAAAAAGCGACTGTATGCAATTACTACAGTTCTAACAGCCTCAACAGCCTCTGTGGCTGTTTGAGAGAGAAATGGTTAAAAATGAACTAGTATTCAGTGACCACTATCAAATGAAGCATCGGATCCTTCTTTTGCAAGGATCCTGGTAGACAGAGGACCAGCTTTTACACCATCTGTGTGGGTTTTGTCAGACATTAGTGCACTGTCCTTAACTTATTGATTCACGCTTTGCCCTGTTAGAGCATTAACTTAATCTTGTACCTTTCTGTAGCTGAATCACTATTCAGTTATGAAACATTTGCTTTTATGGAGGGCTGAATGTCTCCTGGAGTTCCTGAAGTTACCATTTCAAAGGAGTCACTATATTTTCAGTATCAAACCTTTTTCCTAATGCCTTTATAAAGGGAAGTGAAATCGTCATGAGTCAAATCCACCCACAGAATTTCCAGTTTCTTTGCTGACAAAATTTCCTTGACAGACAACGTTCAGCCCCATAGATTTCTCATTTAGTAGCCATAAATGCCACTATGGTAAGTTTTCATAAATTTGGATTGTGGGTGTCTCTGCAATCCAGTGGCTGCACTGATCCTTTAAGCCTAGAACATGAGATAATGCCTTTATTAGTTGATAGAAAACATTTCTTGCACTGGGTGTGCCTTCAGGCCACTGCTTATTGAGAGAGACAATTGCAGATTAAATTAGTTTATTACAGCTAAGGTTTAATAATAAAAAAAAACACACACAACTTCAAAGTAGACATTCTTGCTTGAGCTTTTACTATCTAAATACCAACTCTCATAGTAAAAATTCAAACTTAGTTCTAATTTTCCATGTTTGATCCACTCCTAAAAACATAGAATTTGGGGATCTAACTTCTGCCTTACCACTAGAATTACTCTTTTTATTTACAGATAATTATTCAACCTGTGGACTTTATTGTGAACAGATTTTGGCACTTTATAAATTTTGACCATGTTGTATCTCTAGAAATGGAGAAGCACCAAAGCCAATATTCAAGAAGAAAATATCCTATTCAATTTTATACAGTGACAGAGGCAACAGAAGTTATTTTGTTATTACAGTACAATCCCAAATTGCTACCAGTCAGGGTAGCTATTTCTTAAGAGATTGTTTTTAGTTTGGCCACAGAAAACTTTTGGCAACAGCATGGAAACAAAAGTTATGTATTAAACAATGGCCAGTATTTCACTCGGAGCCTGCGGATTAGTCTGCACAGTTGAGCCCAAAACAATTGCACAGAATCTCCTGGGCTGGAGACTCATCAGCAAAATCTCTAACAGCACATCCCAGTGCTCAAAGGGCTGGAAGACATCCTGCCTGCAATCTCCTCTCCGAATTGCTCACTTCCGACAACTGGCACCCTATATATAAACATTTTAAAAGATTTTTTGTTTTCAAGTGACACAAAAAAGTGTAAGTTTACATTTTATGCTGAGAGGCTCTGATAGCTAAATCTAACACAGAAACATTCAGGCACTTAGGGACCATTTCTAATCATCACTTTTTATAACCTTTCATCGGCAAGGCCAGAATTTCCTGGCCTGGGGCCATCTGCTTTAAATTTAAATTTTAAAAATGTTTCTAAAGAATTTCTTTCCTCCGTATTTTCTGCTTTTATGAAAACTTCAAAAAATCCTTTTGATTTCAAATAGAAAGAGATGGAGGATTTTTCCCCCTCCAGTCTCTCCCTAATTCGCCAATTTTCATCCAGCTCTAACGCCTGCAGCTCTTTAGTGGCACTAGGGTCTGTTGTTCTGCACAAAAGCTTCCCGGTCAACCTTGCACCTGGGAATTGAGTGATTCTGTAGCCAGTGCTGACATTGTAAATCTTGCAAATCACTCCCCTTACAGTAAATTGCTTAATTAATGAGAACTTACTGAAGCTGATTGACATACCATGGAAAACTCTCAGCACTGTCATTTGCCAAATATTTCCACCTTTGGCTGAAGGAGCCTTTTCTTTCATTAAATATAGATTTAAATACACTTTTCCTTAGCACTGAAGAAAACTAGTTTTATGTCTGTCACTAGTTGACTGTGACAAATGACTGGATGAAGCAGCAAAAACTGAAAGATGATGGATAAACACTTAATTAAAGAAAACCCACGAAATTCTACAGACCTTTAAACCAGAAAGGATGGGTGTCACTTTCTCCATAATTCAGACCATGTAACTGCTTCAAAGAGGTTGCAAAGAGGTGAAGACCTTCAAAAGAGGCATTTAAAGCACTCCTGTTTAGTAAGGAAACATACAACCTTGAAGTCCATTTAAGGTGAGGTGTGACTGGAAATTTGCATTGAGCTCCTGGGTTTCCTACAGTGCAGGCTGCATTTATCAATTGCACCAGGGAATAAAAACAGAACTTCACAATTGAATTTTCCAGAACTAGCACATTTTGAGAAGGCCACATCCACACACCACGGTCTTTGGCCTAGGTGCTCTCTGAGACCTTATGTCCTTGAAACATTACGTTCCATTTTTGGGGAGTTCAAAATAATCAAAATAATGGTGCTTACCACAGTAAGCTTTTTACAGCATGACATAGAGAGCACATGCCTGATAGCAAGTGGTGACATCTGAGTGCACTTAACTGTCTGATGTATCATCAAACAACTAGGTGGAAAAGATAAGTTACTGTTGCACATGCCCATACCGTCTGGGGCAGAGTTAATAACAATTTTTTGATTGATTAAAGTTTTTTCAGAATGTTAAATCCAAGCCACATTAAGACGTTTCTGTTGACTTCAGAAAGCAATTAAAGCCTGTGGTCAGAAACTACTACTTTATTATTTTAGTAGCTGTAATGAATAGTAGGGAAAAGCATCACTAAGATTTCGACATTGTACATGTTCTCCTAACAGCCCAAACTCTTAAATTTCTTGTAGGGCAAGGAATGATTTGTATGAATGACCCTGATCATCAGGATCAGGGATACCAGCAGCACTGGAAGGAAAGATTCCCAGGACGTATGCCTGCAAACAAGCTAGTACCAGACAGGTCTGTGGCAGCAATTTTGCAGTGCAATTCATCCTGACATCTCCCAAACACCAAAAATACTAGGCTAGGAGCACTATGTCTCACAGAGCACTAACAGCACTGTTCCCTGCTGATCTCCCTCCCACCAAGCAAACAAGGCTCAGGCTGAACTCGCCCCTGTTCGGGAGGGCAACAGCACGTGGGAATTCATTCAGCTTCAATTTACTCCAATACAGAGAGCAAAGCGAAGCCCATGTGCAGCTTCACAGCAGCTGCTTGTCACTTTAACACAGCCTCGGGCGGGTATATGGTGTTACACGGACTGTACCACTCTTGGTGCAGTGCAAATCAGCTGCACCTGAGGAACACGGTTGCTCTTCTCCTCAGAGGTCCCGGAGCTGCAGCGGTGGATCCTGGGCTCCATCTGGGCAGGCTGCTCCTTCCTCTGGGCTGCAGCCCCGCACCACAGGGGAGGCCCTGGCTCTTTCCAGTCCTGCTCTCCAAAGGCAGAAGGACCATTTACTATCATTCCACACACACACACAACAACAACAACAACAACAACAACAACAAAAGACTAAGATTGAAGAAAGGAAAGGAAAGTTTGCTGAACTTGGGATGAATGATCTACAGAAAGTCAAGTGCTCCATCTGCTATCCCTTCTCTTGCAGCTCCCCAGCACCCAGGGAACGAGTATATATATCAGCCTAGAAAAATACTACTTAGTCCTGCTGGTAGGGCATGAGCTGCTTTGCAGCTGAGGGAGGGAAGCTAATTTCTCTCCTTGGCTCTGGCACAGACCCACTGTTTGCCTCCTCAGATCATTTTTCTGTATCCTAAACTACATAAAAGTGGGGGTTATTCTTTCTTCCTCCCATTCTGTCTTTTAACAGTATGGGTTCTAGACCTATACGTACAGGCAGTAATTTCTGTGGCCATACTTTCCATTCGAGGTGTTTTCAATAGTGTGCAAAATGAGGTAAAAAACATATAGCATAGCATTATGGGTTAAGTATAGCTTTAATTAAAATGTTTTGTTGTAATTTGCTTTGCTTGGCTTTTTTTCCATGTATAATTAAAATTTTGAAATAATTCATCACAATCAAAGCAATAAAAACAGCAAAACTTTAATCTTGATTAGATTTTCTTTTACGGAGGGCGTTGGGAGGAAGGAAACATATAAATCACACTAACTGGTTAACACGTGAGGCACCACATACTAAATCAGCGAGGCCTCATTTACTTCTAGTCTTAATTAGTATCACCCCAAGGACCAAATAAATGTAAAACCTGACTTTGCTGCAGTAACTTACCACACTTGTTGCAATGTCTTATGAGAGACTGACAATATGACTGCAAATCTCCCATTACCAATCCTGTTGGAGAAATTGTGTATATCAAGGGAAAAAAAAAAAGAAAAACTCCTATCCTTTACAAGCATTTCCTTTAGGCTTATGTTTATCTTCTAATGAATAATTTCCATTTTAGGCCAAAGGAGGATCTTGTATTGATATTAAATATAGTCTTATATGTAGCAAAGGCCATGTAGCAAAGCTATTTTAAAAATGAAATAACATTCACAAAAGCTTATCAAGCAGATTGTGGCCGATCTCAGAATATTTCACTTTATGAAGTAAAACACCAGTTGCATAGTAAAGACTAAAATATTAGTCTACAGCTACATTAATTCATAGTAGCAGCTTGAAAAAGGCTGCCAAGTCCAACATTTGACAAGGCTTTCTGGACATCATCCTGCATCTGCAACACTGCCCTGATCAAGGACAGGATGCTGTGCGACTGAAACACAGAACCTTCATCTGTTTTCACAGGAACGAAATGTTAGCAGGTTGTGGTTTTTTGGTAAGAAGTCACAATTCTTGTTTACTCCATCTGTTAAATAATTTAGGAAACCTGTGCATAATAATTTGTGTGTTTCAACAAGATATTTCTGTGTCTTGATGTTGTTATTTTTTGCAAAACAACATGTATGCAAAGCTAAATATTAAACTTGAATATTTGATTGTGTATGAATGCATTGCTTTTTTTGAAAAAAATGTTCAATAGTTTTGAATAGTTTTATATATATATATATAAATCAGTATTAAGGAGCAGAAATAATGTGAGCAGACAGTGCTACTTATCTTTCAAAGAGCTTTTTCTTAACCTAAATACTGTTATTGCAATTACTTACCATTTTATATAAGTATATAGTAACTCTTGAGGCTTCCAAGTCCTTTGTAGTAGTAGAGAAGGCACATTAAAAGTTCCCCAAAAACTATGTTTATTTTTTGCTATAGGTGTTACTACTATTTAGGTAATAGACAGAGGCAGCAAAAGCAGGCAGTGTTCCAAGGCTTTCAAGCTTTTAATTCCTGGCCTGGTTCTCCTGCCTTCATTACATCAGAGAAAATCACACAACTACTTAAAAATATAACATATTCTGTATTACCTTCAGTTATAGTTGGTAATGAATTCTTCATTTTAAATCACCTGGCTGCTTTAGCATCCAGCTGGTTTTAACTTGACATCAGATTACCAAGGATGAAATTGTCATTAAACTTCGCAAGATAAAGACAACTAACCAACATTTTTTTCAAGTTAAGTAGATCTAACTTCAGTTTTCTTCACAGTTCAGTCTCTAACGCTTTCTCCACTGGAGGAAATTGTGCCATGCAAAGATGCTGTTCTCCAGCACATGATGTAGATGAGAACAACATTTAGCAGTTTCTCCTCCAATAAGTAGGGAGTGACACTTCTGAGAATAACTTTGCCATGCCCCCCTCTACTTGTGTATTTTAACTTAGGTCCCATTTAAATTCGACTCTGACTTGCATCTGACCTAAGCACTTACAGCAACCTGTGTTTTGAATCTGTAAGTATCATGGGAAAACATGAGATTTGACCCAAGTTCACATAATTACAATTCTATCAGGAAAAGCTCTGTTTAACCACATCACTTGCTGCACACACTAGGGAATAAGACCAAAGAGCATGGTAGATGCAAGTAGAATTAAGTGTGGGCAGCTTATAACTGAGGATCAACGAAGCTGCAAATACTATCACAGTCTTTCAAAATAAAATAGTTACACCACAAGGTAATTTACAGTTTCCCCAGCTCTCATTAATAACTCCTCTTTGCTCATTACATATGAAAACTTGAACAAATGATGGTGGAGAAAAGATGGGTTCTCTTTAAAAAGATCAATTTTTGAGTAATGCATTTGCAAGTGCCTTTTCTCAGGTTGCCACTGGGACTTCTTTTTTATTCCTAACCTTTCTTCCTAACCTAGAAGAGAGTTTACTCTCTTCTTCTGGGAGCAGATCTAAGAGCGTTAAAAAAAAAGACAACGTCTCTTCTCCAGCTACCTGTTGAATAGTGAAAATTCACCCACACTGGGGTTAAACAACATACCTCTCCCACTCACAGGTGCGCTCCAGCGCTCTCATTTCTGAGGTTAATTTAGTGAGGTTAAATGATACAGTCTATTGGATTGCATTTTCTTACCTCCAGCTTGAGCCTTGTCAGGCTTCCTAGGTACGAAAAGCAATAACTTCCCTTGCTATAAAAGGGATTGCATTACACCACCACCCCCAACCCGAAATACTGGGTTGTGGAAAGAACTCCAATTAAGTGGTTAGCCATAATAGCATGGCAGCCCTTTAGGAAACTGCTTATCTAAATAGAGATGTACAGAAGGCAGTTTTCTCTCTAATAGTGATGCATTTTCAATTTATGCAATACAAAGTGCATTGGTCTGCAGTGTCCCTGGCTACTGATGATTAATTGCCCATACACTGCAAGGGTCTACAAAGAAAAGTGCCAAGGGAAGCAGATGCAGCAGGTTTTATATTATCATGACTGCAACAAACTCATTCAGTGGTGTCAGCTCTGACTGCAGGATTCTGATTATGAAATATGATGCGTGTTGAATTTAATGGCTTTCTCTGCCCTTCTGGTGAGTTCACTGCTTTCCAATGTCATTTTGTGTTCTCATCTGAGTGGTAATAAAAGGAATATCATTGACTGTGCTAGCTCTGTAACCACTGTGTGTTTTACAATAAATTGTGTTTCAGGACCTTTCTACCCAGGAGAGTGTGCAGGGCCTGAAAGTAATATTCCCCAGTTTTCCAGTATGAATGCTTTCTGTGAAAGGATAGGAAATTATTCAGGGCTACCCTTCTCTTGAGGCATTCCTTATGTGAGCAGGACATCTCTTTTTCAAGTAGTTTTGCAGTAAAAGGTCAGTTTGTATTGCAAACAATAACAAAAATAAATCAAAATAAACACCTACTGCTACAGAATGATGATGCCTCAATAACAGGAGGATCAAAATTGTTAAAAATAAAATTTGCATACAGAAACTGCACGTATATAGGGCTAACCATGTAAGAAGGCAAAACTGGAGGCACTTGTAAGGAGGTTTTATTTGATCTGGCAGTTCATAGCTTCATCCAACATGTCAGTAAGCATGGCCTGCACTGTCACACTGGTCACAAGAGGAGTTAAGGTCTCTCCTTCAGCTGACCAGGTTTCCTAGGCTGCTGATGGCTTCAGGTGTTCTGGCAACTCCACCTAACACCACCAGTGCCATTATATTGGCTTCCCAGACAAAACAAGCCTCACTACAAGTGCATTGTGCCCACATTAATGAGAAGGAGTGTGCTACAGAGGGGCTATGTGGATCTGGGCAGAGAAAACAGATGGGACTCAAGAGCAAGGTGTTGTGCGTTACCTGAAAGGATTCCACGATTTTCACCCTCTTTGCTCACATGCACAATCCAATAGTATTGGCACTTCAGGGACTCAGTCACTTGCACAGCCACATGTATCGGGAGAATCAAGGTACAGGATCAATACAGAGCCACATTTTTTGAGATACTCTGGTGCAGCCAACCTAACTGAACATTTATGTCACCTTCTGCTGCAGGCTCCAAACAGCCAGCCTGAAGCATTATGGCCACAGCTAGGTTAGAAATTGCGTGAGCTAAAAGGCAGGTCCCTTTACTGACACAGGCTGACACACAAGTGGGTCCTTCCTCTTCCATTCTGAAAATGCCATAAATCAAAGAATTACTCCCTTCTGTGCTTCACAATTTCACAACCAGCCAAATTCAGAGAGCAGCTATCCAGAAGCAAAGGGTGTTCCACCACCCCTCAAGGCCATGTCCACAGAGGCAGGAAGCATCTGACACTCAAATGGTATTTTTCTTTCTCTAAATCACACACTCCAAAATTGACCTGGGCTGTTTTCTTGGCCGAAGTCCCCTCCGACAGAGCATTGCTACTTTGGGGAACACAACAAATATTCTTCCAGACTGAAGGTTGTTATATTCAGAGTCCAGCGCACTATGACTTGAGTCCAGGACCACTGGTTGCTTTTACGCAGCCAAGTCAAATTGCACAGGATAGTCCTAAGAATGTAAGGTAAAGGTGGAAGCTCCTCTGGTCAGTAGTTTTGCATGTTCGTATGTTTTCAGAAGATGAAAGCAATCAGCAAACCAGGTAACGGGCCAGTTACTGCCATGGATGGATGCACCAGCTGGCATTACCCTCACCGAATCTTCTGTTCAACAAAGTTTGCATTCAGTTGGTCAATGCATCCTGCACCACTTTACAAGGTCTTCGCAAAGAACCTAGGAACCAAACTTCTGCTTTCAGAACAATCCAGGACATTTTTACTCTTGTTTTCTTTTGTCTCTAGTTGAAATGCCACTGGCATTCTCTATCATATTTTATGTATGAACACTTTAAAAAGCTTTGACTAAAGGACAAATGAGAATTTTCCTTTGTCCTTTCAGACTACACTTCATATGTTTTCACATAAAAATGTATTGAAACAAGATTTAAAACTGTTATTCATTTTATTGAGGCCTACCTCCAGAGGGAGAAGAAAAGCATGTTATAATTTAAAATGGTGCCTCTCCTCTTCCCATTCTCTAACTGCTTCTTGAAAAACTTGCAACAGTTGAAAGGTAGAAATGTCAGACAGAAATCTGTGATCTGCCTCAAAATTAAGTTATGTATGGCCATAATAAAACAGAGCATTTGTCCTCTTTGGGATTCTCTCAGTGAAGAGTCATCAAAGGTGCTATGAATATTCCCAGAGGTAGAGATCACAGAAAAAGAAGGTCGAAGGATTGTAACAATTACCTTAACTATCCAATAGTGGTGTTTTCTTCTACAGTGCGTGACCAAGCCTCTTACTTATTCCGGTCTGCAGGTAAAACAAGGGCTATGCACACAACACAGCACAGTGCAACAGTATGTGAACCTGCTGCTGCCAAATCTGCTCAGGAGCTGGAACCCAGTTCCAGGTTGGCTTCCAAATTCTGCCTGGCTGGGACTGAGAGACAAAGGCAAAACACCACCTGAGACACAGGCCATTTTCCATCCGCTATTTTCAAGGTGCTGTTATCTGCTGCCAGCAAGGCTACCTCTTGCGAGCGGAGAGCTTGTGGACTTCTTGGAACTGATGCTGAAATTGCTTCTGAAAGATCAGCCCTGCCTCTCCTCCACAGTGTGCTTCAATTCAGCTGCCTTTATGAATGGCCATACTGAGGATGCCAAATGCCTCCATGATCTTCTTCCCAGGCCAGCAGAGTGGCTGCACAGTGAAAAAGAGCCTGCCAAGGCATGAGTGTTTGAGCAGGTAAAGATAGCTTTAACACGACTAAGATAAAAATGTGTTTGGTAGCTGGTTTATCCTGAATGGATGTGGAGCAGGGGAGGAAACCTCATGAAATCACTATTTTGTGTGAGATCTTAGCATCGTTTACTCAAGTGTAAGGTACAGATAGCACACAAGAAGCCCAAACAGGCTTCATTTAATTTGGAACTTGTTGGAAGGGGAGGATGTGCTGTTCCTTGAGCCCAGTGTTAGGGACATTGCTGGTTTTGAACATATTCCTTGTACTCAAAAGTTGCAAATCTGGTCCCTAAATTCAAACTCTATACTATATTAACAGCAGCGGGGCCAAGCAGGTCTCTGTCAAACAGAAAAAGCCAACATGTTCAGAGCCTACCTTCTGACCAATGCATCCCAACATAACCACCAGCCTCACTTGGCATTTAGACCACTCACTAAAAATTAGCTCCATCTGAAAGCTCTCTGATTCCATATAGTATGTCCCTTGGTTTGTAAGCCTTTTGCTTCAAGTACACACTACTAGCCACGTTTCTTAGCAAGCTCTGCATTTCCGGGTCTCCTGCACTTTCTTGTTAGAAGCAGGAAGCAAAGCCTGATTTCGCTGGGAATAGCTGATTGGCAACAAGTGCTCATTAGTCAGCTCCAAAGCCTCCCCACTCTTGCTGTTTAATTTATGAGAGCCTTGTGATTATAACAAACAGGAAATGCTAGATCCCTAGGGATGGCTTTGTTAGTGTGGATTGGGCAGAATTGTGTACCAATTATGTCTGTACAAGAAAACACACCAAGAACTGTTATTTGGGGCTTTTTTTTTTCTCTTAAGAGACCATACCTGAAGTTCTCTGACAGGAAATCAGGGAAATGCATCAACTTTCCTGCATTTCTGTAAATGTACAGCACACACAACATTGTTTAGCAAAACAGCTATAAAACCTGGCATGCTTTAAGAGCAGTTTTATAATTTGCTCTCTGTTTACAATATTCTTATGTACTGAAACATATCTGTAGCTACTGAGAGGACACAGTGCCAATTTAACGGGTGGAGAACGGAGCCTAATATCCAGGGAAGCCTCCAAGGTCTTTCAGTGAGTCCCTGGTGCAGCAGAGACCAGAGCAACTGGCTGTTTCCTTCTCACTTAGCCCTAGTAACAGCTCTCTTACAATAGCCAGACACCTTCAGTTTGGTGGGACAAACTTGGAATATTCCTAAAAGGGCCTCTAACAACCTAACTAGTAGGTCAGCCCTGCTCAGCCATCAGAGAGTAGGTAAGCAGGAGGAGGAGAAAGATTAATATTCCTGAAGGTTTTCCTCAGCATGCAGGAAGTCAGCACAAAGGCTCTAATAACCTCTTCAAGCAGAGTACATTTTCTCTTTGGGATAATAGCACAAGGATAGAAATAGAGTTTTTATATTATATAGGAAAATTATCTTTCTTGTATGAAAACTAACCATTTTTGGCTCCTTAGTGCAGAACAAAGCTACCTTCATCTTACCTGTGCATTTGCACCTGCGTAAGGACAATTTAGAAAAGCTAGAAAACACATTTTCAGTAGTCTATCTTCTTGCCTCCCCATTTGCACTTAATTTGTTTCTACACATAGAGATAGGAATTAAAGGCCCTCTCTACGGTTTAGGCAGCTTGCCAATACCTATTTTATAGCAATAAAATATGTACAAATTAAGGAATCTCATGTGGAAAATTCATTCAACAGCCTCAAAAGCCAAATGAATGGTAATTACTT
The DNA here is from genome assembly GCF_000705375.1 of Tinamus guttatus. The sequence continues at coordinate 101,766 of NW_010587475.1, forward strand.
TGAACACAATGTGGTGGCAATCAGGCAAGATTGGATCATGCTTTTAAATGTATGTCTAAATTTTTAAGAAGCAAGATAATTATGAATTATGAAAATAACTCAGCCAATGCCACAGCAAAGATGTGTTTGTGGCATGAGAAAGGGATCTTCTGTGAGGAACAGGGAAGACTCATTCCAACACCTGCATAGCAAAACCGAGAGTGCACATGTGGGGCTGCTCTCTTGTTTCATTTCTTTACTTCCAGCCATCATTTGATACTTGAGGATGGCTGACAGATGCCTTGAGGCACAGAGCAAGTGGAAGCATACAAAATAAAATTCAAGTAGGAGCAATTTATCCTGCTTGCTAAAAACAAGTGAAGTTCTTCATAGTTCTCATTCACACACGTTGCCATGTAAAAGAAAATAAGCCATTTTAGTTCTCTGCATGAGTTTTCTTCAATCTCAAAAACAAGCTTAATATTCACCCATCCTTACAATGGTGACTGAATAAATACAAGTGGGTCCGTTACTCTTGGGTAAAGATGAACCAATTTAGAACAATGTATTTGTTCCTGAACCCAAACAGATGTCAAACATGACCCTACCTTTGCTATCTTTTTGAGAAGTCCCTGAGAAAATTTTCCATTCAGGAACAAGTGCAACAGAACAGATCTGTATTACAATCTGACGGAGTGTGCAAAAGGCTTCAAGAATTAGCTGAAGTCTGGAAAACTTCCCTCCCAGAGAGGCATTACAGGGAGGGCTACATTTCACCACAGGTTTGTATTAAAGGCACCAAGACAGATACAACTGCAAGAAGCTCATGCAGTTTTGCTCATCAAAAAGAAGAAGAGGTTCCTTGATCGATGGCTAGAGTCTGTGCAAGGAGGCACCATTTACAGCATAGATCATATGATCCAATGCCTTCAAGCTGAAAGTCTGCATACTAGAATACTAGTATTCCATACTAGAATGGAAAATAAGACATACGTCTTTAGAATAATTAGCCACCAAAGCAGACTACTTCTGGGTATGCTTGAAATTCCATCTGTTGAAATATTTAGGACTACCTTCTTTTTGCTAAGAACATGCCAGAACAAAACTCTCCTGGCTAGTATCCGTATTACATACTGAACCCAACTGCATATTCATCACAAATACCAAAGGATCTCAGCAATATTTTACTGTGCATTATGTAGCATCATTTACAGATTTACCACACTTAGGTTTGCTTTGCCAAAAGACAAGCACAAGAGCTCAGGAGAAAGTCTGATACACTAGATAGCTATGAAATTGCAATCAGCACAAAAAAAGAATATGAGAAAAAAAGGTGTACCTCACACAAGCTTTGGGACACCAGTGACAAACACACCAATACATTGCCACCAGATCCTATGGGAGGGTGAAAAACAACCCACAAAGAAGAAAAAAAAAACAAAGCAACCGTTACAAAAAAACAGGGATTGGACATGTATCATGGAGAGTCAAGTGAACAAATTGTTATTGAACATAAGCGTGGAGGTGCAGCTTCTGGCTCAAGAAGGCCACTGTGCTTGTAAACTGAGATCACTTTCCATGGTGTGAGCTCAAATCATCTCTCTGGTAACCCCAGTGAGGTCATTTTACTCCAGGGAGGGATTTGTCCCATGGAACTCTTGGCCAGCACCCCTGGTTAATTCATCCAACTGCAACTTTAACCCCCTAAGCTTCTCCACTGTAACCTGGCCATAAGAGATCAGTTAAGATCAGCTGTGGGAACTACGATTTTCTCTCTATTCCTGCCTGACTTTTCAGCCTCTGGCAAAGATATCTATTGGGAAACAGGAAACAAATTACAGTTCTGGCAGTTCATAACTTTCCCAAAGTAAAAAAAAAAATTAAGGAAGCAGAGTAACAAAAGAAGAAATATAACAGAAAAGTGACAGTGAGAAAAGAAATGATATATTCAAGGTACTCCTTTTTCAAATTCAACCAATTTTCTATAACTGTATTTCACAGAGTATTTTTTAGAAAATGAAAAATTGTGCTGCTTCAATCTTTTCTAATTAAAAGCAACACAAAGATTTAAATTTTGTTAGCTGAGATTTTGTAGGTTTCCAAATGTGTTTTATTTCCCACTTTTGTCCTTTCTACTGTATTCTTCATCTCTTGAGTTCCTACCTCTATCCTAAAACTCCTCCTATTGAAAACAGAAAAGCAATGTGATTCTATTCCTGAATTCCTAATTTCTGTGTAGCAAGGAAGTTAAACCAGCATCTTTTGGAAAAGGCTCTATGTTTATCAAGAGAATATCATTACACTCAGAAGACACAACTCACCTCCTCTGTTCTGTACTCAGTTGAAACTTGATTTTTTTCATACCATCGGCAACAGCAAATTCAACACGATGTTGCCTTGTTTAAAAGCTCCCATTGCACACTTATTGCTGAACCATAGTTTCTGATGCCTCCAAGCAAGTGTTCTGTGAAGTAAAGAGGAGATAAACATAATACTGAAGACATTATCAGAAAATGAGCACAATATTCCTCTTCGCAGCTATTGGAAGTGGCAGACAATGTCTTGACTGCAGAAGGAAAATCCAAGGAGCTTGCAAGGGTAATTCCTGTTTTGTTGCTAATAGGTGAACATCCAATACAAGTCCTGTTTTTTGGCGGGGTAGTTGTGAGGGGGTTCATTTGTGTCTGTAGGGGGGTTAATTTAAACAGCTTTGCATTTCACAGAATAGTCACCAAAATTGATTCTCTGCCTACTTCAGGCTAACTGCATAAAAATGCTGACTGACAGAATCACCTAAGGGTAATAAATCTGCCAAGTGTTTTGTTAAACAGCTATTCTGTTTGAAATGTATCCTGGCGTTCTAGAATAACAATAGGCTACTGTAATGTATGGCACATTAATTATATAGTTGACAAGAAAATTACCCTTCAAGCCAACATTAGTAAAAACTTCACTATTTTTTTTACCCTCTCCCTGTTAAACACAGTATTCAGTGTAGCCCTTGCCAAGGTTTTCCCACCTCCTTCTGCAGAGTTGACCAGCAAGGCAATAAAGAGTTTGAGTTGATATTTCACTGAGAACACTTTTTTGCTTAGCCAAATTTTATTATAGCTGCTAAATTCTAGGTGATGAATATCAAGGTTTTTATTAGATTTTTTTTCTTCTCTGATGAACATGATAAAAAGTTGCTGCTATACCTAGACTACATGACCGTACCTAGACTGATGATAGCTCTGCTCGTAGATCTTTGACAGCCTGTCAAGAAGAGCAGCTTTCAAACACTGCTCAGATACTGGTGAAGAGAAGGAACTCTGTTTCGGAGGCAAGGCAGGGAGTGCTGTATGTTACTGCAAGAATAAAAGAGAAACTGTCACGAATGGAACATGATTTGTGTGTTTTTCAGGCAAAGACTCCTCTCCTGTCCCATACGAGATCCTGAAACTCCTATTTGCAGTGCTGCGGGACGAGTGCAGGGCCAAAAGGACGCGCTCAGCAAAGCCCGGGCAAGGCACTTCTGCACACACCTACTTCCCCTGCATGCTGCCATGTGCTGCTATGTGCAAAACAGTCCTTACGTTTTAAAACCAGTAATTTTTCCCCTGGCAGCAGTCCGTTTACAGCCCATTCACAGAAATACTCTCTAAGATTGTACCATAGTGGAAGGGTCACAGGATGGCTTCATTCTGCAACAGCTCCTTCTCGCGCACATTTTTCCTTGCAACTTTAGCAATATGAAGACGGCTGGGTGTACAATGATTAAAGTCACACTCTGCATCAAAGATGACTAATTCTTAATTTTGCTGCAGTAATTATCTAAATGCAGTTCCCAGTTATTTATTTGTGCTGTTTTTTGAGTGTGCACTTCTCTCTCAGCACACAACACAATTCTCTAGTGAGTTTTCAGCATTCACGTGCCATTGCTGATATGGAAAAACACTCTTAGTATTGCCAAGACAGAAATGCTTACTATCAAAGAAATGTTTCAAAACTGCACTAAAATATACTCTACAAACAAGCTAACGATGTGTTGAGAATAAAGAAAATGCTACACATACAAATTGAGTTAAAATTCAAAGACCACTAAGAAGCATTAAACCACTTAAAGCATTAAAGCACTTAATTTTCTATATTCTGAGGTATAAACATGGCTTTTAATCAAACACATCCAAAAAATGGTTCCACTAAGATTGGCCACCAGCAGAAACAATCTGCAAGGGCATATGCTTTTAATGCAACACCTCACCTACTTTAAACTGGATACATTATTAGGTTGTAAAGTGTGATTCAAAAAAGTTGCATCTTCTACAGACTGCTTTGCTGTAGGTTTCGTAAATTCACTATTAAAACAAGAGAACAGGCAACACAGGTTAAAAGACCATTGAGTTTCAACTGTTATGAACCCGGCTTTATCGAACGACGTCACATTGTACTTAAGGCTGGCACAGGATGAATCTCCTTTTCAAGTCAATTCCTATTCCTTATGCACGTGCCTAGATGCCTTTCCGATTAACCTGTCCGATCCAAGGCCTGTGTAGGTCAAGGCAAATCTTTCCATTTACCTCAACAAGCTGTTAATTACTCTCCTTTCCAGAAGTTTTGCTGAACTAGGTACAATATTAAAGAGTTTTCTTTTGAGAAGAGTGAAACTCTGCTCTGGATTAGACGCACAAAAAAGGGAAATCAAAACAACATACTATGCATCCATGATGATCAGGAGGGTCTGTAGTGACAAAGAGGAGAGACTTCTAAATGTTAAGTCCAATTAGTTAAGGTAATTAAGTTATTAACCTTTAGGAATTGGTGTTAACAACTAGATATGGGTCTAAGTTAGAATACCTTGAGGTGATCACAACCAGGGTATTACAGTTCAAGTCCAATTTCTGTTTACTCCCACAGAAGCCAAGGCTGCTAGGGTTACAGTGATACCTGGCAAGCAGCAGAAGAGTCATTGTGGACCTGCTCGAGTACAGTAGGAAAACTGATAAAATTACCAAAATGAAAGCAGAATGAATTTAAACTTTACTCTAAGCCTGTCATTCACTCATACTAGTTTAAATGGACAGGAATCCTAATGGGCAATGACAAGGTGCGGAAGCAAGAGGAAATGACCAAGCAAAATAAAATGAAAACACTACCATATTTTTGGCTAATTTGTAATAATCTCTGAGGCCCAGGAGAGTTAAACCTCAGCCAAATGAGAAATACTTACCTCTACTTAAAACCGTGTGAGCCCAAGAAAATCAGGAATTTATCTCTGACCAGTGCCTACAGCCCTTTCCTGCTTCCCCCTCAAAAGCACAAGTGTATATATGTAGTGTCTATATGTAAGTAAAAAACTTAGAGCTTTTCGCAATGGGCCCCACTTCAGCAAAGCTCTTACACAGACCTGCATGTGAAAAAAATTGTAGCTCAGGGGTATTCTGCTGATTTAAGAAACATTCCATCATCCATAGCTTGCTTTCACTCCAAAGACAGATCTTACACACTTCAGAGAAGATCTCACATTTCTTTTCTAAATGTGGATGTGACGGTACAGAGATCAACAACGCATCAAGAGAACCAGTGGAGAATGGACTGAAACACAGACCTGAAACCTTGCTCTCAATCTTATGCCTGCCCATTTTGGCTTTATTACCATCATCTTGGTGACTGCGTGTCTTCCACAGGCACCAAGGGTAACCCCATTCCCTAAACACATTCACAAGCCTATTGAGCAGCATCATGAAGCCAATTACACCCACAGTCAAAAATGTTAATGTTAAATATATTTGGCTACTGCTGCCAAAAAACAGCTATTGGGCTTTCTAACATTAAAGAGACCTTATCACAGATCTCTTTCCCACATAATCTTTTCTTCTCCTTTTCAACCAGATAAAGCAATTAACAGGGTAAGTCCTCTCTTTAGGTGGCTTCATTTTCAAATCTTTCCTGTAACCCCTTTCCAGACCCTTTTCACTTCCTTTTTGAAATTCACACATCAAAACCGTACATGAATTTCCAATAGTTAACTAACTGCACCCTCACATTAATTAGTACAGTTCTACTTAGCAGTTTTCCATTTTACATGCATTGCCTTCAGGCTGCGCAGGCCTTGTTTGTCTGAGCTTCATTTGAACTGGGCTTCTTTGGTTGGAGGGAAAGAAATGTTGAGGCATTCACTCTTTCAAACACAGTTTAATTCATGAGCTTGTAGTAGATCCTGCAAAATTTCATTACTTTTGCTTCAAAAGTGAGGTGTACTTAAGATTTCCAGAGGAAGGGGATGGACTAAAACAAGATAAAATTCCCTAATATTAAAAAAAAAAAAAAAAAAAGTATGTGACCCCTGCAGCACAGAATGCTGTTGGCATAACTCTTTCATGGACAAAATTTCATAGAATCACAGAATCATAGAATCATACAATGCTTAAGGTTGGAAGGGACCTCTAGAGGTCATCTAGTCCAACCCCCCTGCACACGCAGGGTCACCTAGAGCACGTGGCACAGGACTGCGTCCAAGCGGGTTTGAAGATCTCCAGAGAAGGAGACTTCACAACCTCTCTGGGCAACCTGTTCCAGTGCTCTGTCACTCCTCATTGTTAATAATTTTTTCCTTAAGTTCCCGTGGAACTTTTGATGCTTCAGTTTCTGGCCGTTTTCTCTAGCTCTGTCGGCCACCACTGAAAAGAAGCCAGCATCATCCTCCTCACTGCCTCCCTTGGGGTACTAATAGACACTGCTCAGGTCCCCTCTAAGCTTTCTTTTCTCCAGGCTGAACAGGCCCAGCTCCCTCAGCCTCTCCTCATAGGGCATTTGTTCCAGGCCCCTGATCATCCTTGTGGCCCTGCGCTGGACTCTCTGCAGCAGCTCCACATCTCTCTTGTACTGTGGAGCCCAGAACTGGACACAATACTCCAGATGTGGCCTCACCAGGGTTGAGTAGCGGGGCAGGATCACCTCCCTCGACCTGCTGGAGACGCTCTTGGTGTCTGGGGTTATTCCTCCCCAGGTGCAGAACCTTGCACTTGGCCTTGTTGAATTTCATGAGGTTTTTCACCACCCAGTTGTCCAGTCTGTCCAGGTCCCTCTGGATGGCAGCGCAGCCCTCTGGGGTATCAGCTACTCCCAGTTTGATATCATCAGCAAACTTACTGAGGGAGCACTCTGTACCTTCATCCAGGTCATTGATGAACAAATTGAACAGGACTGGACCGAGGACTGACCCCTGGGGGACACTGCTAGCTACAGGCCTCCAACTAGACTCTGCACCGCCGATCACCACCCTCTGAGCTCTGCCGTCCAGCCAGTTCCTAATCCACCTCACTGTCCGCTCATCCAGCCCACACTTCCGGAGCTTGCCCAGGAGGATGTTGTGAGGGATGTTGTCAAAAGCCTTGGTGAAGTCAAGACAGATGACATCCACTGCTCTCCCCTCATCTATCCAGCTGGTCATATCATATCATAGAAGGCTATCAGGTTAGTCAAGCATGATTTCCCCGTGGTGAATCCATCTCCATTTTCCCTGCTCAGCAACAGATGCTGCTGCTTCTGTGAAAGAGGAATCTTGCCTTTCAGGACTTAAAGTATATCAGGCTGCAAAAGGGAAAATCCTTTCCCAATCCCAGCTGCGCATTGCTCTGTGCAAATCCCAGGGATCAACAGCAACACTGAAATGAAACTGCATTGCTGTGCAACATCTGGCCACGATGAGCAGGCCCTTGCTAAGCTCCAGAGGAGCAGCTCCACTTACCAACAAGTATCGCTGAGTCTCTGGAGCCATGTGATACTGACTCAAATAAGAAAAACAAATCAAGTCACAAGAGGAACACAGGGCAGGAATTATCCCATTCATGCTTTTGCTTCCCATAAAATCCATTTTCTCTGTATCTTTCACAATAATGTCCCATGCTCCATCACTGCCAGAAAAGACCAGACTTGCTGTGACTAAACACAGCACAAATCAGACCTAGCAGTTATGTTTTCATGAGCTAGAAATGCCTTAATTGCACAAAATACTTAAATCCACTTACTATGATGCAGAAAAGGCTTCCAAAAATGCTACAATTGCAGAAGGAAGGAGAGCATGAAAGGAGGTTAAGAGCAAACACTAACAAGAGAGAGAACAACCAGGGATACTGGGAGAGTCGTGGTACTCACAGAAATATCAAAACCTGCCTTCTCCCATCTTGGAAACAGTCATTCTCCCACTGAAGACTATTAAAACAGCATTAAACGAGTAGGTGGAAAAAAAAAAGAAAACTTTCTACACTTCTATGAAGGCAACACTGAAAAACATTTTCATAGTTTGGCATTTTTACAAGACAGTTCAAATAAAAATTGATGGTACATGTAACAATAATTCCAAGCGTATTTTGTTTCCATTTATATCCAACTAAGAGATAATTTTGGTGCATTTGATTTTATAGCTCTGTGTATATGGGACAAAATAAAAATTCTGCACATGAGGAAATAAATAAGTGGTTATATGACTGGTTGACAGCAAGATTTGTAGAACTAATTAGTTCAATGAATAGGAAAGGCACTCAAAACTAACAGCTCATCAAATAGTTCTTCATACGAAAGATATCTGTCACCCTGCCTATGCTGAATAAATATTTCCACTGGCTTCCAGAAATCAAAGCCAAGAGGAGAAAGAAAATAAAAGGAAAATAAAAACCTTACCCCAAAGCCTGTGCAGTGACCCCAGCCAATCCCACTCACTGCAGCCACAGGCAGTAAAGTTTGTTGGAAATACTAACCCCAACACAAACAAGAAATGAGGAGCAAGTGCTTCCTGTGACCAGCATAATGGAGGCAAAGAGAAAGGCTGTTGCACTTAAGTCATCTAATAAAAATTAGCACTACTCAGTTCAAAGCCCGGGGCTAAGGACCATCATTTCAGGCAATGCAGGGTAGTGCGCAGCCTGGACTGGTCCCTGCCATGTTACTGTGACCCCAGGCAAAACAGGAGGGAAACCTGAATTTTCTCACCTCGTCTAATCATGGTCTATCCCAAAGGACTTGCATCGCGGCATATTTCATCTGGTTTTCCAAGGCTGAAGAAGGCTCTCGGAGGCCCACTGCTGCCACACACTGCACTGGAGCAGAAGACGCACATGAAACTCAAATATGCAGCATTTCCCAGTGGTCCTGCTGGTCCTGCTAGAGAGGGAGAGAGAAGTGGTTTCTATACAGGGGATAGAGAAACTTCCTCCTTTTTGGTTAGGTCAGATCGCTTGACAGAGCAGGGTGGAGTGTAAGCTACTTTAAAAATTCATGCTTCCTCAACCTCTGTAGCTGCCCTTGAAATACAGTCTCAAAGAGTCAATGCAGAAAAAGTTGAGATTCATTCAGGGTCCCCCAAGCCTTCGTGTTGAAACCTTTGGGTATTATTTTAGTGGCACAGGGGTGCCTCAGCCCGTGTTTTCCTCTGACTGAGTTTTCCTAGTTCAGGTCTCACTGCTCGACTCCAGCATGCAAAGCTGGGCCAACTTGTATCTCAGACCTATTTCAGATCACACTGGAGAGAAAATATGCAGATTTATTTATTTATTTACAAATTTTCTCATGCAAACTCAGCACTTCCCAGCTATTAAAAAGCCCCTATGCTACAGGTCAAACCTCCACAGGCTACAAGTGAAAATTTTTTTGTGTCCCCTCCAGTCTCCTCCTTCTTCCTCCTTGTTTTTCATTACTGAAGAACTGTGCTTAAAATTATGATTCATCAAGAAGATAGACCACAAACCCAAAGCACAACTGTGCCTTGGTAGAAGTGCCCACGCTTTATGTAGACATTATAGGCCAACTAATTTCCGTGAAAGTTAACCAGAGAATCATTGCTTCAGCAGACGGAAATGGATTTAAACAATTGCTTTTGTGTCAGTGGAACTCGAGAAACTAAATACACTGCAGATTAGATTAGAAAAATCAACACAGTCCTAGGAAGAACCCTATTAATGCAATAATTCACCTCAGGTTTTAAACCGCACACATAGTACCTCATTCGCTGCCCTCCTCTTAAAAAATAGATTCTCAGGTATATTTTTTCTTCCCTGTCAGGAGTGCTTTTATGAAATACATCAGTATGTGAGACAAGCCAGATGACAAAAAAAATCTGGGTAGAACCCTTAGTTACAGTTATCACTATCCAAAAAAAAACTTATTTTCTTATTTCCTGCTGCTTGATGCAGAAAATAAAAAAAACATACTAACTCAATAATTAAAAGGGGGTGGGGGAGAGTAGCAGTTATGCACTGACTGCAACTTGCTGAAGCCCAAAGCAAGGACCCTACTTCAGCACTTCCAACCGCAAGTGCAGAGAGGGACAGCCTGGAGGAAAGGGAAGAAGGGAAGGGAGCAGCTAAAGGGAGGGAATCACTCCAAGAGATGGCGAAAGTCCTCAAAAGGTCATTGAGAACTGCTTTATATCAAGTTATAAATGAGTCTAACTCTCCTGCCAACTGATATGAGCTCAGCTGTCCCTGCTGCAGAGAAAAGTAATAATGTCAAAATGGTCCAGAGTAACTCATGGCTTACACAATTTTATTATTGACATTCAAGTAAACCATCTCCTCCTCTGGCAAGTGATATTTCTAATTGATTTGAAATTGTGATATACCTATTATTCAAACAACTCAATATTGCAAACTAAATTGATATCTGGAACCTTTCCAAGAGATATAATAAGAATGTAGTAATTACACATTTTAAAAAGGAGAAAAAGCCATCTGCTTGCTTTTGTAGAGTAATATATAACAGATCCTTGCAATCTCTTTTGATTTTGTTGCTTTGAAGTATAGCACAGAAGAAAAATACTTAGCCTGACTTGCATAATACTCACCAAATCCTAGTCTGCTTCTAAAGCAAATCATTACTATTCTCTTTACCTTTTTATGCATGTAATCCAGAGTTTCAAGCACATTTTTGAACAGAAAAGGACATACAGGAATTGACAAAACATCTCCCTTCTCGGTGATGACTTATATGCCAGTATTCAGATCCTTCTCAACTGAAGAGCAGCAGGGAACAAAAGCAAACGTGAGGAAACTTGCATCCAAACAGTCTCATTTCCGAATTAACTTTTTAACACCATTTTGTTAGTAGCAGAGTGAGCCCAAGCTACCTTAGCAGAGCAGTAAGATGGGTACATTTCCACTCAGATATTGAGCCTGATGGTAGAAAACACAAAGGTTACAAGTAGTTTATCTTTTAGTTCCCTAATACTAGCATTGCCTTCGCTGAGTTCAATAACTTTCCCCAGGTTGACTAAGACAAGCTATCAGCATGAAGAGCGTATACATTGCACACCAGGAACATTCTTTCTGCTGCTCTCACCCTCTTATATCGAATTCTTCTTGTGTGTGAAAAGGTAGGCCATAGCCAGTGCTGCTCCTGTAATTAAGGGTCACTGAGTTGCTATTTCCATTATGAAGCCCAATTTCCAAGGTTCAGTTTGTCAGCAGTTCCAAGGTCACAAGGCTGAAATTTGACATTGAAGCTATAAGCACAGATGTAGTTTGCGCTTCTCTATTTATCAAAAGCACAGTTTAAATCCACTCCGGTGCCGCTGAATCAGATGTCTAAAAAGCACGGCCTGCACCATTCTCTTCATTTGTTTGGGGATTACACCCTCTGTACACCACGTTCTAAGGAAAGCAAGCTAAGGAGTGTTCCTGTACAGGTATTAGAAATGCCTCCCGTCCCACTAGCTTTGCACAGCCTCGCATGCTTCCTCCGCTAACTGTCCATGCAGACTCCAGTGTAAAGCCAGTAGAAATCTGTGATATGTGTGTCCAAGTCAGAAAAGGGCTTTTAATGAATAAAAGCCTTTAGGAGACACCAGTAAGGCAATCAAAGCAATTTCTCTGCATTTTTTTTTTTTTTGTAAGAAGAGAGGCAGAAAATAAAAGATTACTGTGGGTGATGTTTTTTCCAGCTTATTGACAGTGTTCCAGAATAGTAAAGTCAGCCTATTTCCTTCATCTAACACTAACAAGGGTCTTAAAATGATTTCAGTCTGTAGTGATACTCCTGAACTGTCAGAGTCTAAAGACTCCAGGGCAAATTGAGGGAAGACTTTTGCAATAAGGAAGATCATGAAAAAGATTTAGTGAAATATTTCAAGAAGAAAAATGTGCAACTTTGGTAATAATGCCATTAATATAACAAAGTTGCTGGTATGAGCAGTACACATGCCCAATATCTACTGCTGACATGACTTTTCATCTTCAGGTCTTCTTCTATGCTAGTGAGCGTTCACAGCATTTCCTCTCAAGCCAACCTGACTATAACAGCAGAAAGAGACGGAAAGTCTCGGATTGAGGAATCCATTTCTCCCTCCTGAATTCTGAGATCTTCTTTTGTTTTAGTCGTGATTAGGAAAGCTAACAATGATGAAGCACATCAGAATTGAGGAGAAGAGTACATATAACTTGCTAAACTACGTTCTACGTGTTATGTAATGTTCAATATTGATTTTGATTCAACTAGACTTTTATTAGAGTTATCTGTTATAGCCAGCTGCCAAATATACCTGCTCAGTAATGCGTCCAAATTCATTAACAGTTTTGTTGTAATAATATTTCATTTTAAAGTTTAATTTTATCCACACATTAGCTTCATATTACTTATGCAAATAAAAGCTTTATGGCTATATTAGCAATAATTCATTATCATTCCCTACTGGCTTAGTGAAGGAATTTGCAACTTTGGAGTACATCCAGGGCTTTCAACTGAAGATACTAAGGGAAGCCTACATTTAGTTAAAATCATTTGCACATGCAAATTAAATATGATTAGCATAAGTCTATAAAACTCTTCCCAGACTCTAAGATAGATTGGGACTTTTCCTTGAGTCCTCTCTGAAGGTTGGTGCATTAGTGTGAAATCCAAAGCGCGTCCTTGGGGAAGACCTGCTGCTTTTGCAGTCACCAAAAAGATAGGGACGAGGGAGTAATCTGCTTATGGAAAAATCATTGCCCATTCTGCTCCGTCTTCTCCTTTATGACAGAGGGGACAGTTCCCCAGGCCCCACCCAGCTACTTTAAATCATCTCTAAGCAGGGAAAGAAGAAAACAGTGGCTCTGTCCAGTCTAAATTCTCTTCCAAGGACTTGAAGCAGGTAACAGGAAGCAAAAAAACGTGTCAGGAATGTGTGATCAGGTTGCAAACCCGGGTGTATGTAACCTGCTGGGAGAGACAAAACATGTTTTGGTGCAATTTCATTTGTTTCTACTTCTTCACATCTTAGAGCTAGCCTTTGCAAAAGACTTACAATGACTATGTATATAGGATACTGCAAATATATGGAATTGATAACAAACAATTACCTGCTGGAGATCTGCACAGAACTCCCAAAGGACCAGGTCTGGTAAGTGCTTCTATATCCACTGTAGAAGGGGGGTGGGTCTGGACTCTAGCTCAAAACCAAAAACTATTTCAAAAACCTCAACTTTTCTTAAAATTGATTTGAGCACAGGTCTTCCTTTGTGCTCTAAATGAGCTCTTGTTGGTTTGGGATCTTGCTCATATTCACTTTATTAGGTCCCAAGTCACAAAGAACTGTGGGTATCTTCCCCATCTCCTAGAGAAGAAGATGTTTTAATTAGCCAATTATATTAGTAAAAAGCAATCTAATTTCTAGGCCAAACAATAGCGTGGCACAGATATTAAAACTAAATTAGCAAGACATACCAGTGTTTTCCTTCAGCATGCAAAACCAACCTCCTGCACAGATAATTAGCATTGTGACTGCATGGTGATCTGCAGCAGTGAATAACCACAAGCAGCAGTGAGTAATGAGCATGACAACAGGTATAAAAATTGCTCTCTCCTGTCTCTCTCTGACTTTTGCCCTTCTAATTTAGTTTAATAATAATCATAGTGCCTCTCTTTTTAAAAAAGAAGAAAGGCTTTAGAAAACAAACAGCAATATCTGCAAACAAATAGCAACACGGCTTCCAGGAGACAAGAGCTATGTGTGAGTCAAGAAGATTTAGTTCTCAGCTTATCACTCACCTCTGACAGAGCCACTTGGCTGCTCTGTGTTCCTGTGACATGAGGACAAGCCTGTCCCCCTCTTCATTTCCAAACATCGCCTCACCACGTCTTTGTGCGGCACCTTCCATGAGACATGAGGGCTGTTTCAAATAGCCAAAATTGATCCAAAAAGACAAATCAGAACAACTTAACCCCCAGGCAGAACCGTTCTGGGCTTTCTCCTGAATCTCCAGCACTCTAACCTTTAACTCTGAGGGTAAGTAGGATGCTTTCGTACTAAAATACACATATGGAAGCAGATTGAAAAACGTGTTCAATTGGGAATTAAAAAATGAGACATACAAAGCAACTATCTGTTTTCAAAAATGTATGATTCCACCCTCCTCCTCCTCAAAAAGAAATAGCAAGAATAATAAAAAGGAGGACAGAAACCAGGTCTTTGCTGCCTCGTGCCACCAACCGACACAGCCATCGTGCTCCCCAATAACAGTGGGGCAGCAGGCTGAAGCTCTCCGCAAAGCAATATGGATTTGGTCGAATAAGATCAAAAAATAAGACCTTATCTTTCAAAGGCCACAGCACCAGGCTTGGAAAAGCTAACGGATCAGTTCTGCTTAACCCCTGAACTCCAAATCCCTATTACAACTCACAAGGCACAAAACTGCCTCTGAGCAACACAACAGTAAAGTGGAGGAAGCAGAAGAAATAAGTGACCATGGCTGTAAGTTGTGTTTCCCTGCCCACTCACAGTACATTTGGTTTCTGGTTTCTTTTATTCTGCTGGTGAACTGAAATTTGGAAAGGATTTACGGTCAAGAGGAAGTTGTGAGTGAAATGCCAAGTATTTCACTGCTCCTCTGATGTAAATGCTCCTAACATTTCCAATTACTCCTCTGAATATAACAGGAGCTGAGCATAGTTTGTTTTGCCTTCAGGAGTACAAGGTCCTTTCCTAATCCCTCAGCCCAGGCTTCCTTGTGTATCATGTGCTGTGTGCAGCTGAAGAGAAGGGTCAGTTAAAAACTCAGTTCTCTCCCTGTATATTCAGGAGAATATAATATTTCTGAAACCACCAATACTCAGCCATAGAACCCTACGGCTATACTTGCTCCTGCTAAGAAGCATCAATATTTTCTTAATTGGCCATTTTCAAAGACAGATTAACATTAGTTTCATACCTCTTGTTAAGACCTTCTTGATTCTATTGAGCTTTAAGAGAACTCGGATACACTTACATCTTTTCTTTTGCCATTTGCTAATTACAGTAAACAAGAGATTCTGAAACGGCAGCTCAATACTTCTGCCAACATTCATGCAGTGGGAGCTGCTGGTCACCTTCCCTTCACTCATTGATGCTGTTTGCACAAGCATCTCCTTCGGTGTTGGCGCGGGGGTCTCGGACACCACGGACACGATCTATGTGATCAAGCAGTGCCAGTTTATTCAGAGTTCCAAGCGCGCTTATATGCAAGGCTTCCCCGAACACGTGAGCGCTTCTTTACAATGATTGGTTAAGACCCCGCATCCATGCGTCTGACTATACAGTGTGATAGGCTAACTAGCAAGGTCCACACGCCCTTACGTTTAATGACCATCCCCCTCTACTTGTTTGTCTCAGCTCTTTTACTCCTTATCTGGCCCTTGGCCGAATTCCTTATCCCTTAGGCAGCAGTCCTTCTGCCCTTTCACCTAGGTCTGGCTTGCTCACAACACGAACACTGGTCTTCAGAAATTCCGCACTTCCGAGTGGTCCCTGTCCTCCAAGGTGACCTGTTTCGCTGCATTTTATTTATTGGCATCTTTGCCCCTCCTTCAAGTCAAAATGGCAAGAGTTTTGCCAGACAGGACTTCATCATCACTAGACGAATGCTTCTGCACAGAATGGAAATCACCTAGGCACTCATCTCTGCCTACAGAGCACGGGGCAACACGGCTGAGCAAACGGGAAGCTCCTTGTCACTGGCTGAAAACCACAGCAACGGCTCCGATACAGGCTGCAAAACTGTGTAGAGGGCACTGGGCAATTACCTGGGCGCTTGCTGGCCACACTGGTCCTTAGTGATCACCCACCTCACTTCTGCAATACAATGCATAGCTGGAATGAGAACATGAAGAGGGTACTGAGGGCACAGCACGCAGGATCCCGTTTGCCCCGATAACACAAGCTCCAGTTTTGGAACAAACTTTCCTCCCCCTGTGTTTAGCTACAAAGTGTTTGAGTAAAGAATGTGAAATTACATGCAGGTCACATTAAGAACAGTCAGTCTCATGTAACAGGGAATCTAATAGTTCATAAATGAGATGCAAATTCATTTTTATGGGTGCACTATAATAACCAAATTATTTCAGAGCTCTTCAATTACATGGTTTCAAAAAGCTGGATTGCTTTTTTTTTCTTTTTTTTTTTTTTAAAAAAAAAGAAGCTTTAGGTTTTTCTATAGCTTACAAGGGAAAGAAAATATATCTGCCTTACCATCATCAAAAAATAAAACCAAAAGGCAACCACAAACCATGCCAAGCTGCAAGAAGGAGCAATACAAACATGACAGAATGAGCCAGTTGGCAAACCACAAATGGAGCAGACATGCAGACAAGGGACCTCTGTGTTCTCTCCAGTTAGGGACATTTGGGAGCCCATCCTAGAGTGCACTGGGATGAGTAGCACAATGTGCTACATGAGCATCAGGGAATCTCAAGAGCAGCTTTGATTTACTAGGCCTGCAAACAGAAATGCCATTGTAGGTCAACAAAAATTCCCTAACAGTATCCAAAGGCCCTCTGTGACTTTTGGCACTCACATCCTCTGGCACTGCTGTTCTTCAGGGACCTGGGGACATGACAGAAAATGTTTGAGTTTGGTTAAGAAAACACCACATGTAGGGAGGGATTCTGCAAAGGCAAAAAGCATTCTCATTTCAATACTGTTTCCAAAAAACACCACAGTATAGGAACCTACCCAGGTTCTCTCTAAATTTTATGGTAACATAAAATGCAACCAGCATCAACTCAGCTCTAAGTCTGACCTTTTTCAAGATCAAGCCCTATTTGGAGAAGTTCTGCAAAAGCAAAGCAAATCCACTTTCAATGAGCAACAAAGAAATAGGCTCAGAAAAGCTAAGCCGAGATTCATATCTGGAGATGATATTCTATATTCAGTCAATTGATACAACTTGAAAGCTTACACAAGCTGTTGGGTACACAGGCTCTTCATGTTTTCTACCTGTATTTCAGTCCTGAAAATCACACTGAGCAGTTGTTCTCCAGATGTAGTTTTGAAGGATGCTGCTTTCATTTCAGAAGTCAAGTATATTGCCTTTTATGCCTCAGGAATATCAGCTGGTCTAGTAAAAGCACTCCCACTTAAGAACCTTGTCTTGGTCCAACTCCATCATCACAGCAGCTAGAGCAGCTTAGAAAAGTGTCCTCTTACTGCCACCGAATTTGGTTTTAAAGCTCTCCGGAGCTATAGGACACAGAAAGCAAGAAAATATTCTCCCTGCTCCCCTGGAAGAAGAGGGACTTTCCCTCTTTGCTGATAGTCCAGCATTTATTCACAACTGTTTAGACTGGAAAATGGCTTTTGAGTAAGTCTCATAACAAAACACATCAGACCATAGAACATGTTGCTATCTAAACCCACGAGCAGGAAGTTACCTTCACTTTTATGAAGACTAGAATTCAAATTAAAAATACAAAAATCTAATATCTAGATTTGGACTTTTGCGACTAGAGGATGTAAAAGATCAAGAGGAGGTAGTTTTTGAGAAGCACATCATTTAACAGGCCTGTCTTGTATCTCCAGCCAGCTGACCTTCTGGGACACAATAATTTTAATAGTATTCTGGATTTACAATGCTGTAAACCATACTGTGAATGCATAGATGAGTCTTGGGTAAGAAGCTTAATAATAAATCAGTTTTTTTTTTTTTTTTTCATTTAGCCAAAAGGCAGCGCAAACCATAGCTTTATTTACAAAAGGTTAAACATTCCTTTAATTGGATTGCTGGCATTTAAGTGTACAGCAGAATACCCTTTCAGCATTGTCCCTTTTCATTTGTGACTGGAGAAGTGCCTAGAGAAATGCCAAGGGAAGATTTCATTTTAATAAAAAAGAGAAGCTTAAGATCCCTTTGGAGGTTTAAGTAACAACCCGAAACTACCATGAACTAATGAATTTAATCTAAAAGGGTCCCAGGCACAGGACCGAAAAGAAATTACCACGCTGGTGTGGCTTGACCATGCTGACTTTCTATGCATGTTAGCTGTTCTATCTTCGTGCTTACATTCTGCAATGAACACAAACACACATATCTGAAGGTTTTAGGCATTTAAAAATATTTTAAAATGAGAAATATGGTTACCCTACAGCATCCCAAAGACACTTCAAAGTAGCATTCCTGAAAGAGGCTTGCACATAAATTGAGCAAAAGGAAAATCCACATCCCTTCTGCCTGTAAGTCAGTGCTTTAAAAAACAACATGCACCAGTGCTTTAAAAAACAACACTGCCTGGAAGAAAAATCGTCCCTTGCTGGCTCATGGGGGGTCAAGCCGAGGACCTAATTCTCCGCGGTGCTGGAAACTGCACGCACTCAACCCTGCGCAGCTGTTATCTCCAGTTACTATATGCACAGTATGGGAGTCTCCTGGGAGGGTGGCTAATGGGCACTTCCACTCCCTAGAAAGCAAGGTGGGAATTTATGAGGAATGAATATAGGGTCTATAAATTACACAAAGCATCTTTAAATGGAGGCACAGGTTTCATTACTGGAATATGTTACTGGCTAGTCAAAATTGAAAGCAGCTTCGAGAAAGCGGATTGCATTTAATTTTTCATTTGGGTGAAAAAAAGAGAAACAATTTCAAAACAGCCTCGATTAACAGGGTAAGTTATGAAGTATGATGCCAAGTTTCCCTTGAAGCATGGAGTTACCACTGCATAAGTTATCATCCATTAGGTACCACTACTCAAACACTTCATTTTGCTTCCTTAGGGGTGGTAATTGGAACATTTCCTTAGAGGTGCAAACAGATCCAAGGGACAGAATCTACCTGGAACATATTTCACAAACATCTTGGTAGTAGGATCTGTAGCGCCATAAAGAACATCAGTTTCTGACACGCCAACATCTTCCCTCACCAGGAACTTGTGCTCCCACAAACACCAAAAATACACCGACTCAAGTCAGGAACACTGGAAGTCTCTGAGACGATAGGCATATTCCCACCTCAGAGGTTTCCAGTGTTCCTGACTTGAGTGACCCATTGAGCCTTACTGTTTTAAGACACAGCCACCAGAGGCATGAGGTTAAAGTCCAACTTAATGAAAAAGTGAGTATTTAGCTTTTATGGAGGTAAAGATTGAGAAAAGACTATGAGTACTCTAATGTCTTGGAAACCAGAAGGTGAATCAAAGGAATCTACAATACGTCAAAACTATAGTTCATTTTTTTTGGTCACTCTAACCATTTTTAAAACGTAGCAGTTGGTAATCTTGAACTTTCCAATTCTATTACCATACACAGAAGAGGGCAAATCTCACCAGTACTAGAATCAAGATTCAAGTTTATTTCTACCACAGAGCAACACACAAAGCCAGGGTCACTCAACGTTATTGGAATAGGAGCATCCATATTCACTGGCAACAAAACACTTGGCATCTGCTGTCTACTCCAACACATCATCCTTGAAAAGATATCCAAAGGAAGAAAAAAAAAATTCAAACGTTAAAAATCTGGAATGGCTTTTCATTTCAAAATGTCAATTGCTACCATGACTAAAGTTACTCACTACAAAAATAACATGTTCATTTTACATTAGGCAAAGCATTCACTCAGCAAGAATTTTTGTTTTTAACTCAATTATTTTGTTTTTCCAAATCTTTCTAAAAATATCCTTCTGGTTTCATTTGAAAAGAAATCTTCAACAGGGGACTTATAAAGCGTTTCATCTCCTGTCCAGATGTAAATCCACATTCAGCTCATGGAAGTGGTAGCTTTCTGCTTGAGCGACAGTGAGGAAAAATCTAGGAAACAGCAACTTCAGTTTCTTCTATTCTGAAACCACAGCTTTGTCCTCTGAGTCACAATCATTTGACTCTAGTCACTACACTCTCTACTGGATTTTTATATTTAATGAGATTACAGGCTGGCTGTCTTTCACTATTATCCATAATCAAGTTTTATTGATCACCGAGACACAGCATCATTGAAGAGAATATTACAAGTAAGCAGAGAAGCTGCTTAGAAGCTCATGATAAGTTTAAAAAATATATTAAAAAGCCTTGTTAAAAAAAAAAAAACAAAAAGGAAATATTATTTTTTCTCCCATTCAATTCAATGTGTTTTCTGCAAGCTTCTTGCAAGACATTCCAGTGAACCTGGGCTAAAAGGGATTAAATTCCAATAATTAGAGTAACAACCATCTGCACAAAGCAATGGTACTAAGGCTCAATTGCTGGAGCAACAAGGCAATGAGCCGATGAGGAAAGGAAGGCGGGGCAGTCGGGGTCACTGAGGACGCAATTCAGAAGGGTCTGTCTCAGACAGCTTCTATAGCAACATTATTCTGCCTTGGCAGAGAGTGCATCTAAATTGCTCTTTTGCAGTACAGACCTCTCTGCAAACAGGTCCTCTTTATTAAATAACCAGAGATTCAAACGACCTTTTTTTGCCATGAGCTTTCTATGGCTTGATGAAGTGTAATTCTGTCATTCTGTCACCACCTGTAACCCTGACTCTGGCTTGCTGAAGTTGTGCATCATTTTGAGAGGCTGAGAGTGCATAAATGGAGACACAGATAAAGAGCATCACTCATTCTGAATCTGAAGTTGGCAAGCAAAATTCACATTGCATAAACAGGGTCTTTCCCCCTCACAGATAGAAGAAAACCTGCAGAAAAGTGGAAGAAAGAATGGCGAATCATAAGGATGATTTATTTTGCAGCTACTTATAACCACCTCAAAGGAATTAATGGCATAGAAATCACCTGGCCGGGTACTATCATAGCAAATATGCTTCCATAAAACAAATGCATCAGAAAAGGTGATCAGTTATTTCCTTTATAGGAGTCTAAATCAAAATGCATTTAGCATTCTACATTAGAAACCTTGGGTGAAAATTAAATCAATTATAAAACCTCTCATAAATGGCAGCATGTGCACTACTATGGCAAAAATGGCAGCATGTGTACTGCTAAAATAGGGAAAAAAAGAAATTGCAAATTTAAGGTAGAGAGTATAGCTGTGCCTGAGAGACGCAGCTAATTAAGAAACCTCTGCTAGTTCTTAAAAGTTTGTTATTACTGAGTGGATGCTTGAATGAAATCTGGGTGACAGCAGCGATCCTTACTGACAAGCACAACCAAGAGCAGCACTGAGAAAGGAATGAGTTTGTTTTCAAGCCTGGATCCCATTGAAGATTGCAACACCGCCAGAGTGCTGGAGTACAGATGAGATCTCATTTTCTCACATCATTCTTCAAACTCTTCCCATCTTTTATAGGCATAAATTGTGATTTCCCAAGACAGTTCAAAGTAACCAGAGTTGCTCCTGCTCTACCCCAGGACTTTCAACTTCTTTTCCCTGTTACGGATGACTTTTGCCATGGGATACACTACACCTTGTAAGAAAAATCCTTCAAATAAAACACGTTTGAACTCTTGATTTTAAAATTCCCCACTGTATTGAGGAAGATTAATGACTAACTGTTTTCTGTGAAGAACACACACACATAACAAAGGGTTGTCTACATAGAGTGGAAAAAAGCTTCCTTAATTTCATGTAATTTACATTTCTCTTGTGCCATAAAGGAAATTGTTCTCTCCCTGTACACCTAAGCAGAGCTGCAGAGACTATTAATAGCCAATGACAGGGAAGCATAACTTTACATTTTTCCTTCATGCAATTACAGTGATATAAAAAGGATAATCATTTTAATTCAGTTCAAAAAGATAAGTCATTTTCAGCCAACAAAGCAACCAGTTCTAAATGCATCAACCAGCTGTACCACAAACTAAATGCGTGTTAAAGGTACCAAAATCCTTTATTTTTACTTTTCTCTCTCTCTCCTTTTTTTTTTTTCCTAATTTCTAGGAGTTATTCTGAAATCGTAAAATGTTTGCATTTTATTTCTTGGGAGATCATAGATATTTTGTTCTTTTTCCTACGCCACTAGCTGCTGGCGGACCCAGCTGCATTCCCATACTTAGCTCCCATGGAGTCACCCAACCTAGATGGGAATTTCGCAGTGTGAGGAGCACTGCTGGGAAACACAGCGTCACCAAGCTCCCGAACACGCTGACAACTGCCTGCTCTGCACTAAGTTTTGTTACATTTTTTTCTGCCCTTTGATACTCTTTGTTCAGAGATGGGCTAGAAGTTACTATAGTTTTAAATCCTCATTTGGAGACAGAGCTGCAATGTTCATGGGCTTATCTTGTTTGGCAGATTTTTTTCTCTGCTTTGTTTTTCCTAAAATGTGCATATATTAGTAGCTTTCTCTTGAAATTGCTTTTTTATGTGTGCATTAATTCCTAAATTACTACATGTCATGTCCTTTCAGTGGCTCATGAATGTCTTTGTAACTATGATATTTTATGGCAATTTAACTGTGGAGATTACAAATAAAATTAACACTTAAAAACAGAATGATTAGTAACTCAAGATAAATGCTCTAAAATAACCACCATTTAATATATCATATTATGGTTTTAAATAGCAGATGCAATTTGTTAGGGAGGTAGAAACAGTTGTGGGGATTTTAATTATACAAAATTTTGACCCTTAAATACACACAAAACACAATGCTGGATACTTTTAGCTAACCTTTCAATCACATACCCCTTCACTGAGCTATGGCCATTTTGGGGCAGATACTTGTCAATCACCACACAGTGATATTGTGTAGCCTTCTCTTTGATTTTTTAGCTGGTGCACCAAGAGGTGCAGTAACAGAACAGCATGTGCTACTGCCCCCGCTCCCTCTGGTTAGGCCTGAAAGAATTAAACTCACCTGTTTGCAGGCCTGTTGGGGCAGGACCCCCCATTCTCAGTTACGCAAGGCATGACACAAGGGAAAGGTCTGCTTTTATGACAAGAGCCTTAGATGCTAGAAGAACATTTTGTTCTGAAAAATAAAAGGCTAAATTTTGTATTAAAATTAACAGATGTGTACATGGGCACCCCCTAAGATTAAAGAAACACAAACATGCTTGTCCTGTGTCCAAGTACAGAAGCAAACAAACACTACTCCCGTATTTTAAATTACACAATATTGGCTCACCTAGACAGAGAATGTGCAGGACTGCTCCCACATAAAGATTAATCTCTCTTTGATATATTCAATACTTCACATGCTCCACATTATCTGGTGAGTATATATGCCTTGCCTTCAAGAACGTGATGTACTATGTTATACATCACTTTCTCTTTTATTGAGTGCACCTCTGCAACGTGCACACTGTACATCCCTGCCCAGGGTCAGCATCACATACCAATCTTCAGTCTTGCTTCTCCCAGCCCTGGGCCTCCCCTGTGGGCCAATATTACCAGTCTGCACAGCAAGCTGTGTTCACACAGCTCACCTGGCACAGCCCAAGGATGCTTTCATAAAGCAGGTTTATGATCAGTGTAAGTCTGAAGAAACATGTTCAGACAGGACTTCCACAAGACAGAGCAGATGGTGCTTCTTGCACTAGATGCTCTGATGACACCTGCTGCACTCAGACCCAGTCCATGTTGGAGTCACAGCCCCAGCGGGGCACAGCAACAGTCTGTGAGGTTAGAAAAGGGAGAAGGGAAACAATGATCAGGCATAAATGCAAATTTCTTCCAATTGCTTTAGTTCAGTTTGTTAGGAGGAGGACCTGGGGCTAAGCACCCGAAACCCTTCATATCTGCACTCTGGAAGGGAGAGGGATGTGATATGGACTTTTGCTAGGATGAAAATCCCAGCCCAACTGCTCTCTCTCCAGAGCACGGTTGCTGATGAAGGTGTGTTAATTCTGTGACGAAGTCAGAGGGCTGCTGCTAGGAAAGCAACTAGGAATCACTGATTTGTAATGTGCAGCCCCACACTCATCCTGGTGTCTCCAAAAATCCCAGCAGACACTGAGTGAGCTGGAGAGGATCATAAAACCAGGAGCATCCGTGACTATTCATCTGTCAGAAAGCGGGCCAAGGCTAGATGCAGGAACAAGCTTGAAGGCTCCAAGAAATTTGTGCCCTTCTTCCAACCACCCGCACAGCATCATATCTGTGCAGGAACCCAGCACAGAAAGCTGGTATGCTTGTTTTCTTAGTCTGGAGAAAAGAAGGCTGAGAGCAGATTTGATTGACATGTTCAAGTACCTGAGGGGTGTTTGGAGGATGGAGCCAGGCTCTTCTCCATGGTGAAGGGTGACAGGACAAGAGGTAATGGATGTAAGTTGAAACATAGGAAGTTTAATCTCCATATGAGGAAGAACTTCTTTACTGTGAGGGTGCCAGAGCACTGGAACTGGCTGCCCAGAGAGGTTGTGGAGTCTCTTTCTCTGGAGATCTTCCAAACCCGCTTGGACGCAGTCCTGTGCCACGTGCCCTAGGTGACCCTGCGTGTGCAGGGGGTTGGACTAGATGACCTCTAGAGGTCACTTCCAACTTTAACCATTCTGTGATTCTGTGATTCTGTTTCTTCATTGAGTCAGGGCATGTTTTGTGCTTCACTACAAGGAAAAGCTGGAAAGCTAAGTGCTGGGCCTATTTCTGCATGCCCAAGTTTTGGGAGGTCTGGTGGCATGGCTGGGATACTCCTTAAGTCCACATCAGCATGAACCATTTCAGAGTGTTTTAATTCTGATAACAAAAAGTGGCATGCTTTACATTAGGTTGTGCCCAGCCAAGGAAGCAGCCTGGAGTAATGTTTTTCCCTTCTTTGTTATAACCAGTTGTCCTTTGTCACGTAATGGATGTGACACTCCTCTGGTGTGATTACAAAGATCATTTAAGCCCACATACACTTCTTCTTTCAGCATATGTAACAAGAATCCTTGTCTACAGCTGCACTGAAAGAGAAACATGCTGCATAAATATTGATACTTGCTGTGATTAATATTGCTATTTATATTAGCAACGAATTGGGTTCACACAAAAATAATTAGCACAGCAAGCCTGGGTATTATTTGCTCCTAATTACATCACGGTTCATTTTACCAACAGCAACATGTCACCAAGTCAATAACAACCAATGATTAATACACAGAACATATTACCTTAAAATAATACCCTGTGTAGCTCCCTGTGTTGTGATGGAATACCATGACAGAGCCCCTAGGTAACTGCTTCAGGTGAGCTCCTGGCTGGAGTTACTAACATAAATTACACATGCAAGGATGGAAAATGTGTGGTTGAGAGTTTTTGTTTGCTCATTTTCTGGCTTTCAGTCTTTATCCATTATTTCCTTCTACACCTTCAGAGTTGAGGATGACCTGGGGCACTCAGGCACCAGCACTCGACCGTTCCACAACTTATCATTCCTGCCAGCCCCACTGCTGGCTCTGGGAACAAGTTAGAGTCCTTCCAACCTGCCTCATTTCCATGTCCTAGAGCTCCCTCATCTCCAGCCAGTCCAGCACTCCTGACATCCTCTTGGAAAACACTTTGCAGAACAGATGGACTCAGGCAATTGCATCCCAATCCCACCACCCAGGCGGCAGCAGACATCTAACAAACCCAGCCAACAAAACCATCCCCAGGGTCCCCTCCTGCACCAGTCCAGCCTCACTTAGCCCCCAGCTCCCCTGGGCAAGCCACCTAAGTGCTCTCTCTGCCATCCAGAGAGCTGGGACAAGGCAGCTGCTGCAGCATTCCCGGGCTATCCGGAGACTCGTCTTACAAGGCTTTGCAAAGCAAGGCAAGATTTGGGGATGAAATGAGTTGTCATAGGCTCTATTCAGCAAGATGCCCGCTCTGGCCAGCATCCAGCAAAGCACTTAAACATTTGGTTATCCCTTAGAAATGTAGAGCAACTTTTCTACTCACTCTTCCATAGAAAATAGATCCAAAAGAAACAGCTTAGATGAGACACATCAGTTTAATGCAAGTGCTGGCTGCAAGTCACGAGAGTAACGTGGATTTTTTGTTGCTCTCAAGAGCAGTCTTTTCAGTTTGGGTTTCTTGTGGCACCTACAACATTTAAACAGATTAAAAAGGCCAAGCGTCAAATTTGGAATGAAAAACGTTGAAGGATAGGGATTCACAGATCAGTTTATGACAGCAAATACAAACTTCTCTTTGCTTATCACTTATTATTTAAGACAAAGTGGGATGTAAGTTAATACTTCCTGCCAATATCTGTCAAGCATACAAGACAACTAACGAATACTAAATATTCCACTGTATATTGCATGTCCACAAATCAGTCCAGCCAGTATTAACATACTTTGCATCTTTACGGTGTGCTACTGCCCCCGTGTGTAATAAGCATTTCTAACAGTAAAACCAGAGCGCAAAAACAGTATTCTGGTTTTCATTACCACAGAGCTAGTGGCATGTCAGGGATAAAAAAATCCTAGTTCTTCAGCACTGAAAACAAAATGAAAAATCAGGTGGATATTTTAGTGAAAGCATGTCTGATTTTTTTTAAAGCCATCAATCATAGAACAGCTCTGTCCCCTCTCATGTACTCCGTAACCCCTTATAGCTCCAACAGGTACTTGGGTACTTGTAACAATCTTGATACAGCAGAGAAAACAATAAATCTGAAAACAACTGGGAAAAGTGACAGGACACTTGTCAACAGGACAGTCAGGGCAGCCAACTCTTACTTAGGAACAACAATAAGTGATGGAAATGTGAAAGCTTGTAGTGCATTAGCACCTGAAGTGCTTTGGAAAAGTTACCTGAAAGTGTTATTCTTAACCCCAATGGAAACCTGTTTTGTCTAGCAAAGCTGAGCTTTTAAACTGAGCACCTTGGGCAGCCTGGGAGAGCTCCAGGAGAGCCTCAGCAGTAGGTACTGATATCTACAGGAGAGAAAGCATACACAATCCATTACGGAAAGTGGCAGCAGCTTTCAGCTCTGATGAACGTCTTAGTGTAGCAAAGGTTTCTCTTCAACAAACTCTCTTTAACAACTCCCAACAAAAGCAGTTTCCCATCGTCTGAGGATTTTCAGTAGTTACCTGCTCAGTTGTCTCCCTCTTCAGGCACAGTTAAAAATCAGAAACCAGAGAATGTCAAAGAACAAAAAAAAACTCAAGTAAAAAAGAGATCTGATCAATCATTTTTGTTTCAACCCAAACCAATGCTTCTATCCTTATGGTGTTAAATGTTGAAAACAAATTTAAATAACGACAACAAAGGAGCTCACTTTTCTTGGAAAATGAGTATTTTGAGAACACTGAGAAAGAGCATTCTGAAAACACTCAGAAAGGAAAGCTGTAGCAAAAAGCCCACAGCCTTATCCCACTTAGAGCCCCACCTTGGATAATTAGCATTTTCTGATTAAAAAAACAACATGACAGAAATTCCCAACATCTGTGCTTGGTACCTTACAAAGTGAGCTACTCAGCAAGTACTTTGTTCCATTTATGAACAGAAAAACAAGTGGCTAAAACCTACTGCTCAGGCTTTCCAAGCACCCACTTCACCTACGCAGGCACCAGGACCAGGACCCTGTGGCCTTGATGCCCTTCAGGGCATGAGTTGATTCACCTCTTGCTCCCAAGTCACACTTACCTTTTCCCAACAGCAGATGGGGACTGAGGCATCTCCTCCCTCATGTCCCTTTCATGTCCCTTTTTAGGAAAAGGTTCAGGTTGCTCACCCTATGATGAGCAACGCTGCACTAGTGTAATGGGCTCCTGTGCTCAGCTCAGGCCATGGGGGAGCCCAGAGCACCACAATACCCAAATGCCCAGGGGGAATCCCTGAGTCCCTCAGGCCAGCTGGGAGGTCATCTCATGGCCCACCCTCACCTTCCAGGTTGCTTCTGCTTGCCACCAGCCAGACAAGCAGAGGACCTCCCTGTCCCCCAACTCACAGTGCTTTTACCAAACCCATGTCCAGAAAGGACATGGAAATGGATCTATCCTACAGCTTAGAAACAGAATCCCATTTTATGCCCAGCTCCAGCCATAGCTATATAATACCCTGAACAATAAGCTTCCTCACACCCTTTGCAAGTAGCAGGAGTGTTTCTCCCCATGGCCATTTCACTCAGACTCCACCCTTCCAAGTGAGTTAACCCTTTGATGGCCAGATCCATTTTGTGGTGCTAAGTACATCCCTGATGAAGAGCAAAGTGCCAATGAAGCCCAACATATCTGCCAAAGAGGAGGGGCTGTATGAGCAAGCCCAAAAGACAGGTGCAAATGTTTCAGGGTGTTTGGTCCATCACCTCCCTCGTGCAGACATGTACAGCAGGAAAAACAGTCGTACCCTTACCCTCTGTGGGTACCCTTACCCACAGAGCTTTATTAATACATTCAGGCTTATAAAAAATATGCAGGCTAAGCTTTTCAAGTTTCCTTTTTTTTTTTAAAAGAAGATATTTTCCACTAACAAAACTGATTTTTAAGTACGGAACAGTCATTTGCCAGGTTTTCAAAGCCATCTGTTTTCAAAGCCTACCTTCCTTGTTGTTTACCACAGGCTGTCTATCTGTTTTAACAATCTCCACTGGGACTTCACATACCTCATTATGCAAAATCACTACTTATGCATTCACTCCAGCACTTGTCTAACTAATCTGTACTCATAACACCTTCTGCAGAAGATGCAACATCCCTCTTCAGAGGCTGCAGATCAAAAACAATAGTAGCTGGTGTCATAGCAAGACAAAACATAGCCTCTTGTGTGTTATTGTTGTGATACAGGCCTAATCCAAGCCTGCTTGGAGCTACTAATATAAAATAAAAAATATCATATCGTAAGAGATTTTGCATCATATGCTAGATAAAAAGCACCTATTTTTTTTTGTTCTGGCCTTCTCTTCACCATGAGGGTTTGGAGTATCTCACTTTCCCTGGGCTCATCCCTGGCAATCTGATGAGCCCCCTTAACCTCAATCCCTCATGATCTGCTCTTAGGCTCATCCCATGCACCATGATTTTCTTGCCAGTTTTCCATCTCCAAGAGGCAGCTCCAAAACTATCTGACAGGGCTTATGCTGCTGTTTACAGCCTCCCTTCACCTCCCACTCCAGTCTCCCTCCAGGTACCTTCCTATAATGAGCCCATCGTTGATAGCGATAGACCTTCCGAACCGCTCCGGTGTCAAGGCCTGCTTGGGGACCCTTTAACCACACATCATTGAAAAAATCCATCATGTTAAGAGCTTGCTGGGGGACGCTTCAATTCACAGATTATTAACACAATAGACTGCAATGGCTCGTACCATTATGGACAACTGTCACAGAGCATCCTCAGGTGAACTGAAAAAACAAAGATGGGAAAGAGGAGAAGGAAAATAAATTCTCTACATTGACATATCCAACCCATTGTACACGCTGTTCTTCAAATTAAAAGAAAAATCAGATTTATTAAAATTATGTTCTTAAAAATAACTCAAGCATTACTTTATCCATCTTGGAAGAAAATTTCTACCACCTCTATTTGGCTTTTTAGTGTAAAATTTGAGAGCTAAACATAAATATAAAATTTGCCACTCATGTCTTTAAACCATTACAGCTACATTGACACTAGTATTGCAAAACTTAACACAGAATGCAAAATGCCAAAGTGACTTTCTTTAATTTTTATTTTGAAGAGGGCAGCAAGGGGAATTTCTGTAGGATGGATCACAGGAGATTGCAGCTGGCACCAGAAAAGAAGGTGAATTTCACAGCTGACATGATTTCTTTGGAAAGAAATACATAGGCCCTATAAAAGACTTCTCATCTATGAAACTGAAAGAGCTTTCTGAGGTAAACAGCACATTCCTTCCCCATTTCACACATGAGGAAACAGAGATTAGAAGGAAAAAGAGAGAGGGAAGGAACACTTCCAAAACATTTCTGTCCTGTTCTGGCTGGACCTGTACCATGTACAAATGCAACTGCCCGTCACCACCCTGCTGTCACGCGAGTGGGCATGTTGGTGGGTCTGAAGTCCAGCAGTCCCCAGCCATGGGGAACACATGAGGACATGAGATCTGCCAAGCCAAGAGCAGGTCCAAGAGCTGTACGTGTTTCTCCTGTGCCTCTCCTCCCCTGCAGACACACTGTCACCACCACTACTGTCAGTTACAGTCACACCAAAAACACCTGCTGGTCTCCCCAGAACCGGTCTGGGCATTTCTGGTAGCCCTGAGACATAGCCAGTACTTTGTATGAACTCCCTCAAATAGGTTTGAGAAGCTACTCTGCATAACTCCTTGTCTCCAAACCCCTCTCCAGCCCAGCACTCCATCAACAGCAGCATACTGGTGAGCACCCTGCTCAGGCTGGCATCTCCTGACCTCCCAAATGCGTAAGCACAAAGCTAAGGAATGCGCCGCAGACATCCTGCACAAGGTCCTTGTCCCACACCTAGCACAAGTGCAGCACAATGCACAGCGTTAAGTTCCCACAAGATCCCAGAGCCAGAGGATCAACCCCTCTCTTGGAGACTGGACCCCACTAACCTACACATGTCCTGCTGTACCAGCCCTTTGTTCAGCCCAGCTGCAGAATAAGGTGCAAAATACTGTCTGGAATTGGGCACAATATCCTCCCTCCCACCCAAACACATTGGTTCCTTCTTGGTACCTGCCAGAAATGACCAGAGTCTCAACAGGCTCTGTGTTCCTCCTCTCAGAGGACTCCCTGGTGTCAATCTGGCCAGGCTGCACCACATGTCACAGGGGGTGCAAACAGAAGCTGCCTGTTTAGACAAATCCTGTTGGCAAAACAGAAGCAGAAAGCAGGAGCTGGCCAGAGGTGGTTTTAAATAGCCATTTTGGGAAGTGGCTCTGATTTTACCTGAATTGCACCCAGCGGGGCCTGGACAGCTCTGCTGCAAATCTGTCAACATCTTTTATCAGTCTTGGTCTGTCTGAAATCAAAGTGGGCTTTTGTAGAGTCAATGCTCATGGAGTGAGACTGCAGAGGAGAATCTGCCTCTAATGGCAATGTTTATATCTCGCACCATGACAGAAACAACCCCAGAATCAATATCTGTATTGTCTTGGGTCTTTGTTTGCCTTAGACACTAAATGAAAACCATGCTATTCACTCACTGTTGCAAAACATTTTATGGTTAGATAGGCCTTTACTTATGACATCCTTTATTTGGAGTAAAGGAACATATATAGTAGCTTTATGATATTTACATTCTTCATAAAAAAAAAGTCTTTTAAACATATTATTTGGAAATGTTAATTAAGTTTGTATACACTCTATTATACATCTCCATTATAGCACAAAGTGCTGTTTCTTCCCACGGTATTTGTTTTCCTTGACTGGTCTATTGCACTTCGCTGTACATGTTCAACAAGTACTTGTATTTTGCCAGGTGAGTGCTTTTTACTGCTAAGTTGATACAACTCTGCCAGCACAGATGTTCTTGGAAACAGCTCTAAATGCTGAATGTGCCTCATACTCTTATGTCGTGTCCATCATTATGATTAAACGCTGGCATGCGTTAACATCAGGAGACTGCAGGTACAGATCAGGATTAGGTTGGTGTAGGCTCTCGATAAATATGGAACAAAAAGCAGGCCTTGCACAGAGTCGTCCAAATGATTTATCTGAATGCCAGCTACAAATAGGATCAGATTAACTTTCAGCCTCAGTAAATACTAGTTTGGAACCAAATCCTCTGTTTCTAGAGACTCGGCTAGAAACAGCAGGCAAGCTATCCAAGAGGCATTACAATTATAACACTTAAGAATAGTGGTTGGGTGGCCTTAGGGCAAACCCCCATCCGTTCAGATTACAGGTCAAATCGCTAGCACAGACATGTTAAATGCCTGTATTTGAACTAATACACCCTCATCGGGAGCAGCTCTATTCTTCACTGCACAGCTGGTTTTCAAAAACAGCACACAGCAGCAGAAACCATCTTATCATTGTTCTTAAATATCCCTTTTTAGCTCACTCATGACGCAATTTAGAAAACTGTCAGAACTGGAAATCAGAAGTCGGGTTTCTCCTCGATTCTGCAAGCACTGGCACATAGGGCAGGGGTAGCAAGAGCCAAGCAAATGCTTATGAGCACCAACCAGCTGCCAGCATCCCCCATTTCCATGAGAAGGTGGCCAGAGAAAGGCTAATGTTGGTACTACAGCAATAGAAAGATGGCTTTTTTTCCCTCCCTCCAGTTTTATGTCAGATTCCTATCAAGACCTATTTAACAAGCACTCCTTCTCATTTTCTCCTTGACCCCAAAGTACTCCTCATTCCAGTATTTAAGCACTGCACCAGAACAAAATATCGAGGGCAAACCCTTGCACAGCAGATAGATATAAAGACATGTCCTTTTGCTTTTAATGGAGCTTGAAATCAGCGTGACCTTTTCAGCTCATCACCATCTTTGAGGGAGATTAAATTCCTGAGGACAAGGACCACTTCTTCTTCCCAAGCCTGCACACCGTGAGCAGGGCACCATTCCTGCACGGACAGACTAACAAAATGGATCCTGGCTACTGCAGAGACGATTACAGGAAATGCGAAGACTTCTTCCTAACAATGCGATCTTCCCTTTACACTGCTTGAATAATCTGCATTAAATCAAGCGGTAAAGACAATGCTATGAGATACGGTCTCTGACCAACCTCTAAGAGTTTGGACAGCAGATGAGCCTTAAAATTAGGTCTGAGGGGACCTCCTCTGCAGGGGAGAAATAAAATAGTTTGCTCTTTTATTATTTTATCTTTGGTCATTGTTTGGCTCGCTTAACTGCAAGGCCCGATAGCTTCACAGTCTTCCTCTCTGCATCCTCATCCTCAGCTACAAGAGCTTTGCAAATGGAAGAACTAATAAGTTTATGTTCGCCTATCTTGATCCAGGATAGAGGAACATTGTGTAGCCACTGGATACATCAGCTCTAACTATATCAGTACAATTAGGAAGCATACATGATTCACAGCAAAGGGCTACAACATGTGCTTGATGTGGTCTTTGTAATACCAATAAGTATTTGGGTTTCCTAATGGCCCTTCAGAGCCTGCTGGTGGCAGAGAGCTGGCAACAAAGCAGAACCTGTGACATGTTGATCTCTGCATCTTGACATCACACAAATTTATTAATCAGACAGCTGTGGCTTTAGATTAATACTTTTGCCCCAATTTAGTTCTGGAAATGACTGGTCTGAAAATGACAGCTCTAATAACATTGCCGGATTGTGTAATTTAAATTCAGACTTTGCAGCAAAGTGGCAGAGAATTTAACTGACCTCTTGTAAGGCTTAACTCTCATCTACAATGGCAACATCAGAAGAGGAAATGTCATTTCTATTTTAACTTTATTTTTAACAAACATGTTTCTGTAACCTTAGTTATGTAGTATCTTTTTATTTTAATTGAAAACCATCTTTAAATGGTAAAGTAGACTAGCATGAAAGCCAATACTCAGCTAATCCATATTTTCAAAGTGAACAAGCCCTTTTTGCATAAATGGAGGCTTGTGGTTAGTTTTCATCTAAACCCTCTTAGCTCAAAAGCATTCTCCCAAAAAGGCACTAGAAAACTTTTTATGCAGATTCGAATTTTGGTCTTTATGTAGGCAAAGACTGAGAAATTTGTTGTCATCAGGAATCACATTACCAGCAAAGGGAATTCTTTCCATTTCACAGGCTCCAGGAATATCTATGATAAAAAAGCCAATTTTACCCTGGGATTCAAAGCTATATGATAGCTGACTTCAATTAAAATATTTAAGCCTGAGTTTTAAATCATGTGAGCAGCTGTAGCCTGAATTCCTTGCTTCTAAGGTTCTGATCTCTTGGGAATATGTAATGCACCATGATAAAGAACAAGGGAGCAAAATCAGAACATATGTGATTTAAAAGGAACATTGAAACTATTTTAAAACCAATTACCTCTTCTCAAAACACTGAAGAAGGGAGAAAACCACCCACTCTAAAGCTCAACTGGACTCCTTCCAGAGCCATTAGTCTAGGAATGCAAAACACAAATACTGTCCTCTTTTAAAGCCTCAACTTGTTAAGTTTGATTTCTCCTAGCTATATCCTTTGAACTCAGACAACATCCTTAAAGCAGGCATTTAGTGAATATAACATGAAGCAAGTTGATATCAAGCTTAGATGAAAAATATCAGTCTAACCTTTTCTGTGCTTTTGCAATTACTGACTGTCTCAATTACGATTTTCTCTACTTTATTAACAATTTCCCTTTAAATAAGGTAACCATAGCAATACTTCTCAACCTTCATGTCTTTTGTTTAGTTTGCTTGACAATGAAGTGACAACATTTTCACCAACTCCTATGACAAACTTCATTTCAAGACTGAGATTTTTTTTAAGTATGAAAAAGGAGGTTCTTCCAAGGAAAAAAAAAAAAAAGTATAAGTATTTTACCTTCATCTTTAAAGGAATGGGACACACGGTGCCTTTCACTATGAAGTTCTTACCTCAATCTGAGAAGAGCTTCAAATTCTCCCAAGCTCTTTTCAGCCTGTACGTTGAATCAGAGGAATCAGAGAATCAGAGAGACAGAGACGTTGAATCAGAGGAATAACAGGAATTCAGTTTAGCATTAACAGTTCCTTAATTTGCTGCATGACAGAGCTGCTGTCTCCCAAAACACAGTACGTCCACATGTCTGCCATAGCTCCCATGCCCTCATAATGCAAATTTAGCAAAAAGAGGCTTAAAAATCGGTGCATCCCAATAGAATGACCAGAGATGTAAGAGGTTTTTGATTCCTTTGGTTTGAGAGAAGGGCAAACAACTCTGAGTTAAAATTTGAAAATTCATTTCAACCACCAGAGCTGAATTTTCTCAGGAGGGAAGTGAGGTACTATGTACATTATCTTTCCTTCCGCACTGCTCTCTGTGCCACATGAATCACACACAATCTGAGAGGTTTGGGGGACTTTGGCTTTGGCTTCTTCCTAGCTACACATACATACATTTCTTTATAAACAGAATGTTATACTCAATATTCACGACCATTATCTTACTTGAAAATTGCATTCCCAACATAAATTTGATCAAAACTTTGTTTAGTATTCTATCCAGCACAGTATGCTGTAGTTTCAAATGAAGCAGATAGTTCCATCAATAATATATTATTTAAACTAAGAGAGAGCAAAATATATTTCTTTTTACTGCACTTTCTTGCTGAACTCCTCAAGCACAACTTACCTGGTGATTACATGTCTGAACACCAGGCATTCATGGCATCAGCTGTGCCCAAGGAAAATAAAATTTAAGCTAAAAGGAACCACAGCTTCCAGCATTAAGGTTGGAAAATTGACCCTCTGCATGTTTTAATACTCTTTTCAACTGAAACTATCAACGCTACTGTGTTATCATTCAGTTCTGATCTTTCTACAAAAGCTCATCAGGGACCTCTATGGGATCTCTGTTCAGCTATAGTCTTCCCTGTCAAACCAAGAGCTTCCCTGGGCCTCAGGATTTGTCTGCTTACTTAGAGGCCTCCTCCCTAATCAGGTTACTCATCAGAATAACCTAAAAGTCTCTGAAAGTCTGAGGCTTTGTGTGGCTTTTACAGGCTTTGGATCAGCCCACCACACTGACAGAAAAACCCCTATGACATATCTGACAGCTTGGAGAAAAATTTCTTGTAGCTTTTTCAAGGATAGAAAGATCCAATGGTTCTTTCCAAAGGGATTTCTTTCTCCTCCCTCTCAGGGAGGGCCTTACTGCTACGTAGGCTGCACAAAATATTTTGCTCAGGCAACTTGCTCTTACCAGCCGAGACCTCAGTGTTTAATACACAATCATCCACAATACATACGGGCTGCTACTACATTTCATAATTGCATGCAAAACTGAGAACCTGGAAACTGCAACATTTGTAGTTATTTTGCCTTTTCCCTGCAATGTCCCTACTTTTCTTACATGTCACATTTTTACCTCCAAGTAAAAGTGCTAAGTACATTTACTACTGGCAATTCCTCATTTTTTTTTTAATAATACATCAGATTTTCTGCTGTTATAGTCCATTTCTCTCATCTCCCTCCCTCTGGCAACAGCAAGTGCGCATGGAAAGCCGAGCCATGAGTGCGGGTTTCCTGCGGCAAAGCTCGGTGCCAGGCGCTGTTCTAGCAGCGTGTACCTTTCCTCAGCCCTTGCATTCAGGGACTCGGAAATTCTGCTTCCTTCCGGGATGGCAGCTTTAAACAACCACCATCTTACCATCCTCATCAAGCCCCACAAGCCTTCTGTTACTGCCCCTGTAATGTAATCAACAGCTCAAAGATACAAGTTCTCAGCAAACAACTGCATCTACATACCCACCACTCTGGGGTGAAGCTGCTTTCTGCTGACTTGTTCTTCTCTCTATACCTTCTTCTGAGAAATCTTGAGAATTTTGCCTTTACTGTGAGGATGTCTGTATCTTTTTCCTCTCTTGCTGGTCAAAAACTGGTTTTCTGTAAGGATGAAAGGAAAATAAAAGTCAGATTGGAGAACTTAGCTCTGCTCCCTCCCTGCCTCTCTGGAGAACCTCAACAGCACTGATCTCTGCAAGGGTGGACGGTTAATGCCCGCATGACCCCACCAGGGTTTTGTACCAGAGGAAGATAATTCTGCCATTCTGGCTTTCTTGCTAAACTCACTGCTATACCAGGGCCTGCAAGCATGCCTTTCCATTGTAAGGTATGTGACCATGTACATTTTTCAATAAGACAATGATCAAAATGGTAGTGAAGACCAAACTTAAGAACATTTTTACTCTTTTGTGTACACAGGTGCATATTTATGCTTATTACCTGTTATTTATATGCTCCTGTTATTTTGTTTCTTCTTCGCTACAGCAGATCAACTAAATATTTTTCAATATTACAGTCATGCAAAATGACCATACGCCACACCAGGTGACTAATAGTGGAGCTGGATCAAAATTTAAATATACATATTGGATCAGTATTTTGCCTTCCTAGTCAAGCTTATATTAATTAGTGTGCAACAAGCTGCGTGTTTTATACCACAGGGATTTAAAAGAGTAGCGATCCAGATTGTGTCTCAAGTTGGTAGTAGATATTATTTATCTTAGAAAATGAGTATTTTGCTCTACTTAACACCAGAGGAGCTCATGTAGTTTTTAATTAATTTCCTGTTTTGGCTTTTTTAACGTCAAGAAAACAAATGGAGCAATACAAAAAAAAACAGTAAAGCACCCAACATGGTTGGGATTGGGGGGTCCGTCTGCTTAGAGATGGAGGGTTCTCAAAGTGCTTGCAAGTTGCAGCCAGGTGATTCCCATTAGCTGTAATGAGCACTGGACAGATAGATGCACACATGTTGCTTTGAAGATTTATCCTAAATTGATCTCATCTTTGTTAGCACTAAAGGAATAATGATACTATGCAATTTAAAAAGGGAAATCTTTCAATTTGCTCCCTGCAATTTTCTTCATTATCATCCCCAGCATTCTCTGGTCAGACTAGAGACTCATAATCTTCCCACTTCTAGAGATGCTTAAACATGTGAGCTAGCAGAACAGCCCCAGAATCCAGCCACAAAACATGATTTTGTTTCAAGCCTCAGCCTGGCTCGCTGTGCTCCAAAGGCTGCACAAGCCTTGCCAAATGTGTAATTGCTCTGCATGTGCATTAGGCTTGATCTTGTGCTGCTTCGAAGGAACAATATTAGCTTCAATTAATCCCAAACTGACCTACGCTTATGGGCTTTGGGGAAAAGAAAAGAAAGAAATCACAGAAAATGGCAGAGTAGCAATGTGAGCTGCTTGTCTCTTCTCCTGCTGCCTTTTCTTCCTGTGCGGGTGAAGAGGGGATTTAGTATCCAGAGAAGATGCTAGGGAGAGCCCACAGCAAACAGAGCCTCCTCTGCACCCTCTGCCAAGGGAACAGCCTCGAGTCGCGCTGGCAAAGCTGCCCCTTCACAGTCCCCAGCCTCGCACTATCCTCTGCTGCCCTGGAGCTCCAGATGCACTAAGGTGCCCCATATCTCACAGCCGCCCTCAAGCTGGTGCAAATGGTCCCATACGGAGCAGCTGTAAATCAGGCATATGAACTCCAAGGATCCCAAACTGCTGTAATTGGGAAGATGAATCCCAGGATCAAAAACTGCAATGTACCGTTGGTTCAGGTGAAGGTCTTTTTGAACGCACGACGAGAAAGGGATGTCACCTGGGCCAGCTGCCACCAAGAGCCTCTAATGAGTGCTGAAAACAACCCCTGCCACCATCTGCTGCAACAGCCGTCCTTCCCGTTCCTGGGCCTTTCTTCCTTGGGGGCTGTCATGTCCCTCCCCAGCAGTTCAGTGTTTCTGGAATCATTCAGCTCATTCTTACTGGGTTTTATGGACTGGCCATGTGAGAATGGTTAAAACACAGCCATTAACAAAGAAATCTATACACCAGCTAGTGTGATTAACACAGGGGAAAAATCCCAATCCGCCAGAAACATTCCTGTACCAAACTGGGCCAAAAATCAAGACCTCAAGTACATGCTCTCTGACAATATGAAAATGCTACATCTTTCCAAAAGCAAAAAAAAACCAAAACAAAAAACATTAGAGAGAAACAACTCCATTGCCTTTGGCTATCACATGCACAGTTCCAGCTCGTGGTTGTGATGCAGAGGGCACCAGCTCCTGTGCTGGAGAGCAGGTCTGGAGCACCCAAGGGCCCTGCTGTACCTCCAGCAAATAAGGATTTTGTGTTTTAAAACAAAACTGCCTGCAAAACTGGCTGTGTCTGATGCTGCCCTGCACCAGCCAGGGGCTCCCCCCGGGCAGCACCAGCCAGCAGCCAGGAATTGCCTCCCTACCTTTTTTGCTGGTTTCTCTACATGTATTTTCTTTAGTCGAGGTTTTTCAACACACATTTTTTTTTTCAGCTTCTAATGCGGTGACATTTCTGTGTTATTCCTTTTGACACATCAGAAGTAAATGCTACTGAAGCAGACTCATTTTTCATAGTTTCTTCCAAATCAAAAGATTACTGAACTACTTAGAGTTATCTCTATGTCAGCATATTCCCTTGAGGGCAATACTGTCTTTTTCTCCTGTCAGTTAATTTGTTCATTGCAACATAAGTTTATTGAAAGCACTGAGTCTTAATTAGTGCTCTTTAGTTGCTGTTTCCCATAGCTATTGGGTCTCACTAGCAAATGCTTTGGAGCAGAATTGAGAAGACATTTCATTATAGCGTGGTTTAAATGTGAAATATTATGAGTATCTGCAGCAACATACTTGTACCTAATCTCAACCGCTCAAATTAAAATACTTATACCTGAAAAAAAAAAAACCATCATTGCAATTGTCCACACATTGGTACACCTATTCTTAAAAAGCCACCAGGAGGCCAGACAGTTTGTTAGCATACAGAAGAGTCTCTTCTGGTGTCACTGAGATCTGAGAAGTGTTAAGAGAGAGTTATATCACACAGAGGGCTCCCTAACAACGCATATCCTCCTATCAGCCAACTCTTCCAAAATTTCTGCTCTAAATTCCTATAAACGCTGCGAATCTTTTCTGAGAGCAGTCCAAGTTCTGTGAATGTAAATGCCCTTAGTCTCACCCACTGTCATCTAAAATCTCTACACACCTCATCTCCTGACCTCTTTACAATCAGCAATCCTGTCCCACCCCAGGCTTCATTCTGCAACACTGTGGTTACTTCCAAATTAGAAAGCTTACTTTATAACCGAAATTCTTCTTACAAGGCCCTAATCACTCATTTATTTTTTTTACTAATGAATTTTATAGCCTACTATTTCAGTCTCTGAGACCACTCTTCCTTCCGGCACGGTATTCTCTTCTCTTGCCCTATTTGATAACACTCCCCAACTCCACACCATCACTAAACACCATTAGTGCACTCCAAATTTCTTCCTATTTTAAAGTTGGTCAAACGTTTG
Source organism: Tinamus guttatus (assembly GCF_000705375.1). The sequence continues at coordinate 141,709 of NW_010587475.1, forward strand.
GGGAGATAGTTCAGTTTATTCTTCCCCAGTCCAATATTTCCCTAACATGGCAAAATGGGGCTGTTTTTTAGGCTGGTTCCCTAGACCAGTCTCTGGCTTAACTAATTCATTTCCCACATGATTCGGTAGCTAATGTCTTATTGAAATCTAAACAGATGAGATCTTAGACTCCAAAGTCCTTTCATGGCTTTGAAAAAACACCAGCAAGACCTTGTAGTTAATGTTATTTTGCTTATTTTAATTACGTGCTTTGTTGCATACTGAAAGAAAGGTGTCTTTCATGCTACTCCACTCTTGTGATATGAAGGAGAGGTCCCTCCTTAAGATATTCTGGGTCTGTAAGTGAGGGAGAGTGGAAGGGAATAAAGTATTATTTTAAATAAATAAATAAATAATAAAGATTCCCTTTCAGAGCTCTGCTGCTCTTAGTAGAAAGCTTCAAAGTTTCAAGGTTTTAGAGAAATGGGAAATTTTTAATCCCCTATAATACAAGCCCACGAAGCTGAAAGCAAAAAAAAAAAAAAAAAAAAGACAAACGTGGTTTAAGACTGTGCAGTATGCTAACTCTCACGCCTTCCACACCAGTTAGCATTAAATGTATGATCTCTCCTTATGAACCTTGTCCTCATGCATTGTCCGTGTGCAATAGAATCTCGAAGCCCAAAACACAGCCAAGGATCCCACTGGCAAGAACTGGACAAAGAACAAGAAGGCATAGGCAAGTACATTGTTAAGCAATTTTGAAAGAAATACAAATTTTAAAAATAACATTTTAAAAAATAGATTAAATATATATTTTTAAAATGGTTCTACATTTCAGTATTTTAAAATAAATGTGTGAAAATCATGTGAACAAAGTTATGTACTAAAGGAGCTGACACACAAAGTTCCCCTGACTGGGTCATCTTTAAAAGCGGAGGAAATCTCGGTGTCAGAGAAGAGGGTGCCAGCTCTACAATCTTGTGTTTTATTTAGTAGAAGAGTTATGGGAACAGAATTTCAGTTACGTGGTTTAATTCACAAGAAATAGCATTTCCTGAGTTTCGTGAAGTATTTTGTATGTATGGTTATGCTACTCCCATTAATTTTAACAGGTTGCTGAGGAAATGTGTAGTTTACCAATAGCATCATCATCAAAATCCTTCTTTCCCCAAGCACAATTTAGTAAATCATACCTGTAATTTAATTCTTAATCAAGAGGCCCTTGAGCCTGACTCCTGAGACTCACTTTATGGATTCTGCTATGCACAGTATGGAAATGAAGCAGAAATTCTAGACTTTGATCAGCTCTCAGTTCTTGCCCCTATCTCTTGCCTTTCCAAAATTATGAATCCAAAAGAAAAAATTAGCTGGTATTCATTTTTCAATTATTTAAGAAATGAACATACAATCAAAAATGCTGGATGCAATATGGAAGCAAACAGCATAAACAGATCCAAGCCTGAGCAAGCTCCTAGGTTCTGTGTCCAGAATCCAAAGCAGGATTCCAAAGCCATGTGGGTTTGCCTCCTCTCCCATGAAGAGAAAAAATGGTGATAGTTATGCCTGGACAAAATAAGTGTGACAGGTTTATCCGCTAAAGTAAACCTATACAATTGTGATTTTTAAAACCCAAAATTATGAGCTAGTTTGGATTAGAGTCTATAAATAATGTCAGCTATTCCATCTTTTCAAAAGCATGAAAAATATTTTCCTGACTTTATTGTGTTACACTGAAAATACATATATGTGCATTTACTCATGCTTAAGAGGGCAAGGTGGGAAAAGAGCTGAAGATAAATCAAACTTGTTTTTATTATTGGAAAGGAGTTAATATCTCACTGTAGACATCTCTCCTAATATCTACAAAGGCTTGGTCTCGTCTTCAAGATGTAGTGATGAGGGAGGCCAGACACGACTCCTGAAGGCTTCAATATGAGTCTAACAGAAATCACTTTATTCGCGTCACAGCACTCTATTTATCTACTACATTTCTGTTAAGTCATCTAGCCACACGTACACTTACATTGCAATTGGTTGTATACTACTGTCCACGCGTCTTCTACTGTACTAGGTTGGCTGTAGATATCGGGGCACA
>NW_010587475.1:144729-180794 GCF_000705375.1 Tinamus guttatus
ACAAGGATGATCAGGGGCCTGGCACATCTGCCCTATGAGGAGAGGCTGGGGGAGCTGGGCCTGTTCCGCCTGGAGAAGAGAAGGCTGAGAGGGGATCTAATCAGTGTATATAAATACCTCAAGGGAGGGAGTGCAGAGGACGGTGATGGTCTCTTTTCAGTGGTGGCCACTGATAGGATTAGAGGAAATGGCCGGAAACTGAAACACCAAAAATTCCATAGGAACTTAAGGAAAAATTTCTTAACAGTGAGGGTGACAGAGCACTGGAACAGGCTGCCCAGAGAGGTTGTGGAGTCTCCTTCTCTGGAGATCTTCAAAACCCGCTTGGACGCAGTCCTGTGCCATGTGCTCTAGGTGTCCCTGCGTATGCAGGGGAGTTGGACTAGATGATCTCTAGAGGTCCCTTCCAACCCTAAGCATTCTATGATTCTATGATTCTATGATTCTTGCAGCTGATGACTTTCCCACGATCTTTTCGCCTTGGTCTTAGTCCGGCTCATCATATCCATCTTCTATGAGGAAGCCTCTGTTCCTTAGACATGCTCCCACATGGTGATCTGCAGAAAACTTTCTCTATCTGAAGCGGCCCTCCGCAATCTATTGCAACAGGTAGCAAGAATCACGTGCAGCATCAATCCATCTAAGGAGAGCCTGGTCTTTGTTGAAACAGGTTGGTGTGAAGAAAAAAAGACCTTGCATGTTAATGCCAGAGCTTTTTACCAAGTGAAAGAAAAGGATATTCCCAAATATTGACACTGCAGTTCAAAAATCCAAATCCTGGCAATGTTACTATGTAGAGAAGTCCAGGTTTTGCTGATAATCCAGAAAGATGAATAATTGGCATGGTAGGAAACTTGTTTCCATGACTTGGAGACACAGAAAGAAAATTCAAAGCAATAAGCACTGTAGTGTATGAGTTTTGTGTTTAGAAAATAATATCCAAGTCTACATATATGTGACAACACAACACTGCAAGCCCATTTCCTGTAGCCTAAAAAAAATCAAATCAAATCCCTCTGCCACAAATCTAGATTGGAATTTCTTTTATTAGGAACACAAGCCTTTGCATAACTAGCCAATGATAAAACCTATTTAAGTTTGATGATGCACCAAAATAGAGTTTATAATGAAGTAAATAAGAAAGGCAAAGATGGCCCCATGAATAAGTATTTCATCTCAGTGAGCAACTTGCTTTGTACTAAGATTAATAACAATAAAAAGGATTAAACACTTTGCTTAACAAACTGGCACAAATGCTGGAAGTGGTCCCACATAAATAACCTTTCCAAGCAGCAACATGAATAAAAGTCCAATCACTACCCTGGCTGTGCTGAGTACAAACTGAACATTTAAATACAATCAATAACCTCAAGGTGGAGAAATGACGGCTACACAGCAAGACTCGGTGGGATATAGATTTCAAGTTACAAGTCAGCAAAGATGTAATAAGTCACTACAGCTGCAGCATATCCCTCGGAGGATATTCAATATTCTCAGGAGCAGATCAAAACCACTGAAGTATGATTCTCTGCATGACTGTGCTTTGCATGTGCCACAGGACAGATTGCGGAAGCGACAGTCACCAGAGTCCAAGTCACAAGGATACCTAGAGGCAAGAGCCTTACAAACAACAGCAAGTGAAGTGGCACATCACACGCCACACTGACTTCAGGATCTGAGCCCAACTCCACCACTGCAGTAGTCATTTCTGCTGTGCTCTCTAGAGACTCAGCTTTATTAACCAGTGAGTGGACTGCCATGACAAGCCAACGTCATCCTCCATAAGCACCCTCCACCAATGAGTGGCACCTCTGCACTTGACCAGGACTTAACAGAAACTCTGTAGCTGCTAATTTAACCTGCATCTGAGGCTTTGCAAGGTGTTGTCCTGGCATATGTGATTTCACATATTACTGTTCTTCCTGGTGATACAGCTAACAAATTTCTTAAAATTTGCCTGAACTTGTGTGCCCCCAGTTTTGCAGAGGGATCAGCTCTGGCCACACAGGTAGCAGGTTCGTGCACTGGAGAACCCAGAGGACTGGCTGTCCCTCACCAGGACCAAGAGTGGCTACTCCTGCAGATATATAAAAATGCTCCTTCTGAGAACACATGAGCACAGTAGATACACAAACATCTCTACTTCCATCATATTAAAAAAAAAAGCACATTTTCTTGTATTTTAAGTCCCTCTGAAGTCTAGACAGAGCTGTAGGTCCTGTCTGGTCTGGACACCATTGGTAGAAAGGCCGAGTTCCAACGGACTGCAGGACTAAGCTCTTCAGCCTGGTACACCTGCATGTTTTGCTCTCCCTTCTCCACAGGCCACATTTTCTGCAGCTGCTGCTGCTCACTCAGAGCTGTTCTCAACTCCAGTCCCTGCAGCTTTGACCAAAGTATCTGCCCAGGCATGAATCCAAGGACCTCCGTCACTCCTCACGTACACATATAGGGATGAGGGGAGCCCTTGCAAGGCAGGAAGCCACTGCTTATATCTGGAGCCCAGATCTCCATTCCCCAGATCTCTTCCAGTTATCTTTCTCTCCACGAGATAAGCACAAATGGCAGCAATCATCTACATTACACAGCACATGCCAGTTAGTGTATCTGTACTTGCCATTAGAAAGGAAAATAGAGGATATTCATAAGCAGCCCTACAGGAGGGTCAAGCATCAACAGACATGGAAGTTACACAAAAAATATTGGAAAATCAGAACTAATAATAAGGCAAAAAGAAGATTTTAAGTCTCTGGAAATTTCATTATACATGTGAATTTGTATGGATTTTTGTAGCCTCCTTACATTTATGAACTTAAAAAGTTAACACTAAATAAATCACAGTGAGCCATAGTAAAGCAGTTTACAGAATGCTTCCCCAGATTTGCAGTAACAGTTTGCTTCATAAACTATATACAGATTTTGTTGAGATTTTCTTCCTGTGATTGAAGATGGCAGTCCGAATGTCTGCAATACCTGGCTCATGCCAAGCACATGCCATGAAACAACCTGCAACCAATACAGGATCTGCAATAAAAAGCACAGCTACTTGTGGCCATTCAGAAACTTTCCAACAGCAAATTTTCCACCAGAAAAATACTAATTTTTCAGGACCATCAAAACATCTTTGCTAATTTGGCCAAAATTCTGATGAAAGACAGGCAGCTTCCTATTGGAAAATTACTTCATTTTCTCCAAGCTCCTCTACAATCACCCCAGCAGGCTGATGGAAACCTGGGGGAAAAACTCCCACTCCTAAGCTCGTAGACTACCAAATTCACATGCCACATTCACAAGGCTCCCGGTCTGCTTGGTAAATCGCCAGGCAGACATCCTCAAATTTACAGTAACCTAAATAGCTCCAAAAATCTCCAGCTCCTTCCAAGCCTTTCAGCAAGAGGCAAGCCTAACTTGAGGACATGCAGCCTTCTGGTTTCTAAGCGCTCCAGGAATTCGGAGAAAGCCCAGATCCATTTAAAACACTCCAGGTTTCAACATTCCCATTCAGCAGGGAGCTTGTGTTTCATGTTTTCACGCCACTTGGAACAAGCAACTTACAGTTTAAACATCTGGAAAACAGGAGTTGCATTTTCCAGCTAGCTCTAGTGGATCCTGCCTCCGGATGCTGTCTGCAGATTTGTGGCCCTTCTGCATCTGCTGCTGCTCCAAAGGAAGTTTCTGCTATAAACTCTCCCAGAACACAAAAAGGGACCGCGCTGCTCTTACTCCTTATTCTGAAGAGTTGGTCACTGTATAACAGGTTTCCTGCTCACTGCACATCAGAACATAACATATGTATCGGTATGCTTATTTCAGAGACTTGCATAAACAGAGCTTCTTCTTTTTTTTTTTTTTTCCTTTCTTCTTCACAAGACCTCCAAAACCACAGTACTTGAAAGCTTGAACTGGCACAGACTGTAGGATGTACTCCCATGGCTCAGAACACACCCAACAAATCACGGTCACAGAAAGCTGCACTGAAGCAACCTGCTTTCACATGCAAATTCTTGTCTTCCTTCATTTCAGACAACTAGCATTTCTGCATGAAAAGCACAAGCACGTCTAGTCAAGCATTTCTCTTCCAGAAAAGATGCACTAAAACTGCAAACTCATATATTACAACTCAAAGAGACAGGGTGTTATCATGGAAAGTCAATTTTATGGAAAATTTAACTGATGAGAATACCCCTGTCTCCTATCCTGTCAATATTTTGAAGGTATTTATCATAACAACGTCACACAGGCACAGCAATGTGGGGAGTTCAGCCTTGAACATGCCTGGGCTCTGCAGAGTCCCCAAGCCAACCCCCACTAAGACAGTTCCTGAGCTGGGGAGCTTGGGGACAGCATCCATGGCCTGAAAAGCAGCAGCCTTCACCCTACTGCTACCCTAAGGGTCACTGTGGGCAAGCAACAGTCTGCCCATTTACTTAAAGCAAATGAGGCCCTTTGCTTCCTTGCCTCAGCTCATGGACCACATGGACAACTGCTTCTGCTTCCGAGATTATCACCAACAAAAATTTTAGCTCCCTTGTTGGTTTAATATCCGAATGTAATGTGTAATTGAGTCAATCAACTCCATTATTTTGTTCCTTTTAGACAATTTGATAATCCCATGAGTACAAGCTATTTTAAAAAAATTAACCAACTATTACACAATTGAAAATAGTTTTGAAGAATAACCTCTTGATATACATTGTTACTATGGTTAAAGATTAACTAGTAGAAGCTAATAGAGCCTGCCAGAAAATTCAGTAACTGAAGCTAATGGTCAAGTTCTCCAATATTATTGTATAATTACAGAACTCTAATGGAAACCCATTTAAGTGAGCAACATCTATAAACTGTAAAGAAAGATTAAGAATGCATTAGACTAAGGGCAAGAATCCTTACGACACGAGTAGGACATCTCCACCTCTTTTATTTTCTGCTCCGTCAGTGAAAATAGTGATTGAAATCCATAATAAATTCTCCCCTTACTCATTCTTTAACCACTGCTGAAAAAGTAGGTAGCTATCAAAAATGAACAACTTTGCAAGAGAGCACAAAGAACATCTCACTAAAATTGCTGAAAATGTACAAACATTAATGCACTTTATAAAATGAGTGACAAAAAAGTACAGGACGTTTTGCTGTAGTTTGTGCACAACCAGTCTACCATGGTCTAAGGCTGAATTCTCCTAAAATCAGCCCTGCACTTACACATTTATGAATATTAACAAGTGTCCAAGGTTTTGAACAAGGCCTTTTTGTAAGGTCCCTTCTCTGGTTATAGAACAACGAGACAATCCCTCTGAAAAAGCAAATCCTAATTATTTCTAAGAAACCCTGTGAAACACGGACTGCTGCCCAGAGCTCTGGGGAACCACGTTGGTTTGGAATAAAAGGAGACTGCCTCAGCAACACCAGCCGAGCGGGAAGGAAGAAGGTTCAAAAGTAGCCAGAAAGCTATATGAAAACTGATATAATAAACCCCACAGGAAAAAAGTTATTGAAAGATCAGCTCTATGGTAAGGATAGACTTTTTAATCTCTGTAATTATATTACCTTCAACATCAGCGGAAAGCAGCATGGGATTTGTAAAATCTTAACAACCTGCATAACTAAGAAACTGCTTTCCAAGATCAAATCACTATTGCAACATTTCATCTTGAGGAGAAAATGCAACCTCCTATATCATCATTATTTAGCAAAAAATACAAAGTTTCTCTGTGTTTTCAAGAGTATGATAATGTTCTTAGTATCAAAGGAAAATATCTGAAAAGTTCAGTGCAGCATTTAGTGACTACTGATTAACTCATGGAGATGTCCATACTTAGGACAGGGTCATGGTTATCTCGCTTCCATTAGCAAAGCCTCTTAACAATTTCTCTTTCTTCCCTAATGATGATATGGTTAACATGAGCAAAGTCATCATTAGAACTGTGGGGATTTGCAAAGATTCCTCAGTAGTCTTTCATTTCTATTTGGACTGAACTTCATGTATCCTGCATAATGGAAACAATGTTCAAAGCTTACCTTTCCCCCCAGCAAAATGCTTGCTTAATGGTCCTTTACCTGTGATTTTATGCATTAATTTCATATAAAGATCTTCTTTAGATTTAGGTTGACAACAAAGAAAATGTGTTTTAACATTTAAAGCAAAGCTAAATAATACTGTACTGCTGGGCAATTTTCAAAGCTGCACTAAAAAAGGATCATAGTAAAAAAAGGCATCTGCTACAAAAACACTACATGGCTCCTTCTCTGGGCTCTAGGGATTTTGTTAAGATTCTTTTAATCCAATCATTTACAGTGACTGTCTCCTGTAACATTAACTGAGGCTTAGTACTGTGGATTAAATATTATTACCTCCTCTAATTGACAGACTAGGTTTGGTGAATCTTGACCCTTGGTTCAGTTCTGCAGATGCTGTACTATGCTGTTAAGAAAGCATTAAGGATATCAGGGAAACTGCGTAAAAAATAGCTATTTCCCTGGTGAATCACAGTTGCACTCAGTTGTTTTTCTATAGAAAATGCAGGGCATAAGGATACAAGCGTTCAGGATACAGTAACTAAATGGAGCAATGCAAAAATTACACTGGAGTGTCTGTCCTAATAACCATCATACATAGGATATATTTATTTTTAACCTTACAGACTAAAGGGCTATTTTTAGAGACAAAATTGAGAGAGACACTGCAATATTTCAGTTTCCTCTCAACAGAAATGCGAGGAGCAATCCAGTTCCATTGCCTCTTCACAGCTTTACACACAAAGCACATGAAGTCATGGCCAAGCTTAGCAAGTAGTTTTGCTGGGTGTCCCAAGATACAGTGTGAGATCTCACAGAAAAACAGCCACCCTCTGCTGATGATCACCTACTGAGTCTCATCAAATCAGCTGCATCTGTCCTGCTCTCTCCATCTGCTTCTGGTTCAAGATCTTCCATAGTTCACAACAGGCCATTGCTAGGTATAATTAAGGATACATTACTTCGGCCTCCTTGAAGCAGAAGGAGGGGGTCCAGCCAGGCCCCAGAGACGGGTTCTCCTCCAAAGTTGCAGCTTCACCATCTCTTAGAGCACGTCAGCTGGAAACACCTGTCCAGTGCGGCCCCAGAGACGTCAGCTGAAGGTCTGCGAATGACTAGCGCTCAGAGCATGAGACTTGGCAGGTCTGGAGAGCTTCTGCCTAGAACTTCTTCATTTTTTCGAATTGCTAGATTTCATCTCCTCTGGGAAGGAGGTATTCCCTACCACAGCAAGCCTTTTGGAAGTTTTACAGTAGTAACATTGAAACATCTAAAATGGCATGGTCTCATCACCTTATTTTGATCTACTCTTCTGTAAAACACTGGAAAAATTCATTATAAAAGCAAAAATAAAGGAAAAGAATTCAACTCGGTCTTAAAGATCTCACTGCCCTATTTCTACCCTGTCCAAAATGTTTTCCCCAGACACCATGCTCCCAAGCCTGGAAACCTCTCAGGTTATCTAAATTTAGAACTTATCCCACTGGCTTCTCTGTGTGTACGTGTGCGCAAGTGTTTAATATGCATATTAAATTTTAAATAGATTGCTTTTAACTAATCCCATCGAGTGGCATTTGTGCAATGTAAATACTTGCTTTGTTCCTTCAATACTCTTCCAATTACACTGAAAATTTCAGAGAAATAAATTACAGCATAAAGGGAGGAGCTGGAAACTGCAAGCTTCAAAGGGAATTATACACTTTGATTCTAGTTTGCATATTCCACACTCACATTTTGCTACACAGATGTCAAACCAGGAGGTAGGTAATAAAGCAGGTTCCTTTAAGTTTTAAAAAATATGCATTTAAAATGATCAAATCAAACCATATTCCAAGTGTGACACAAATAAATGATGTATTATTAGTTGTTCCCTTAACCTCATTGAACCATCTCTTTCTATCATAGCAGGGCAGGTAGGTTCTTGCCAAAAATAAAGGAAGAATGGCAGCATTCCACATCTGCTGATGGGCCCAATCTAAGGCAAGACAAAACACCGATTTCATTTAAATCTGTTCCAGTTATTGTCAGGCAATACAAACAGTCATCATGTCACACAGTCAGGTTTACTGACATGACCAGAATGCCCAGCCAGGCACAATAAAGAGATTATATACATGGCTTGGAACACAGGCAACTTGGAATGGCTTTTATTAAAACTTGAGGCTTTGGAAGCATTTAGTAGTAGGTTTAGGTATCACACAACCCAAAATGTTTGGCTCTCAAGCACAACACATGGCATTCTGAGTGAAGGAGGGCAACTATTATTACAGCCTAATGGACCTGCCTTTCTCTTCTTGCCAGAATAAGAGCTTGGAATAGCTCAGAGCACATGGCATTTTAACCTTAGAAGAAAGACTGCCAAGAGCTTTATAGACAGAACATAAAGGGAAAAAAAAAGAAGTGAAAAGAGGATCTTTGTAGAATCTCTCCTTGAAAGAGAGCTCCCCATAAGGCACCAGTAGGCTCTACTGCAGTTGCCCTGAAGGAGAAGGGGCTTCTACCAGCAAGGAGGGGGGGCTTCTACCAGAAGGGGACAGTGACAGATTGGCTTCTTCTGGGCTTCTGCACCTTGCTGGCATGAGCTTGTCTACCAGGCACCACGAGAGCCCCAAGCGCCTGCTCAGGGCCAAGGGCACTGCTGCACCGGAACACATGCTACCACTCTGACCAATCCTGCCTCATCATTTCCTTCTGCCACTCCATGCCTATTTGTGCCCATCTGCTGTAGTCTTTCTGCTCAATACTTTGGCGTAGGACCATCTGCTTAGCCTGAGGTTGCACAGGTGACCCTGCTTCACAGGTAGGCTCCTAAACGGGTAGCCTGCGTAGCTAAGCTAAACCAGCTCATACTTGCAATTTCACACATTAATTTGCACTGCTCCAAGCCCATCTCAGCAGCTCTCCCATTCAGTTTTCTTGTCCAAAAGCTGTTGATCCTTCCTTTTCAACCTTCAGCTATATCTGGATGTTACAGTTTCTCCAAAGAAAAGTCAGCTCAAGAAGAGACCTGCAAAGCATTGTGGAGTTTTTTATCTGTTTGTGTTTTGATCAAGGTCAGTGAAATACGAGACTTGGTTAATACGACAGCAATCTGTCCTACGAGTACAGGAACTAACCAGGACAGGAGGTGCTCTGCTGTTCGACAAGATACACCTGGATCTCTGCTCTTGAGTAATGACATTCGAATTTATTTCATTGAAATCTCGTGTGACACAGAAGAACGAGGTCTCTAGAACTTGCACAGGGAGGAACACAGGAAGAATCTCTTAGGGATACAAAAGTTATATTCAGACTACTGAACCTTACCCATTTCACCTGCTTCCAACTTACAGTGCTTTTATTCTGCTCAATAACAGTCTTCCCATCCTTTTTTTTTTTTATCTATAATGCTGTTTTAATTATCTGTCTCTTCTACTTAGCCTTTTTAATGCTCTTATTCAGTAAAACAGGTTAGCCCTTTACAATATAAAGTGGAAGCATCTCGTATCAGAAGAGCTATTCAACCCAAAGAAAGTACTTTTATGAATTCTGTTGTTGCAGATGTTCAGATCAGATCAAATAAGCCTATGAGCATTTTTAAAACCCTGGTGTCAATTAAAAATAAAATAAAAAAAGAAAGAAAAAAAAAGAGATTCAATAAGCTATGCAATCCCAGGGAAAAAAAAAAAAAAGGAAAAAAACTGCTAGAACTTTTACAGTCTATAAAGCAATAATCTTCTCCAAAGATACAGAAATACCAGCTAGGTGTGCAGGCATCAACATGTGCAACAGCGACCTTCTCATGGTCAATAGCTCAGTAGCAACCTTGCTCTGCATACATCCATAATAAGGGAGGTGAAAAGTCTAGACAGACGTAATCCTGATAATAATTTCTGCATAGCAGCAGGATCAAGTGTTATTTAACAGGGCTGCAGCTGGAGCACACTGAAAGCCAGAGTTGTTCCCAATCCCTGCCCCAGTGCAGTCAGGAAGTGCTGAGCCTGAGCCCAGTCTCTTCTGGACCACAAACCCCCATGAACTCTAAGTTTCTAGAATAATTAATTTCACTCTAAATTCTCATTTTTAGAAGTTATCCTTCCCTACAGCTGAGGAATGACTACCCAAATATAAGCAATTTTATAAAAACACACGGAACAGGAAAGGGAAATGCCATCAGCTGAAATTTTCCATTCATTCAGAGCACAAGGCTGCTGGAACTGGGGTGTAAGTGGCTCTCACCAGTGTTCACCAAATGCTGCTGTAATTAATGCCAAAAAATCAGATTCAGCAGTTTTTTCATGTGCAATTTTTTCTGACTGACAAAATATTCCGCAGAACTGTATTTCAATTCTGAATTCATGTGTCGGTCAAACTCCTGATCAGAGATGGGGCATAAAATACATAGCCCGCCTCAATGGACTAATAAAATAGGATCATTTATTTTTACATATCGACATTTATTAGTCTCAATCTTTTCAGAAATGTAATCATTACTGTCTCTTTTGCAAGGAAGAGCTATTTCTATTTCCCCCCCAACTCATCTTAAGGGTTCCTCTGTACAGACACTCCTTTTGCTTTTACATCAGATGGCAGCATGTTGTTCCATGGAAAAGTCCTGCTATCATGCATAACTAAGAGAAAAAAAAAAAGACTTTTTTTTATTACTACTAAACCCAAAAATTTGGCCCTTTCACCTTGCCATTATTTCCTTCCCTTTCCCCCAGATAAAATAAATGTTGAGTAAAAAGCCAAAGGCCCAGGAAGCTTCAGCCAGAAGGAACCACTGAGCTGGTCTGAACCGGGCGTTTCATGGGGTTTTCGGCCTCCCAAGATTTGCCCTCCTTGGGGCCAACAATTCTGTATAAGCAGAGCAGTTCAGAGCTGCCTACAGCACATATTCCAGGAGGATGCAAAACCCTGGTTGGAAATCATCAATACTCACATTATTTTGTTTTCAGAATCACTGACTGTATGCCTGGTCTACACTCTTCCTCAAAATCTGCCCAAAGCTATTGATCCGTCTTTTCTACTGAAGACCCAAGATGGACAGGAGGTTGCTCTGGAAACAGACTTTTATAAATCCCATCAATACTGGAATAAAAACAAACAAACAAACAACACCAAAAAGAAAAAAAAAACAAGGCAGTTTTATTGATTTACACATTAGAATAACATCTATATTTTGTGCATGGGCATTCTCCCATGAGTGATGATGGGACTTGTTAGAACTAGTTAAAATTGAACCTGTAACTATTACTCATTGATTCTCCTCCCCCTTTTCACAATCACCACAAAAGATTAGTCATAACATGCCTAATTAGCACAGAATGATGTAAAAATCAATGGCAAGTGCATAAGGCTGGATTGAAGCACAAGCTGCAGAAGACAAGTGATCTCCTTGTTAATTCGAGCTCATTTAAGTCAGACAATGGACCTTGTAGTCTCTGAAACACGACTAGGAGGGAGATGCAAGACTTGTGCTCAGCATACTATGTCTCACTGAATATCTCAGCCTCACTAAATACATGTGGACCAGTTCTATTACTTTCATTAAAATATTTGGTCAGTTTTACTCTGAAATCGATGTCCTTGTTGCTCTTCAAGGCACTTCAGAGCAAAAGAACTACATATTTCACTTCAGCAGAGATTGGCTCCTCCATTGCATGAGATGGGACAGGAACAAAATCTGCTATCCGTTTTCCAAGGATATTGCTCCAGCTTCTTGAGGTACCTAGAAGTTTTAGGATCATCCTAAAGTTACGCCTAGGGTTTCATAGAAAGTAAACTAAGATTATTGCACAACTTTGCTTCACACTTCACTTATCTCTAAACTTCACCATCCTCTGGGGGAACAATTTCTTAAAAAATAGAGGAAATAACCCAACAATGGCAAATCTCAAGTACTGAGGACTGGAATAAGCAGTATGTGCTGTATACATAACTCCATTTACTCAACATCACTCAGACTTAAAGCACTTAATTTCATGTCTTGGCCTAAGCGGAGCAGCACCGCATGATGGTCCCCTCAGGGCCATCAGCACTGAATTTGAGGGCTTCAGGCCCTAAATCCCCACTCATGAATCCATGAAATTTTGGCATTGACTTAAAAGGTGGCAGAGTTAATGCCAATGAAGTAACTTCTCTTTTGAAAGCTGTCTGGGAATGACTGATAGTACAGAATATAGGATGAAAAAAGAAAACAGATGTTTTATACATATATATCTAGTTTTATATACATGCACACATGTATAAGCAATGTTCACACACACAAGAAATGTTTATCCTCCTCCTTCTGATGAGCTTTATCTTCCAAAATCTTCATCATTCCTAAAGTTAATGCTCAGTTCAGAGGAAAACATCTCTCTTCGGGAAAGTATTTAAATTCATAGCTTTACACTTTTGCTCTCTGATTACTTTAAATTCAATATATAGTTTTGTAAAAAGTTAGATGGCAAGAAGGAAATGCAGGTATGATTGAAGAAAACCTCTTCTCCAACAAGGAGAGGAGGGAAATTGAATGAAATGGGTCACAGTATCATCCTTTCGGAATTCTTATTTTCGTGGAAAGGCTCCCAGAGAGGCCATAGAAGAGCCTCCTATGGTCACTGGCAGGGAGGGATTGAAGCCACTGAAAAGCAAGAGAAAAGCTGTCAAATGCAAGTTTACTTATTGGCAAACACAGCCAACAAATTGCTCATTTCTGACAGATGTTTCTGTTTAAAGCCACGGGGAAGCGTATGGATCATCCCACCTCATCAGTCTCATGAGCCAGCCCAGCAATTTCAAGAGCTCCAAGTTTGCCAGAAACAAATGAAAAAGCTAATTAGATCAACAGAGAAATTTGGATCAAGATGAGAGGCTCTGACATGACAATGGAATTAGCTTATTAGTAAGACATAATGAGGTTTGGCAATTTATCTTTTCAAAATCATTTTTTACAGTACAAAAAGGAAGTATTATCAAATAATCACAAAAAATACAGACACAAATCCCATTGCTTTTGTTTGGCATATGCTCCCTTTTGTTGCCAAAACCAGGAGAACTGAAGAACCTGTTCTTAGAGAAGACTGCAATAGCAACAGGAATTAACAACTGGAGGGATAATGCTGGAAATAAAATCAACAAAATCCTTGAAGCTAGACATGGTAATTGCAAGTGTACAAAAGAGCTAAAAAGCAACTAAATTATTTCAAATGGCCTAATTTGGAGCTACCCATGCGCAAAAGTTGGTGCTGACAAACATTCGGAACAACTTGGCAATAACGTTGGCATTGCCGCCTTCTCCACCTCTGCTCCAAAACATAATCGCAATGTGAGATTAAACAGAGAAGTTTCTTTTTCTGAGCAAAAGAGTTTCTTTTGCTCTCAAGAGCAATGAATTCACACCTCTTTCCAGCACAAGGTATCCAAAGAGGCTCCATCTCCCCAAGGCTGCACTGATTCGAATGCATTTGTCATTCCCGGCCTCAAGGAACTTAAGAGAGATTACAGGAGTATTTACACTTTATCACTAACCAAACCGTAACTCTAAGCAAAGTAATTAAGTAATGATGCACTATAAAATACAAACATACTGCACAAAAGTGCCTGTGTTAAGAAGAAATGCTCACCGCACAAGGAATTTTAAGTTTGATTACCTGGATTTGAAAGCTTTTTTCAGTGCTTGGCTGATGTCAATTAAACGTGTGCTCGTCCACCCCATGATGTAACCATACAAGGTGCCAGCCCTTCTCCTGCGGCCACCGCTGCCAATGAGGGGAGGTTGCTGCTGGCTTCTGTTTCAAAGGAAATAGAAACAAGGCAGAGACAAAAAAAGAAAAAAAGATTTTTTTGTCATATTCCTTCATCACATCCTCAACTTTAAAAGCGGTACTAGTTTCAATTAAAGGTAAAGGGCTTGTGTTAACATCTGTGTCAATGTTGACAGCACTGAAAGGAGATACTGCGACAGCATTTCTAAGTGTGCTGCCTAATCCTTGCGTATATGTTGCAAAAAATTGTTCCTCTTTGCCAATTTAAATGTGGCTTTTTGATACAATTAGCTTCTTGCCTGGAGCTCTGGTGGTCCTGATATGAAAGGAGCCTAGATAGACATCAGTTCTGATTCAAGTGGTGCATTAAAAAAAGAGAAATAGAAAAATAATAAAATCCTGCCTCTCCAGCTTATCTTCTCATAAATCCTATTAACAAGAGATATTCCGAGATAATTATAACAGGACACCGGCCTTCCTGCTTTCTTCAGTGACTTGGTATTGCACAGCATGGCGACAAGTGTTGATACCTAGATTTACCATTTACCTACAGCATTCCAAATAAATACCTTCTCTGCTTTTTTGTCTTATTTTTTCAGGTGTGCACATAACAAATGAGCAGGGGAGAGGAGGGAGACAATGAAATGGGAACAGCCCACAAATGCTAAATATACTGCATGCTCTCCAAGCCCACAGCAGCAGAGACATTAATAAAAATATTAGTAATTGGTCATCTGTCAGATGCAAGCAGTAACAGAGGTAAACAAAATTAAACTAAGCTAAAAACACCCACAGAGCTAAACGTTGGAGTTACATCTCAATCCCAATGCTATGGTTTTTTTTTTTCCTTTGTTTGATTGTTTTTTCCAGCTGTTCCTGGAAAGACCATGATAAGGGACTCACATCACAACCAAAATGTTTTATCATCGTTGTAATTCACGAGGGCAAAACCTGCTGGAACGGCTTTCCCTGTTAATAGCCTAAATGCAACAATTTTAGCCACCACATACATACCTCGGCACCGTCCCCTTTCCCCCGTGGATATGTTTCTAATCTGAGGTAGGCAAAGCAGCTCATTTGTCCTAATTCTGAACCACTGCATGTTAGTCTCCTTCAATCTCAATTAGCCAGTAGGAAATTTATTTAGAAAGCTGACAAGAACTATTTGGGGGATTAATGATCACTGATTTATGAATATTGAGTAGCATTTCAATAATCCAAGCAGAGTAATCACTTGTAGTTGAAGCCAGTTCTCCCAGCCATTATAGTCTGCAGCAATCACTCAAAGGCAGTTAAATGATTCTGATTTATGACCTTAACCTACAGAGCCCAGTACATTTGCTCTATCAGTGTGTAAATTCCAAAAACGCAATTCCCTGCACCTCTAGAGAGCCAATTTAAGTCAACATTATGCATGAGCTGAGCATGCTTGAATTCTCAGATCTCTTATTTCACTCATTAAATTTGCACTGAACATCTTGCAATTAAAATTTCATATAGATTTTTTCTTATGATTGACATTTGGCCTTGGCAAAATGAGTTTAAATTTTGTTTCTCTAAAGATTTAGAAGGAGATAGATTGATCTAGACATTGTTTTCTGCAAGATGATGATGATGGAGCACTAATGCTTTTATTAGCATTTTGAAAAGCCTCCCTTTTTGCTGGAAGGCTGTCTATAAGTAATAAGCGAAAGCAATTCCGCAACGGAAGCCAAGACTACAGCGAGTGCAGCGCTATCGGAAGCTGCATGTGACCCCATCTTGCTTTTAGGCCAACAAATGTAACTGGGGTGGAACAAATTGGGCATTCCAGTACAAACCCATATGTGCTCATCTGCAACAAACCCACAGCAGCTTCATTATGTGGCTTGGAAAGGAAGCCCAGGACATCTAAAAGGGGCGGGAAAATACTAAAGGGTTGTCAAAACCTGATCTGAAACAGTGAACTATTTACACTGAATCAAGCACTGTATTTGTTGTGCTCAGGTCAAGCAATCCATTTATTTTACCTCATATTTGCTCCCCAGGGCAATGAGTTTAAAGGAAGAGCAGTTGAACCCTTCAGGGAGCCCATGGACTCTGCTCACAGCGTATCTTCAATGTGGCAGCTCCTATCCGTGCCGACAGAAACAATTCTTGCGTCAAGGAGATCACAACAGAGGGATACACAAAGATTGCAGAGGGAGGGAAGAAGAATTTAAGCACAAAATACCTGAATTCACCACTAATGCGGCAGGACTGCAGTGTTAAAAGCCACAGACTGAAAAAAAACGTTGTGCAGTACAGCCCAAGGACATACAAGCTCTTTTTCAGCACAAACTCAGCTCCTAACACAAAGGCACATTTTAACGGGACATGGAGCATTAGTGGCACATCAGTAAGTCATGTACAAGCTACAGGAGACCTGGAAATCATTCATTCTGTGGCTTAAGCAACAAATCAGGAGTTACATGTTTCAAAAGCTAGGGAGTTGACAAAGAAAACATCCCTAGGCCTAACAAAGGTGAATATCCACTTACAATTTTTATTTAGTTCCTCTGATAGTGTCTATGAAAGCTAGACTGCAGATACAGTTATAACTGTTACCGTCTAAGCTGCTGGCAAAGGATGGCATTTTTCACATGCTAGTGCAGATACTCACACACATCAGGCACCAAACATACTAAAAATGCCCGGGATAAGGACAGCATAGCCTCCTTCTCCCATCACAAATGCAATTAAAACACCTCAGATCATCTTCCAAGGACAAGGAAGAGTGGCTAATACTCACCCATGTGTAGACTTCCACTTTACCCACTCTCCATCCAGCCCAGCTGAGCACAGCATTTGCCTTGAAGTAGCTTAGCAGCAAAGGAGATAAACAAAAATTTGTCTCAGGATGGAAACAGATCAGTAATATACCTAAATTCCATTAGGTATCTAGAGGGAAAATCTTGTGTGCTCTCCCTGAATAATATCAATCTTGCAGCAGTACCCAAGGCATATTTTACTGCAGAATAGTAAAGTCTTTACAGTCACAGCATAATTACACTAACACACCGGTATTTTAATATCATCACTTTGAAATGAAATTTTGTTTCTATGTCCAGTCAATAATTCCGTCTCATCTCCATGATGAATAGAGCTTAGTGAATAATTTGTTATGAATTATTTATTTGCTGCATTTCACCTTTCATCTCACTTTGAACATTTTGTGAAATTCTGGTATGTATTTCTTGCACAAAATTATTCACAAATAACTCTTGCTTGCAGACCATGTGTTGACCGTTCACTGAAAATGGTCAAACCGATCTGCACTTGGTTACACTTAGGACTGGTTGTACCTGGCTCTATCACCACTTAGGCTCATTTTACCCTACCTGCAGGCCCCACTGTGCAGGTAACTGGAACTCAAGGCCATCCTCAAACATTTAAGTCATGTAGAATGACTGTATGCATCAGAATGCAGAAAGCTTATTTCTTGCATTTCCAGATCTCCAAAGGACTTTTCCAGCCTTTTGAAACACAGTAGTCTCTTGTACAGCACTTATATATTGCAACTGAAATCAAGGCCTGCATCAGTGTTGTTCTGCCATACACACGCCCTGAGAACTGATTCCAAATTGAGCTTCAGAAATGATAAAACAATGGACATATCACTGCAAGATCATTTGCTAAAACCTGTTTTTGCAGTCTTACCTCAGGTCTGTCAGTTGGCATATGGGCACTCCAAGACTCGTAGCCAGAACAGGAAAATTTGGTCTGAAAATCAAAGGGGACAAATTAACATCACAATAGAGAGGAACCAGGTATGTTTTCAGATTTAAAGGCTTGTGACACTGGCCATTATATCAACTATATAATAAATGGAAAAATCACAGGATGGCATTTGTGCAGATTACCCTTCTGCTCTGCTCCCACTGTTGTTCTGCACTTCAGACTGTCCCTTGCTCTAGTAACACCTACGCAAAGCTCAGTATGCACGGCAGAACAAGGCATAACCACAAAACAGATGGTACAACTGAATATTAAACATACTTCTATGAAGAACACTGCTTTTCAGTAGAACCCAATTTACAATTAATAGCCTATGGACTGTAAAACCAATCAGGAAAACAAAAGGCATCTCCGCTATGATATTACCAAGGGATCTATAGAAGCAGCCGCCTCTAGACAAGGCAGTTGCTGAGGTCAGTTGTGCTCTCCAGCTGGCAGAGGTCACAGCCCCAAGGTTCACACCATTAATGCAAGTCTTAAGTAACAGGTCTGCGCATTCACCTTAGCGTCCCAGCATCGCCCTACCAAGCCCTGATGCTTTGGAGAAAGAAGATGAGCCAGAGGTCAGCAGGTTAGTGTGCAGCAACCAGAGCTTTCCATGCAACAGATTGCACTCTTTCACGATTATTACAGGGCAAGGAGACTCTCAAGGCTCAAAATCCTGAAGATCCAAATCTACTTCCCATAATGCAGCAGGAACCAAAAAGATTCAGTGATTAGAATATCAAAATTAAAATCATGTTTATATCTTTGCTCTCTTAAGCTCCCCAAGCAGACAAGGAAACTCCCTTGTTCACATATTCCTGTTTTGTGGGTCAGGAGATATGTCCTCCACCTTCATAATGGAGGGAAAGCTGTTAAATTCATTGGTTTTGATGATATTTAACTCATATCACTCATTAGAGCACACAACAGCATCAAATCTTTTCAGTCTGTTATTGCATGAATACTGAAGGGGAAGAAAGGAGTAAAAACAAACATCAAAGTATTTCACTATATTTCCTCACAGTTTTAATTAGCCAAAGCTCAAATTTAAACAGCAATACTGAGAATGTAGGAAGTTGAATTGCTCTTTTCCCAAGAGATGCCAAATTAAAAACAAACATCAACAACACAGTCATTATATTCAGGGTTATGGATTCATACACAGCCTAAGTCACAAGTGACGGATAGTTCTTGGCATCCAGTGGCTTTTTGATAGCCAATTTAGGGAAAATTGACATTTTCCCCCATGCCTCAACCTGGCAGGTACAACAAGTATTTGATTATTATCTTAAGCAGACTGATAAAGGGATGAGTAAACTTAAACATCGGATGAGACTCCGAGGCAGTAGTTTGAAGCAGACCCATGGGACCACAGTGGACATACAGTATAGTTATAGCAAGGGCCTTTTTCAGTTTCTAAGATTATTTATTTTCACTCCAGAATGTCAGTCCAACATTTAACTACAGAATGCATTGGATTTAGAGAAGTAAAATAAGTTTAAATTTTTTTCAGTGAGCAAAAGAGTAATGAAATCTAGTTTCTTATAGGGTTTTTCTCTTTTCAAAGCCGTTCTACAACCAAAACTTGAAATCCTTCCCATGGTAAGATATTCCTAAATCCTCTTTGCCACTGTCATTTTTCATTAGATTTGACACAACTTAAAATCCAATTTTGCTGGCATTTGTCGACAGAACGGCTTAAAATATCACTCCCCCCTGACAATTGTGGGCGCTGCACCAACTGTAAAAGGTACTCTTTAAGGAGACATCCATTGCTAACCAAGAAAATTAATAGGCTGTATAATCACTAATTAATCACTAAGAAGGTTGGCTGGATTTTTTTGAATTTACAACCATGCTGTCAAATACATATTTTCACAAGTTTCCTACCTGAGATGCAGCGTACCTAGACACCTGTTTCACTTTTGTACCCACCGCAGCACCTTACTCTGAGCGCAACTCCAGAAGACCGGAAAGCAGCTGGAAGGCAAGTTGAAACAAACGTCAGGACAAAGCTCTAAACTCCACCTAAGTACAGATTGAAATTTCAACTCATCTGATCGGTTTTAACACTATCTGGAGTGGTTATGGCTTGAAAAGGTGGTTTTATTTTAATGATTTCCACTTTCATGCATACTGCTATGCAGTCCCAGACACTTCACAGATAACATTATTTAGCCAATTGGAAATAACATTCCATGAAGCTAAATTAAAAATACAGACCACAGATAAATAAATTCAGCACGTTTACTATGTCTGCTGAAGTATAGCTATACATAAGATACGATTCATTTTACCTTACAGTGTGTCCCTCTGGAAATATTAGCTAACTCCACTAAACAATCAATGGTTATTTAACATATGGAAAATGAATTGTTCAGAATTATGAGGCTCTTTTTTGTAACTCCATTACAATAACAGCAAGATATGCAGAACTGTAGAGAATAATTCTTTAGCTTCACATACTTGTGTAATTATCTTAAAAATTGAAATGTCACTAATGATACAATATGGTCATAAGTAATTAACCACCCAATTAAAATCCAGAAATTAAAAGTAATTCATGCTCAGATAAAATTGTCCTTCACAGCTGGATTTCAGGAGTCCAGGAACCTAAGCAATACTGGCAATGGAAGAAATTAAGAGACAGTGAGTGCTTTATACGTGAATTTGCAATCTGAAGCAAATAAGAACAGCAGGACAGAACATGCCACAATGGTAAGTGTTCTGTTTAATCAATGTTGAAATGTCATCAGCAAGAGATGGCAGGTGCCACTTTGCTATGTTAGAACCAAGGCAGTTTTTGGAAGCAGGAGGGGGCAGAAGCCGGGGAACACGATGCTTCCCCAGCACTGGAAAAGCTTTGCTGATTCAGAACAGAAATTGCTGAAACCATTCAGCATAAAAGCTGGAAAATAAAATAAAATAAAATAAAATAAAATAAAATAAAATAAAATAAAATAAAATAAACACAAAAAGTCTCAAACTTTAGTTCGTATTTGTTCTCTTGCCCTGTAGGACAACTCTCAAATAGGAAGTCAGTAGCAGTTTAATGCCTGGCCTCAGAGTACTCCTGCATCAAAACATTGCAAGTTGTATCTGACCCCACGAAAATGAATGCATTTTAAAATATCATCAAGCTTTTTAAACAAACACCGGCAACTGAAACTTGTCATTCTGCAGTCACAGAGCAAAGAATTAACTCTGTAGTCATTCCTGACGGCTCATGTGCATTCAGAGACAGTGCTCTGCGACAGGTCAAGACAAATTGCCACGATAAAAGCAACCGAACAATATATCGTAGCACAGTCCTGAGGTCAGGTGTTGCAGAGCCAAAGTGCTAGAGAATGATTAATGTTAAAATTTACATAGACTCTTAAATAAGATTAGTCATCATGAATTCTAAACTGGAGATTAATGGGAGAACTTGCACTTAGTTATAGAGTAATATTGTGCAGTTGAGCAAGGCTGCATGCACTGCATGCGGAATGGGTCTGCGCTACAGAAATGAAGGCAACTGCGCGTGGCACCCAGGCAGCCCAGCTGTGGCCTTGGTCCTGCAAAGAGCCTGATGCACTTGGGCTCCAGGTTGAGCAGAGAGCCCTTCCTACTGACCTGGTCCCTGCTGAGGGTATCTGAGCAAGGACTCAATTCTAAGCACTTGCACAAGTAACACTGGTGTCACAGGGCGTTTCAATGTGTACATACGTGATCTCTCGAGTAGATGTTTACCTGAACTGGGGTTTGTATGAGGCCTCAGCTAGTGGAAAGAGGCAGGACGAGGTGGTTGAGCCTTGATCTCCCCAATATGCAGAGTTCCTCAGAGTTCTCCTCCCCCAAATATTGGCCCTCCTATTGGGAAGAGCTGCTAGATGCACACCCTGCCTTGGAGGGTATCAGATATTTGTTTCCCATCAATCTCCTCCAGTGTGCTGGAATGCAAGTCTTCCATTTCTCTATCCCAACCTTCCTGCACTGTCTTTGGAGGGAGAGGACAACTTATTAAGTGTTCCTGGTAACCTCAGCACCGATAACACGGTATTGAATCATCCCAGGCTAATGGCTGTGTTATTCACTACACCTTTGCTTTCTATAGCTGTTAATTTCATATTGAATTGGCAGCCCTGATCCTGTGAAATGTTACGAGGAATTATCTATCTGGTATGAAGTCACAGGTTTTTAAAATAACTCTGCTAGAAAAATGCCATTTTTAAAATTTTTGAGGTTTTAGGACAATTTTTATAGCACTACATTATTCAATGCAGAATATATTATTAGAACAACAGTCTGCTGTAACTACCCAAAAGGGAACAAACTTTTGCATACACCAAATCCCAGATGCAACTCAAACTTTACTTCCCAGCCCAGTAAAACAAGGTTTTGTCTCCCCACAGCTGCACCTTCGCTAGCCAGGGGCAAGCAGACGAGACCATTAATTTCTGCTGACAATCCAAGAAAGAATTTTAACCCAGTTTGCATGGTTGCAGTAAGGCTTTATTTCTGGTTCACTATGCATTTACCCACCTGCGTATTTGCTGGGATGCCAGCAGCTGCCTCCCCTTCACTGTCCATCCGCCCACACGCTGCAAACCTGCAGAGACGGGTGCTGGCAGCGTTTTGTGTGCAGAATCAGCTGCTCATTTCAGACTTGTCCCATTAGAGCTGGGCATTTCTCAAGTCTGTCAAACTGCTTTGCTAAAAGTTTCTCTCTCCTCATTTGTAATCACTGTAATTTCAATCTCCTCCACCTACTGTGAACAATAAATTAAAACGAGGAACTGGACAGTCAGGGAAGACTTTATTATTATTTCTTTCCGAATTGCAATGCCCATAACTTGCCATGCTGACTAATGGTCCTTGGTCAGTAAATAATACCACCTGCTGAGGCAGTATGTGCCTGGAATGAATGTGTGCTGCCGGTTTACTCAAGACCATTACTTTCCTTTTCTGCCCTTTTCCCTTAAATAGAAGCCATGGCAGTCCGGGCTCACTTATAGAGCCGGAATGCACAGATCACACATGGATTTGTATAAGTGCAATTGCCCAGGCTAGTTAACCCAGGCTCTATATTGCACCCACCTCTGGAGTCACGCACAAGCATGAGATGAGCTGCATCCTGCTCTGCACAGATGTAAATCCCGAACTTGCTCGCTCGCCTCCACAGCCCCTTTCTGCTCCCGAGTTGGACCAAGCCTGAAAAGGACTAAAATCCATCAGTCCTCAAGGCTCTGCTTGGCCTCACATTATTAAAGGGCTAACGTGGGGGACTCCTACCTCCTCAGCTC
Source organism: Tinamus guttatus (assembly GCF_000705375.1). The sequence continues at coordinate 167,498 of NW_010587475.1, forward strand.
ACTCCCCTGTAATTCCAGAGAATCACTGAGGTTGGAAGGGGTATCTGGAGACTGCCCAGTCCAACCTACTTTGCAAAGCAGGTTATCCCAAGCAGGTTGCTCAGCACCATGTGCAATTTGGCTCTTTCCAAGGTGGAGACTTCACCACCTCTGTGCAACCTATTCCAGCATCCCATCACCTTAACAACAGAAAATTTTCTTACATTTAAATGGAATTTCCTAGATTTCATTTTGTGCCACTGAAGGCTCATGTCATCTACCTTGACCAAACCTCCTTTTTTAAGTGACTTCTCTTTAAACTAAGAATTCCTGGGGTCATTATCCACAGCAAAGGGCATGGAAAGAAGCTGCATTAAGATCTATATATCTACATCAAAGTAGCCTGCAGGGCTCAGTGATCAAACACACAGCACACCTTGAAAAGCTGCAGCTTCTCGGAGGGCTTCTCTTGCCCCCCAGGAAGCTTCAAGAGGCATTTGCTTCTAAAGGACTTTGTCTCTTTTAGTGCTCTTGAGCAGTTCAGACCAATGTTGTTCCTTAGTCAGGTCAGAGCCATTTATTATCTGTCCTAATAGTCACAATTTCATTATCTCTGTTTGGGTTGCTTGGTGTAGAGATAGGTGGATTACAAATGCCACTTGTTTTTCCTGTGCAATTTTAGAAGCAGATTAGAAGGAAAAAGGAAATGCAGAATGGTATTGAAAGTGACGCCACACATACTGTTAAATTTGACATCAAGAGTTTTCATGAAGGAAAAGGTTGTAATGATTCAATTCTGCTGTCATCACCTGGTATAAGCAATGCAAGAATATTAATTCTGCAGTTTGATACCAACCCAGAGAAGCAGGCAAGACCTAACAGACTCCATAAGGACTCCCACCAATCTAGTTTGCAAAGAACAGCTAGCTCAGAACTGCAAGTTGAAATAATTACTATGTTTGTTGAAAATTATCCCCTATAAAGATATAAATTTTAACAGCTACAGGTCACCCACAGCAAAAAGAAAATAAGAAAATTCTAAATGAACTAGTCTCATTTCTGTTAGGAGGAGCCTCCCTGAAATGAGCGAACGAAGAGGAAAAGAAATTGATCTAAGACTCATAATAACATTCCCAAATGAGAGCAAGAAAATAATCTCTTACATTAAATGTTACTGAGGTTCACTGCACTCAGGAAGGCCACAAGCTGCATGAATTCAAGGGACAAAAAGAACAAGGCCACATGTGCCCAGATGTCCCCTCAAAGGGGCTGCACAGGCTTCGCTGCATGGCCTCAGATCTCCCTGCTCCCCACCAAGCTTTTCTTTATCACCATCTGCCCTTTCTCTCTTAACTATTTTATTTTTTTTTAATCTTGAAGAAGGTTCTAAAGCAGTTCGTCTTTTACAGACTATATCTGACATCGCTTAGTAGTGTAAAACAGGGGTGAGCTGGTAAGACCAATTCTCCTTAAGGCAAAACACAACACTTGATCAAGGCATCAAAAGAGAAGACTGAACAGTAGGTTACACAGCTGACGTGCTCTTTATCATAAGGTGCACAATTAATTTTATGTTACTTTACTACATTGTACTAGTGTGAAAGCAGAAATAATTCTTGCATTGCTCACAAAAAATACAACTCCTACAATATGCACAGGTCAATTTATAGCTGCACAATCCTGCCCCTCCTAAATACATTTTTTTATGCTTAATCACAAGAGATGGGGATATCGATCAAGTCTTTCTATCTAGTTCAAGACAGGATGCAAACAAGATTGAAATCCAATCAAACTACAGCTCTACAGTCTATTTTTTCCCCATCTTTTTTCTTCTTTCGACCAGGTTCTTTTTCAAAAAGACGTCTCAAGCTTTGTCACGTCACCCCACAGCCCTTCAAGAGCCCTTCATGCCACTGAGTGGCAGAAAGGGAGCTGCGAAGCCCCATCCCATTGTGCATCCTCGGCCGCGGGACACAAGCAACCCTGGTGGGCACATGTAAAACTGGAGGGCAAAAGTTCTGTTACGCTGAGCATGGACGAACTACTTACAGACAGGAAAAGTGAGCTGGGCATGCAAGCCACTGTTTTTGTATGTGTGAGCATGGGTGTAAAAGAAGGGGTCTGAGCACTTTAAGGGAAAAAAAAAAGCCCTTTGGTCACAAACAATTTGTTTTAATGTGCGATGCACTTTGCAGCTACAGCATTGTCCTCCTTGGAGTGAGGAAGGAAAAGAGACTTCCCACTGAGAATCAAATGATCTATTTAAGTAATTCTTTCAAAAAATACTGTAGGTTTTTAAATTATCATCTCCAAACTGTGGCATAAATAAAATACCAACAATGGAAAACCGTGTATAAATCACGCTCTTATGAAGAGGGCCTTAGCAAGAAGCACACAAAGCATCTAATACAGATATCGCTTGATCTGGGGCTTCTTTGGTGTTCACACATTCTCAGGCGATAAACTTTGAATAAATGGCTTCACATAAACAACAGATGTCTCCAGGAGCCAGAAATTCTGGAAAACTCCTCCAAAACCCCACAATAATGCTAAATGCTTCCCAGTCCAATTCTGTTATGGTACCTGGAGTGATTCCCTGGGTTTTCTGAAGTTGTGAGGAGTTTTGTGAGGAGCGTTTTCAATGGAGTTATGGGATCCCCCTACCGAGGCATGGAGGAGTAAGTGCTCACGGGTGAGCTCGCTAAGCACCCAAGACCCCAGTCCTTATTATTTATCTTTATGGACAGCAGTAAAATATATCTGCAGTTCAGCTGAACTGAGGCAATGATCATATTTTAAGGGAGCAAAATTCATGCAGAAGTATCTGATTAACTTCAATCTCTAATATCCGTTTCGGAATAAAAAGATGGCTCAATCATTCTAAAGGTGCCATTTCCCATTCCTCTCAAATCCAAAGCCCTACTGAGCACAAGGCAGGCAAGACTGGGTCCTCTGAGTATTGCAGCATTGAGGTTAACGGGAGATTTAAATGCACAAGAAATGCAGGATCTGGTCATAAGACTATTTGAAAAAGAATTATAATAGTCATAAAAATGAAAGGTCATTTATTCAAAAAATGCTTCAGAGTCTCATAACTTATTTCTTTTCCATACTACTTTCTCTGCTGGCTCACTGTTGCTCCTGCTCTCCTTAATCTTTCTAATTCTTCTTTCAAATATTTACAAAAAATTTGTACAGATGGGGAAAAAGCCTAAGATCTGAAACAAAATTCACTTAAGGAAAGGACTAGAAGCCTATTATTGGTTTCAGCAGCCTCTTTTCATGCTGTATATTGTAACTGGGAATAATTAATTTGAAAGTCCTTGATCTTTGGGAGCTTTTTCATTAATATTATTAATAATAATGGCAATTCACAGTCACTCTCCGCACTTTTTTGCTGGCTGTAAGTACTTCAGTGCCTCTAGGCACCCACGTGCTGCCAGTGCTACAGCCAGTGTTGAGATGAGCAGCAATGGGCGGCAGCGTTGGGGCTGCTACAAAGAGCTCTGAGTGTTTCTTGGTGTGAGTACGGCCCAAATCAGAGTAAATGCTGCTTCTACCAATGCAAGCAGCAGCACCCAGGATACGCAGGACTTGCACTAGGTCCCCTTTTTGGGGAGGAGAGTTCAAGAATCATCCCTGCTGCAGCGCTTTCCAGAAGAGCTGGGTGCTAGTGTCTCTTCTTCATCCCTCACACACATCATTGGACCTTCAAAGAGCTCTAAAGCTTTAATGGCAACATCACTCACTCTTCCCAACCTACAGATCGGGGGAAATACTGCTGTGTGAAACCAGCTCCACCAGCACCTTACTGTGCTGCAAACCTTATGTTTTTGAGCTGCTACTGGCACGAAGCAAATCATGTTCAAAATCATCAGCGCTTTGATGACCAACAATCATCCATCCACCTTAGAGGTAATTCACTCTTTGATGGCTGAAAACCAATGAACATTTTAACTGGCTCATTTCAAATGACTTACCCGTTTCACCAAAATGCTCCATTTTAAACCCTGATGGGCCCTGCAGACTCAGGGAACCAACATGCCACAGTAGCTGCTCATCAGCTGTTCTCTGCTTTTCAGTCTTGATAACAGGCGAATTAACTGCTACATATTTATCTTAGTTTGGTGCAAACATTTTCGAGAATGATTTATTTCAAGAATAAACTAAAAAACAGGTAAACAAACCAAACCTCTGATTTTAACATTTGACTTCTTTAAGCACTTACACCATCATTAGCTAATGGGGAGGTTGGGGCTTTTATTTTTCTGTAGGCAGCCAGTTCTATTTAGTAACTCTTGTTGCAGAAAACGATCATTAACAAGATGCATTACCTAATTACACTGTGCTGTCCTGCCTGGGAGCAGGGCTGCAGCTCAGTTGCACACAGTGCGTGCACTGCAGTCAAGGGCTTCTGCCGCAGCCACGGAGCAGAGAGAGCGTTTCTGCACTCTGCTGCCTCTGTATGTGACACAGTGTCACCGCGCTCGACAACCCACTGGTATCACTGCCAGTGTAATAGCCCTGGACCTCAGGAGTAGAGAACACCGCTGGTCAACATTAGAAGAACCAGGATGAATACCACTAGAATACCAAATGTCACTAGTTTCAAATAACACTGTTGCTGTGTTGAAGGTTGTCTGTGCATAGTCAAAGACTTGAAAAGCAACAGTGTTATTCTGATATTTAGTAGGTGCAAATGAATGGAGTTGCTGATGCAGGACTCAAGCAGCAGAAAACAAGGAAAGGAATATAATAAGTGTCAGCCAAAATTTTGTTCTTTTTTTTGTTTGTTTTTGGAAACCATATCATGGTTACACAGGTATTTGAGCATTCATTTTATTGATGACTCTTCTTTTCCTCCTTTCTTTTTCTACTTGCTTTCTTTGCTCTATATACTGCCTCAGTTTTGATCTTGCCACTCACAGACTCACAGAATGGTTGAGGTTGGAAGGGACCTCTAGAGAACACCTAGTCCAACCCCCCCTGCTCCAGCAGGGACACCCAGAGCACACGGTGGCATCCAGGTGGGTTTTGAAGAAGTCCAGAGCAGGAGACTCCACAGCCTCTCTAGGCAGCCTGTTCCAGCCTCACAGTAAAGTTCTTCCTCACATGGAGATTAAACTTCCTATGATTCAACTTATACCCGTTACCCCTCATACTGTCACCGGCCACCACAGAGAAGAGCTTGGCCCCATCCTCCCTATAATCACCCTCTCAGCCTTCTATCCTCCAGACTAAACAGTCCCAGCTTGCTTAGACTTTCCTCATAAGATAGATGTTCCAGTCCCTTAATCAGCTTCGTGGCTCTAAGCTGCACCCTCCCCTGAAGCTCACTGTCCTTCCTGTACTGGGGAGCCCAGAATTGCACTCAGTGCTCCATTGAGGCCTCCCCATAGCTGAGCACAGCATCAGGATCCTCTCATTGGCCCTGCTGGCAACGCTCCTCCTGACGCAACCAGGATCCCATTGGCCTTCTTGCCAACAAGGGAACACTGTGGCCTCACGGTTAGCTTCTTGTCCACCAGGACTCCCAAATCCCTCTCCACAGAGCTGTTTTCCAGCAGGTCAACCCCTAATCTGTACTGGTGCCTGGGGTTATTCCTCCCCAAGTGAATGACCCTGCACGTGTCCTTGTTGAACCTCGTAAGGTTCCTTTCCGTCCAACTCTCCATGCTGTCTAGGTCACTCTGAATGGCAGCACAACCATCAGGATTGTCAGCGACTCCTCCCAGCTTGGTATCATCTGCAAACTTGCTGAGAGTGCCCTCTGTGTCCTCATCAAAGTCATTGATGAACAAACTCACTCATTGATGAGCAAACTCACTCGTGCTAACAAATAGAGAGGGACTTGTTGGAGATATGAAGGTGTGGGGTAGCCTCGGCTGCAGTGACCGTGAGTTGGTGGAGTTCAGGATTCAACGAGGAGGAGGCAGGGCTGTAAGTAGCCTTGCGACGATGGACTTCAGGAGGGCCAACTTTAGCCTCTTCAGAGACCTCCTCGGTAGAATCCCATGGGCTAGTGCTCTAGAAGGCAGGGGGGCCCAAGAGAGCTGGTTAGTTTTCAAGCGGCACTTCCTCCACGTCCAGCAACAGTGCATCCCTGTGTGTAAGAAGGCAGGCAGAGGGGGCAGGAGACCTGCGTGGATGAGCCGGGAGCTTGTGGCAATGCTCAAGCAGAAGGCAGCAGTATACAGAATGTGGAAAAAAGGACAGGCCCCCTGGGAGAAATACAGGAACATAGTCAGGGAGTGCAGAGATGCGACAAGGAAAGCTAAGGCACGGCTGGAAGGCAAGCTGGCAAGGGACGTTAAAAATAACAAAAAAAAAATTCTTCAAATACATTAACAGCAAAAGGAAGATCAGGGAAAACGTGGGTCCGCTGGAGGACGGGATGGGCACCTTGGTTACAAATAACACAGAAAAAGCAGAGTTGCTCAATGCCTTCTTTGCTTCGGTGTTTACCAAGGGCAGCCCTTTAGACCCCCAGGCCCTAGAGACAAGAGAAGAAGCGGGTGGAGAGGAAGACTTGCCCTGGGTAGAGGAAGATTGGGTCAGAGAGCACCTAAGGAACCTCGATACCCACAAATCCATGGGCCCTGATGGGATGCACCCCAGAGTGCTGCCGGGAGCTGGCAGATGCCATAGCTAAGCCGCTCTCCATCATCTTTGAAAGATCCTGGAGAACGGGGGAGGTGCCGGAAGACTGGAAGAAGGCCAATGTCACGCCAGTCTTCAAAAAAGGCAAGAAGGAGGACCCAGGCAACTACAGGCCAGTCAGCCTCACCTCCGTCCCCGGAAAAGTGATGGAACGGCTCATACTGGCTGTTGTCTCCAGGCACATGGAGGACAAGAAGGTGCTCAAGAGTAGTCAGCATGGATTCACCAAGGGAAAATCTTGCCTGACTAACCTGATAGCCTTCTATGATGAAATGACCGGCTGGATAGACGAGGGGAGAGCGGTGGATGTCGTCTATCTCGACTTCACCAAGGCTTTTGACACCGTCCCTCACAACATCCTCCTGGGCAAGCTCCGGAAGTGTGGGATAGATGAGTGGACAGTGAGATGGATTAGGAACTGGCTGGATGGCAGGGCCCAGAGAGTGGTGATCAGCGGTGCAGAGTCTAGTTGGAGGCCTGTGGCTAGTGGGGTCCCCCAGGGGTCAGTCCTTGGTCCAGTCCTGTTCAATAAGAGCGTCTCCAGTAGGTCGAGGGAGGTGACCACGAGCCCGGGGGGAAGGCGTTTGATAGGAGTGACAGTGGAATTCCAAACGCTTAACTGGGAATTAAACAGAGCAGGGACTTGAATCTGGGTCCCTGTTACCTGTCTGGAGTTGCTATTAGCTGCCCTGTATACCGCTGTCCCTCTCTGCTCCCCTCCCTGACATCCCTGTCATGGGACTCAGGGACATTTATTACTGATGCATAAAGAGATTTCAAATTGCTTGCATCTGCATACAAAAAGCAGCTAAGTAAAATTTTTCCCCAGTTGTACTCTGGAGGAATTAGCAGCAATCCTGTTGATTCTCTCATCAGCACACTGAAGGATGCTTTCTTCAGAAAAAAAACACACGACAGAACTAGGTAGTAGTTAATTTCCTAATTAACTTTACAATATCTTCAGTATTTTCCTTTACACTACTGAAAATGTGGTTAAGATGGAGATTCTTTTCTGCATTAAAGACACCTGGTACCAGCAATTTGCAGTTATTTTGACTGGTACAGTACTTAAATTACTAAGACCACATAAAACTCAGGAGCTAATAGCATTTGGTGGCAGCAAGAAGCATACTTTGTCAAGATTATATTTCCACAGGACCAGATTAATTTAATTGTAATATATATATATATATTTTAGAAAATAGTATTAAGTCAAGCATGGCAAACAACTGGCATATAAATTACTCCCATTCCTGTTCTAGATGTTATAGGCACCAAAAAGACACTTAACTATGCAAATTCACTGTCACTAAATCATATACCAAAACATTTGCAAAATTTCATTTAAGTTTCCTTTTATTTTTTCTCTCTCTTTTTTTTTTCTTTTTTTTTTTCGCAAATACGATGTGCCTGCTATTTCCTCAAAGGCTGCAGACTGGGGAGAAAGCAGCAGCATTTGCTGTAACAAGTGGCTGTGTTGATCCTTGGCAAGATACCTCTCCTCAAACAAGTGTCTTTAAGAAACATTACAGCTCTGCGTTTTCAGCAACCCCATCCATGTGAATTTGTGTTGAGGATCTATGGAATAAAGTCCCTGCTCGGACACCCCAGAGCCCTGTCCCGCATGGGCTCCCATGCAAGGAAGTCACCTGGCACAGCAGGTTCTGCTCAGCAGACAGGTCTTCTGCTTTAACCACTTCAGGCAGAAGCACCTGCCCGAAGCACGTGTTGGAGTCCCTTCCTTCAAACCTAGTTAAAACCCTTTAAAAGATGTTAAATTATCCAAGTGGGGAGAGGGGCAGACACACATACAAAGTCCTGGTACGAGCCTTCATGAGATGCTCCTCATATGTTACTTATTTCCGCTTCATCCTTTTCTTACTCTGCACATTCCTGGTCATGTTTTAAGTGATGGAAAACTCCCTTTCCTCCCTCAGCCCTGCCTGAAGTGGCTAAATTCAGATTTGCACCCTTCCAGCTCTAAGCTTGTGCTCTACATCGCAATTAGCACTTTAAAGACTGCGGCAGGTGAGCAGATACCTCCTGACAGCTCCTTCCCACTACTGCAGCAAGTCTCTGCACTGTTAATGCCTCACACGTGGCCGCTTCCAAGTCCTCCCGGCTGCTCCACGGAGCAGCTGCTCATGTTCACATATACCTAGCGCAGCGGTATCAGCTGCAAGGTGCTTCCTAACCTTCAGTCACACTCATTTGGCAGTTAGATTTCCACAGAAAACAAAACTCAGACCACGTTAACCAGCCAAGGGCCAGCAAGCCTGTTCTTTGCAGTATGAGGCAAAGCACAAAATAAACAAGGGACAAACTTGAACGAATTCCCACTGCTTCCCAGGCTTGGTTTTCAACCATGAAAATATCAGTTAGCACAGGCTATTGGTGCAAATGAAAAAAAAAAAAAAAAAGGAATTATAGATATTACCACCCTACGATATGATGAAAAGAAGCCCTAGAACAAATCTGAGACAAATCTGAGGGAGGAAAGGCATTCAAAAACTATCCAATATTTCCATAGATCCACATCTATTGGTATTTTCTAGATTTGTGTACAGGATTTTAACACAGGATTTGGAAAGGGGAGCTACATATGATATGGCTAGAACAAATCCTATGATCCCTTATTCAATGAGAGATTCACAATCAGTTCTCATATCTTGTTTTACTTGTGGGTAAAAAAAACCTCAAGAGGATAAATGCTCAGATAGCATAATCTCCTCAGAGGAAGCCAAGTTAGGGATTAACATGAGGGACAGTTATCTTTGGGATAATTTTATCCAACAGTTGCATAATCTAAGATCTCAGAATTGATTCTGTTCTAAACGAGGCAATTGTTGTAACACCATATTATTAACAGCATTTTGCAGAGAGAAGCTAACTAGAGGAAAGTAGAGCACCTCTGCAGCACTCCAATTTTGGTATCTACTTGTTAATGATGTCCCCTTCAAGTGAGAAGGGCTTCCCTGTCTGGGCAAACTTTCTACATGATAAATATCTAACTTCTCAGCACTGTTTTCGCTATTACTAAAAGCCCTATTCCTTAGCAGTGGAAGGAAAAAGTAAGAAAAGACAGAATTAGTATATAAGAAAGAACTGACCCACTCTTCTCCAGGAAGGACCGTGGCAGAAGCAAGAGCAGTGTCTCCTCTGAGCGCCAGGGCTTGCTTCTCCTCCAAGCTCCAGGATTGAACACATACTAGATTGAATCTGTGAACATTTAATTTTGTTCTTATACCTGCAAGTCTGCAGTATTATAAAGCTGATGCATGCCATTGAAGGGGGACTAGTCAGGTAAGGTCCACAAAACAAAAGTTTTCATTCAAACATTGAAACGTGGTTGCAGCAACCAACTAGCAATTGTATCTCATGTTAATGAAGGCTGAGCAACAAAATGAAAAAGGTGCACAAAAGGGTATTTTTTAAAAAATATCTAATGTTCCTAATTGTTAGTTTGCCTCCAGCACTAAAACATGAAAAAAAAAAACCCTGTTTAAAGGAAAAACATTTCTACAGAAGTTAAGGTTACTCTGGCCTTCATATCAGAAATCACAACAGCAAGCTGGTTTGTGCAAAGATTTTTGCACGTATACAATTCAGTCACCACATAAAAGCAGCCTTTTCCCCTTATAAATATACAGGCAAATCATTCATCTCCTTCCATAACAGCCAGCAAAACGCCTTCCCCCCGCCTGCCGGGATAGCTCCCTTTTGTAAAGATGCCCAACAAAAGAGAACAATAGCCTGTAACTGCTTTACAAATGCCTTTAGAGAGTAATCATATCATTAGTCCTGAGTGGCTCCAGCTTCCAAGTGTTGTGCCACTAATCTTTTGAATATGTTTCTGTCAGGAACTAAGTGGATATCACTGGGGAAAACCTTGCTGAGTAGCAGCCCACAGATCTTTAATCTGGTTGCTCCTAGCTATGGGGAAGGAGGATCTCCTCTCCTCGTTGCACTGGGGACAACTGAAGGAAGAAGCCCTGGCAGCTGTGCTGTGAGACATTTTGTTCCCAAAGCATTTACCTCGAAGTGCATTTGCTCTAGTGCAGCAACCCGTGCGTGATGGACTCCATAACAGTCTGCCACTCAAGGCTTGGATCATCGAAAGGTCAGTGGGAGATGAGACTGAAGCTTCCTCATAGGATGTTCTGGATGTTCCCCATCCTTTGCCAGTCCATGGCCTCCACAGCCATCCCTGCAGACAATCACCACAGCCCTGGCACCTTGAGCTCTCTACACGTTCCGCTTCTCCTTTCATTTGACCTTCTGCATAAGGTCAGTCACCTGCTACTGCGCGAGGCATTTCAGAGGTTACAGTCACTACAGCTGCTGCCATCAGCTGCCACTCAACAGCAATGCACAATCACACATCTAATTAACCAAAGAGGTGGCTGGACCTCTGCAAAGCATCTCTAACAGTTGCAATTGTCCGATAAAAGCAGCTTGTCCCCAGCTGCAATCAGTACACATGCTCCTCAAAGTATTTGGTTTTAGAAAAGTGCTTTTTCCCTCTACTTCCAGTTATAAAGTGACACTTAGACATGAATTATTTTGTTCTTAACTCCCTTCTTCTGAACATTATCCTTCCAGATTGCTGTTTTGTAAGAAATAGCCCATTTTGCTCATCAGGACAGACCTAAAGCTACTAATACCACTTGTGATTTAGAACACACTCCAGTTTTCTTTGGTTTCCCCCCCAACATGGAGACCTTAGGACTGTCTCTATAAGTTACTCCTTTTTATAGGATGCAAAGAGGATGAGAACGATCACCCTCCTAAATGAACATAGGTGCTACTCCTGCACACAACTGCATGGGCCAGTCAGCCTAGCTCTGACAGCAGAGCTGTCTCTTGCAGTTCCTCAGCACCGAGGAATTTCCTCCCCATCCAGGTCCAGCTCCTGGCATGTGTCTGTCAACACTTGCTACCTGACTTCAGTGTAAGAACTGTATTAATCATGTGCAGCTCACCGTGACATGACAGACAAACCTAATAAGCTACCTTTTATAATCCCCTACTACAACTTGCCATCTATACCCTGCTCAGGGAAAATAGGAATTGTTTGCTTTTAAAAAAGAGAAGCAGCATCATTTGCATACAAATAACTTCTGGATTGATACAGATATCACCGAATCACTGAGGTTGGAAAGTTCCCCTGGAGAGTGTCCAGCATCCCTGCCCAAAGCAGACTCAGCTAGAACAAGCTGCACAGTACTGGTTCACGGGACTGCTTTTGATCATCTCTGAGGATAGAGATGCCACAACCTCTGAACAACTTGTTGCAGTGTCTAAAAGGTAAGAAACAACCTGACTGGTAATTACCATCAACATTTAGCACCTAGGGAGCTTTACATTCAAGTGTTTTGAACACACTAATTAAGGCAGGAAAAGGAAAATAAAAGCATCATTGCATTATGTAGGGAAACAAGTGTGTTGCTATATACTGATTAATGTGTACATACCCTGTCGTATGTTTGCTACTAACTGAGCCTTTTCAGAGGGGTACCTTGAACAGCACGTGATTAGAGATAATTCCTAACTGCTAATGGCAGAGAGTATTTTTGCGATCTCCTTCCACCTGCCCTATGCAAGCTACGAAATATGGTTTATTTTACAACAGCAACAGTAAGCAAAGAGCAAAACTTGTTCCAGAGAAGACTCTACTAAGCCTACAGTTAAGTTTCCTGTGGCTCAGCATTTCCCCAAGGGAATAAGGTTTTCCAAGTAAATGCAGCATCATGAGAAACAACAGATGTATACTTGAAGCGCCTCCCTACACCTTTTTGTAACCACCATTAGAAACCTCATGCACCCTTCTCGGTTTGCCAATAGGTGAGAATACAAGCATCTCCCATTCAAGGCATTTGGGAAGATGACATGCAAAGGGATCGGGCAGAGGAAATATGAGTGCCCAAGACCAAAAAAAATTTCAGCCTCAAAAGCTTGTTGTACCTCCTCTGCAGAGTACCTGAAGTATTGAGCTGCTTCAACCATCACAATTGAAATCAATTCCAATCTTTTTATAAGAGTGTCAAAGACACCCAAATCCCTTGCAGCCCTTCATGCCCAGCCCTACTGTCACTGTCTCCTTACACTCAAGATAAGGGTGATATTGCAGAACAAGGATGTGCTTAAAGTAGTTTGCTTCCGTGAATCTGGCATGGGAAGCATCCACATATTCCATGGGAAGCATTCACAACCTTCGCACTTCCACAGCCTCTCCAATGCAAAGACCAAGAAAGGATGAATTAGGTAAACCAAGTCCAACACTATTCCACATCATTCAAAATCTCTTTACACATAATCTCACAACAGCTCCACTTTAAACCATTTCGCAAAGGAAACCCATAAAATCTCTTTCAATATCTTGTCAAAATCAGCATGCTCTGTGACTACACGACTGTCAGGGTGATCTATAGCCCCTAGCTAACACTGTAATATAAGCTAAATTGCCTGAGTCACAAGCAATGATAGAGTCATTCTACAGGAAATTAGAAATCAATTCTTGCCATCACTGTACAGAACTCCTTTATCAGGGTTCCAGTTCACCAGTGTAACGCAAGAGAGAGAGGCTGGGAACTGACAGTCACGACAAGCTGCACATGCACACACGTACATTTAAAGGTCAGAAGGGCTACATCTGGAA
>NW_010587477.1:0-16784 GCF_000705375.1 Tinamus guttatus
TTTTTTCTATTAGAGATAACAGGATTGATGAAATCTTGAGGGGGAGTATACTTCTTGCATTCCATTTAGTACAGGTAGATGCATATTTTCCTCTTGGCAATTTTTGCAAGGATACACTTGACACTTCTCCCTCACTTATTTTCATAAATAAGAACAGCTAATCTTGGTAAAACTTATTTTCTGCAATTTGTTCTGGTCAATTTTTATGTTCTTATTTCATTGTTTTCACTAAAATTATAATGTTGATTAAAACTACTGCATTAAAATTTAGAGAATATTTTCTTTCTGAATACTGACCAGAATTAACACTTCTTAATACAGTTTCTTTTATTAAAGACAAATACTTTCAAAATAAGTGGTTCTCTATAATTGTTTTCTGACCCGGTAAGAAAAATTGTCCCTGAAAGAAAATATATTAGCCTTCAGATTTAGCGAGTAAGCATTTCAACTTGTGGTGGAAGTTTATAGCACAATAAATCATGTGCTTTTCTTTTACCATATCTTGCAAGCACAGTTGGACAAGAGACCATCAGATTTCCCTCCCCACAAGCAAAGTTCTTGCAAGGTTGCTGGACAGCTAAAAATGTAGTTGCTTTAGTTGTACGTGTCAAAGATGCAAAGCCTGTGTGCTGGCGGAGTCTGATTTAAGTGGTTGTGGTCAGTGTGAGGAACCTGTGATATGATAAGATAGCGCTTGTGAGGTCATGTGGTTTGCAAACACCCAATCTAATGTAGCAGCTTTGTCTACACAGGATGGTTAAATATATACTCCATGGTTTTGAAAAGTCAATTACTTATTTTTGTCTTTTAATGCAGCTTGTCCTTGAAAATCAAAGATGTTATACTGGCTTGATAAGTACCGAGACTGTTGCAGAAGGGCAGGACTGAACTGACTGGTTGCCAGTTTAGTTACCCTTCGCTTAACAGAACAGGCTTTACAAACTGTCTGACTTAAGACTTCTGGCAGTTGATTACTTGCTGCGGAAGAGAATCATGGTATATTTATTGAAAACACCAAATCACCACTGTGATTTCAGTTCTACTGTCCCCACTTATTAAAACTAACACAGACATGGTATCTTACTCAAAAAGGCCAAGTCTGATTCCATACTAATGGCTTTCATGCAAACAATCCTTGGCCACAGACTCCATCTTTTTATCTCTTCTTCCCTGTCTGTATTTTCCCTCTCTCTCCTCTCTCTACCCCTCCTCCCCGCCAGGAAAACAAACAAACAAACAAAAAACCTTTCAGTTGTCATAAGTAAAGGAAACCTCTACATGTGAATAGTGTAACCAGAACAGTGGTCTGTCATCAGAAGCAGAGTAATGGTGGAGCTAAGAGATGAGTACAACTGTTTAACCTCCACTATAATCTAACTAGATTCAGAGATAAAGGCTGGTCATTGTTCTCTTTAGAAATGTTCCCTCTACATTCTTTTTTTTTTTTTTTTTTCCCGCTCCCTCTGATATTGTAACTCTCTGTGTCAAAGCTCCAGACTGGGCCTGCAGAGTACCAAGTTATTGACTACAGTATGAGATGCACGTAGCAAAGTCCTAGTTTAGTTTTGCCTGGATTGCCAAAAAAAAAAAAAAAATTACACCTTAGTGACCTGTTTGCTTGCTTTACTATACAGAGCGGTCAGGGTCTATATAGTAAAGCAGGGTCTTATGTTTTCATTTGCAAATTGAATGTTGATGATTGAAAAGTGCAGTGATTGAGGATCTATTGGCTTGAATTTATCAGAATAACTGTTTCTTGCAAAAACTGTTTTGAGTGTTAGTCACCATGCACAGGCCTTAGCTGTGTTCTACTTAAACTTAGGAGAGAAATGCTATGCATAACAGATAATATGCCTGTGAAATTTGAATATATGTGGGACATGCAGTGAAAACAATGGAAATCCCTTCTGAAAATCTTTTACCACTTTCATATCAGCATTGCAACCAGCACAGGTGGGAACAATTTCTGGGATCAGAAGCAAAAATAAATGTTACTTAGTCCACCTGAAAAAAAAAACCTGGTGTTAAATCCTGTTTTAAAAGGATGGAGTAAAAGTGTGAATGGTCATTTCCTGTAACTGTTACTCATAATGAGTATGTTTTCAGTCTCTCTACCACCAGTACATTCTAGTTAATGCTTTGAGGTTTCAGCATTTTTTGTATTTATAGATGCCTGCTCTGAAGAGCAGGAGCAATGAGATTTTTGGTAGTTCCCTGGACATAATTCCAGAACAATTACAGTGCCTTCAATGTCATCTTGCTACTGTTTTAAAGTAATTCTGTTGCCGTGTCCTCATTCCAAATAAACACTTTCATTAGAACTTCTTGCGGGAAGAGTTTCTGGGAACTTTCCCTCCACCTGGTGATTTACAGAAACTTCTCAGGGCTAGGTCAGCTTAGAACTTTCTTCTTTGAATTGCATGCAATCTCCTTACAACAGTTTTGTCAGATCTTAATAAAATTCCCTCAGTAGATAAAATTTGATATATATTGACCAAATGCTGTTTTCTTTTGAAAATAGTGGTAGCTCAAAAGTAGGATACTTACCACTGTTACTATTTTAATTGCACATTTGATATAGGACTTCAAAGTTTAATTTGATTACATGGCACTAGATCAGAAACAGATTCTTAAACCATATAGTGCAGTGATCAAAAAGTCATGACCTCCCATTGATCGCTTTATTGGTTTCCTGTTCTGATTCACTGGAAACCTTCTGGTCTGAACACTTGTTGCTAGTTTTAATCTTTGTCACGTTTACAATACAGCAGACTTGTCTTTGGTAAAACTGATATGCAACATACATTTAACATCTTATTTCCTTTTGCCTCAAGAGCTCTTTAACTGATAATATTGTAAAACCACTTTGTAGTTATTTAAAAAAAAAAACTCAAAACAAAAACCAAAAAACCCACCCTTAGAGCAATCTGAAGAACACAGACGGGCAATTAGAAGCTTTTTCTTTTTGAGGGGGTGGGGGGAGCAGGCCTTAAAGATTGTATTGCCTGATTCAAACTTGCTGGCATCTATAGAGTCTTTGTAAAACATTTTGTATTACTTTGAGACTGCATATGACTTACAGAGCCTAACAATATAAAACACAGATGCCAAATATTTAAGTGCTGTGAGAAATAGGCATGAAATGACTCAGTCATGGAAATTTCTTGCTGCTGTTGCTGTTCACTTATGACCCACTGTAATGGTTTGAACTCTGTCAAGTGATATGGTCAGCACAGTTCATTCAAGATAAATTTGTGCTGTTATGTTGCTCTGCTTTTAAAGCTTACTTGCTCAAGTTCTCCTGTTTAGAGAATTGTATCACACACAAACTTGGATCTTGAAGAATTAACTGATCAATCTTTTCCATTATAGTATAGTGTTATAGTATCTCATAGCTGTTCTTTTTAATCTGGCTGTGCATGGTTGAAAAAAAAATCTCAGGCCAGAGACTCTTTGGGTTTTTGCTTTAAGAAAAGCAGTGATACTGATGGAGCTGAAAATCCTGGTTGTTGCCGCTCACTGATGTTGTGGCTTGGGGCCCCCAGGCCAGGACATTTAAGTGTGCTCTGGCCCCAGTCAGCTGCTGCTGTTGCCCGTTTTAGAGCATTTTTGCTGTATTTGCTGTAACAAATTGATAGATCTTTATGTGTTAGCCTGAATTCAATTTATGAACTCCAGAAACAGTTGTGCTCCTTTAAAACAATGTGGATCAAGAAGTTCAGACACGTATGAAAGCCTGGAGACAAGAACTGGATATGGACAGATCTGGAGTCTTCCTGCCATTATGTACTTAGATCTAATTCATATACAGTTATACTGAAAATCTGATGTCTTCGAATATTTCTGAAATACTGAAAGTAATATAAAATTAAGTAACTTCTATCTACTTCTCATCCTATAAACCCTAACATATCAAACAGATTTTCCTCTGAGAACCATTTATTATATCTCAAAAGGAAGAACCAAACTCTATCAGGTCCTCTAAGAATTTGTCAACTGATTTCATGTTGGTATGCACACAGAATTTTTGGAGACTGTGATGGGGAGTAGGAGAATGCTAGCAGAAAGCAAAGATGCAACTATTAAATCTGACCTCATCCATATACATTAGAGAATTGTTTTTCTATGTGTTTTTCTTTAAGTCATTTAACAAATCTGTAATCACTGACTTTTTACCAGGTTTGTTGTTGATTTTGAGGGATTCCCACTTGAGTCATGCCAAACTGCCTCAAATAAATGGCTAAATGTACAGAGGAAGGTTCACGATACCTAGTGTGCTAGAATACAGTTTGGTTCTTGCTGCAATGATTGGCTTCCATCAACAACTTCATTTCAAATTGCACTGCTGGACTTTCTAAAAATCACTGCAGTATCTGGAAAACTTCTTAGTGAATTTTTAGATGAGGAAGCAAATTTCTGCATTCAAAGTATACTTAAGAAAAAGCTACAGTTTATATACGTATATAAGCTGTATGTGTAGTATTTATATATTTTTTAAAAAATCACCTGCAACAAATGAAGTGTGTAGTAATGGTTTGTTAACTACTTAATGGAAACAATTTTGCACAAACAAACTGTGAATGGCTGTTACTGCACACTATGGGTACACATGATCAAGGCATTTCCTGTTATCTTAAGCAACGGTGCCTAATGCACCAGATATTTAAGCAACAATTTTCATTTGCCTCATTTTTGCTTTAGTCTTGCACTATTTCTTAATTAAATAGTCTGATTAGAATTTTTGGCCCTGCATTGTAAAAATCACTCATAGCAGAGGGAAGCAAGAGCAAATCCTAAAACTATGTAGTGTGATTCCTATGTGCCCATATTAATTGTGAAAACTTCTTCCTCTCACCAATATTTTAATACCTCAGGCTCACTTTAATATGTGTTGGTTAGATGAATTACAAGGGGAAGTGGTTTTGTCCATGTTAGTGTTGTGCTAACATTTCCCTGAACTAATTTTTCAGTTTTTCCTTCTAAATGCATTCACTTTCCTTCTTATGTCAGTGCGTCTCCAAGAGTAAGTCGGAAAGTGCTGAACAGCTTGCTTTTCAACCACTAGAGATGTGTACTTTTTTTTCTTAATTTTGACATTATGGTATCTCAGGGAAAGGTACAGTAAATAAAGCAGCATGACATTCTAGAGAATTAACTGTCTATTCTATCCATTTCAAAATTAGTGAGTCAGACCTTAGCCTGAAGAATTTCTTTAGAAAATCTGAGATGACTCAAATTTGTTCTGAAAGAGTTTGTAACAGCTTTAATCTTAATTTTATTAATAAAGAATTGGCTGAAAGCAACAAATGAAGATGTAGCCTTTTTTCTGGATTCCTCTATTAAGCAGATCTCTAAAGATTATTGCAGATCTCTTGTGCTTTGAGGCAAATATATATAGGTAAGACAAACATAATGCAGATCTCGAGGCCTACAGTAATACTCCAATTCCTTCAGTTCTTAAATCTGTGCATAAATACTGCATTGTAGAAAACAAAATTGTTTGAGATATGGGAAAGGCCATCTCTGTCTTACAAATGGACATGTCCACAGTCATTTTTGGACACTGTCTTCCAAGCAGCAAGACCACAGAAAGGACAGGGGTTATCAGGCAATTGGAACAAGCTGGGTAAATAGGAGTTTTAGATTCAGCACCAATGTTACAGTCTGTTTGATTTGGGTCTTTTGAAACATCATAATTAGCGGTATGTATTGCTTATAGCTGTTAATTATGAACTAACAATCCAAATTAAGATTGTATCTATAGCCATGGTGTAGAGTTAATATTAGATTTTTTTCTGAAGTAAAACAGGAAATTCGCCATTACTGAAATAAAAGCCACAACCTTGAGCTTTGTTCCAATAGTCTAGTTTGTTAAACCAAAAATGTGTTGCGATTGCAATTATAAGTTTATTTAGAAAATGTGTCACTTGGTTTCTTCAGAGAATGTTGTCTTACAACTGTTGACTGACTTCACGGATCTTGAGAGCTATACAAATTGACAGGAAGTTCTCAAAACACCATTCTCTTATCTTCACATATTTGAATGATTCACATATTTGAGTAAAATCTGCCTCACGATTGAAGCAAATGAGATGACTTTTAAGTTCCTTTACATTATTCTTTTTTCTTTAGGATTATCACTTATATTAAGTCATAATTTTCCTATTTTATTTCAGAATTTTCAAAGAGCAATAAACAATACAATTTTTGTGAAAATGCTTTAATATAGCTCTCTCACAAAACACATCTAGCAGTCTCCTCAATATAAGAAAGATGAATAATTAAGAGGTTGCTTGGGGAACTTTCCAAAGTTCCCTTTGCAGCACAAACATTAAAGTTTGCTAAAGATTGCTTTAAGTGATGGACTGCTAATGTTAGTTTCTATAGCTACAAGGTTTAGTTCATGATGTCTCCATTTCTGCAGAGCTCATGTTGTGATGGTTTCGATATGAATATGGTTTGCTATGGAAGTGCAACTTTAATAAGCTTTCTGAAGCTTGTTTTTAAATTTAATTTCTAAGGATGTTTTTTCCATTCATGGAAACGAAATAGTAGTATAGTAAGTAGTATAGACCTGTAACCTTATTTTTTGTTCATTTTTTTGAGTGGATCTGCAGAATAGTTTGTGTTACGATACATACTGTATTTAATACAGTCACCTGTTGAGTTGAGACTTACTTCCTATTGCAATGCTTCATTCTCTCAGAGATAAACATTTATCTGAATGACATTGTTAGGAAGTTTTTTCTTTTAAAGGGATAGCATGATAATGTATGTCTTAAAATGGAGTGTGCTTTCTCACAACATGAGGGTCAACAGTGAGTAGCGGTCAACTGTATTAAGTATATGGGATCCAATTTTACACTATGGATTGTTAATATCAGAATCTTACGTGAATTCCAGTTGCATTGTTTTTATCCATGTTTAATGTAATAGATCTTAAATGTAACTGATGCTTTTACTTTATAATTAAATTTCTTGGCAGCTAAATCTCTTTGGATCTTCCCAAGTTGATAATGTTTTACTGGATTATAGGACAGGTATTTGAAAATGCTTATGATTTGTTTCTCTTTGGCTAGATGTGGTTAGGAGTGTATTTTCAGCGAAGTTTTAGTTTTGAGTCATATTTGTTGTATAACCAAGAGATGTTACTAAGTTTTACTACTATTTTTGAGGTAGAGATGTATAAAGAAGAGATTCTGATTTTTAAG
Organism: Tinamus guttatus; assembly: GCF_000705375.1. Next base: position 7,212 of record NW_010587477.1, read on the forward strand.
TACTTTTTGCTGCTTAAGAGAATCACCAAAATTCAGCAACTTTTTTTTTGTATCAATTTACCATGCTATCTTCTACTAGTGAATTTTATTCATTGATATCCTTCTACATTTTGATCTCATTTTGATCTCACTTGTGTATTGTGTGGTTACCCAGCTGTGAGTAGGTTTAATATTTATTGCCAGGAATTAAAACCATTCCCCGTTACTTCAGAAGTGGGTAAATTTTAAGAATTTGTCACTGAAGCCTGTAAAAGGAAACAAACTAACATGTTTCAATTTGATGTTTGAAAAACATCAAAACATCAAAACCACTGCATTCCTAAAACTCTCACAGGTTCCAATATCAGAATGTCTCCTAGAATTTATGTAGAACTCCTTATCACATAGTCCTACTTTAAAATTTCACTGATGCTCTATATTTAAGAATCAGAGGGGCTTAGAAATATAATTTGCTTGTAACTCACTGCCATCCTTCACTTAACATGAAAGAAGACTTGAACTGTGTTAAAAGCTCTAAATTTTTCTTTACTCTTTCTCCTTCATGCCTGTCTTGATGAGGTAGTCAACATCAGGTAAGAAAGTTTATTTTGAGCTCCAAGGACCTGGCTGTTAATACTCCTTCCAGCTTTTCTCAGCTTGTCTGAAATTGTGAAAGTATGCTGTTATCCTTTAAAGAGTATATATAATTCTCATATGTTGAAATAGGACATAAAATTTGTCTTTAAAGTAGTTAGTTCTCTAGCTACAAGAAAAACTTTTTTTTAAAAAAGGAGGGGGGAAACAATCTTAATGATTTTTGTCCTTGATCCAGACAGCTTTTTAAGGGATGATAATGAACTACATTTTGGTTGGACACTGTTACTAACTCTTGGAAATGTCCTTAGGACTATGTGATTAGAGACACACTACCATGTGGGGTAAAAACTGGATTAAAGCTAGTCATCTAGACCAGAACAACTTTGACTTGAGATTTAAAAGCAAAACATGGGGGTTTACTAGGCCTATCTTTTTTACAGACCTGATCAGTTCTGAGATTCTTGCAAAACTGAAGCATTAGGAAACAGCAGAGATTCAGTTGAACACCACTCATTAGGGGTTAAGAGAGGTCTAGTTTCTTTCATACAAAGGACTGGCAGACCCAACGCTGAAAAACTTTAACTAGTTGGTTCTTTCACAAAAGAAAAGTGGTGTGCACCTGTGGTGTAAGTCCATATTCTGCTGAGATTGCTGCAAGAAAAAAGCCATTTTTTTTTTCCTGGAGGTGGCGTAACTTTGCTGTTAAGGACACAAAGGAAGAAAAGGTGGGGAGCAGTAGGGGAAACAACTTTTTTTTTCTCTGTGCACTTGCTCAGGCTTTCAATGACTTTGATATGCCTAGCTAAATTAACAAAAAGGTCTTGGCATGATGCTTTACTTGAAGCTTTCTTTCATATTCAAGTAATATGCTGGTGATAGATTTGGGTTTTTTTGGTAGGTTGGAGTAGTTTTGTAGTTTTTTGGATACCTTTTGTAGTTAAAGTAAACCAATGGTTAGCTCTACAGACCTGAAAAGCACATGATTTCTTACTTATTTATAGAAAACTGTAGTCACTTGTTTGGAGGGGCTTTTCATGCAGTAGTGGTTGGGAGTAGTTGTTGATTTGTTTTTCTGGAGTTTTTTTTCTTTTTTTTTTTTTTTAATTGAAACTCCATGTGGTAACTATCTGACTGGTATTACAGGACTATTTTAAAGATTATTTCTAAATACTAATGCACAAGACTATCAGGCCTTCTATATCTAGATACATATATTTCTAAGGATTGCATATTTTAGATGCATATTGCTGTCCACTGTACAACATGACATGAATAAATTTCACTTACATCCTGAATTATGTAAGCATGGGACTTCTTTTGCTTGCCTATACATTTTTTTGCCTTTACATGAGCAAACTCCTCCTGAAACAACTGCAGCCATGTGTATGAGAAGAAAATGCAAAGACCAGCTTTAGTACAAGTACTCAAAGTAAAGCTCTAGTTTTACAGCAGGTACCAATATCCCTAACATGGACATTGATGTAGTTTAAAAGTCATGTAATCCCCGCAGCTTTTACATGCTGTTAACATCTGATTTGAAGGCTTTTAGCATGATTATGAATCTTATGTTTTTCTTCTCATCTTTTATAGAAGCCCACAGAAAGTACAGAAAGTATCTAGAGAAGAAAGTATTTCTTCTCTAGATGAACAGGTAAAACTTTGGTGTCATTAACAAGGACCTATATGCACAATTTATCAAAGTGAATCTTTTCAGATCTTAGAAACCTCAAATGCATTTTTGATGCAAATAACAGTTTTTTTTTCTTGCTATTTTCTACATTCTTGTTACTGTCAGGAACTGCTTACAAAGTAATATTTGGTGCATTTTTCTTTTTGAAGCTCCCACAGTAGCTTGAGGAATTTTCTGTAAAGCATTCAATGCCTTTCTACATGCATAGAGTTTTTATCATTCCGTGCTCTCAAACTGTCAAACTGGCTCCAACATAATCGCTACTATAAGATAGCAAAGATGGAATTCTAGGAAATAACTTCAATTATGTCTTCAGAGAATTACAGTTATTTTCACTAAATAGGAGACTTGCAAGTCTTGAAAGCTTTAGTTTTTACTTATTAGTAACTTGAACACAGTTAGAATAGTTTATCACTCCAGCACAATGCATTTGAAGTTAAGCATGTTTATACATGGTCTGATGATTATTTTTGTTTAATATTCTCTTAGAATTAAAGATGGTCTATTTATGGTGTATGGAGAGAAGTTGTAAGTTTCTCTTACCTTGCGATCTGGAATCTTATCTGTGCTGAATCAGATCATGAAGACACTTGATCTTGCAGTGTAGACAGGACTAAGTATTTCTTTTCAGTGTTGATTTTCTCTGGCTGTAAGAAACAGCAATATTTGGTTGGGGGGTTCCTTGGAGGATGAGGAAAGCTTTTTATCAAGTGAGAAGGGGAGGTGATAAGCTAAAGGAAGGAATGGAGCTGTAAAACCTAAGACATGAAGGTCAAAAGCACTGACAAAACAAAGGCTACTGTAGAAAAAGCAACTGCCTAAGCCATCCTCATGGGGATGTTAAAGATGTAGCAAATAGCCTAGAGGAAATTGTCCTTGGTGTTTCTGGGTACCTTGACTTTTAAGGTTTCATGCTTAAATACTCTGGGAGTGGAAAGATAATTTGGAAGGTGTTAAGGACTATTTAAAGACCTCCTTTCAAGGCCTCTGTTTGGCAACCAGAAATGAGAAGTCATTTTGGCAGTTCTGATTCCAGCTGCATCTTCAAGTGATATCAAATGTGCTCCTTCTAAATCTGTCGTTTCATTTAAATCATTAAATGCTCAGACATACTTTTTTTTTGAAATGTTTTTATTTCTAATGTTAGTCTTCAGTTGTGATTAACTGCATAACTCCTTTTCCCTTTTAACAGATCAAATGCCTAAAAGGCCAGAGAGACTTACCAGACCAACCCACTTTTGATGGGATTCACATTGTCAACCATTTCACAGGAGATGATGAATCATTTCATTCTTCTGATGAAGATTTTATAACTAACTCCATACAGGAGAGTGGGGTGAACTTTCACCTGTGTAGAAGGACTGCTCAGATGGCTTTGGATCCAACAATTGTAGACAGCAGTGACAGTGATATTGAGGAAAGCACCCTCCAAACTGGGAGTTCAAGCGAAGTTATTTCCAAGCAGAGAAGAATAGAGTCTTACTCTACTACTGTGTGATCCTCACTGTGACTAGAATTGAAGGCTTTCATATTTCTTTAAGGGTTAAACTGTCAGAAAACTTGAAAGTATCCAGCAGTTGGGTTAGGTAGCTATTGGATCTTGTCTAGCCTGCACTAGTTACGCATACTACCTGTCTGCCTTGTCTCTTTGCCAAATCTTGCTGATGACATGCCATTGCCATAGAACAGGCTAAGCTGACGGATGACAGTTGTAACAGTATTACTGAATGTTCCTTGTTTCAAAAAATGCAAATAGAAAATTCCTTAATGCATAGCATTTTTGCTGTTTGCAAACACAGCAAAACCTATTTTTTCAAAAGAAATTGCTCTTGTGCAATATTTTATGCTCTGAACAAATGTGTATGTTTTACATTGCTATCCATTAGCAATCAAGATGGATGATAGCAAGCCATCTAATCATGATATATATATATATATTTCTATGCTTCTTGGTTATTTTTGTCTTTGTTAAAGTTATTGGTTGGATGCCCACAGGAGACTTAACAGAAGCCTTTATCTGTGTTACTTTATAAATGCAAATACTGGTCACTAATGCCATAAAAGATTTTTTGATTGTTCTGACAAATTTATGTGCATCTGCTTTTGATGTTGCTAAGTAATACTTGTTCTGAATATTAACTACAATAATGTTTATTTTGTACATATTTATATACCTGCACCAAGCTGAAAATGTACATTACACCTTTTTTTTTACGGGGAATGTAAATGTTGCAATATGACTGTCTGGCATCCTAGCAGGGAAATTAATTCTGTATATAACACACTAGAAGTGAATTACCAAATAACGGCAAAACACTAACTTTAGATTTAATTTCAGCCTAGCTACACTAACAGCTTCATCTTTAACTGAAATGCTTGTTTAGGACACTATAGAGTGAAATATTTTAACTTCATATATATATGTAATAATATTTTTTTCATGATTTAACAAGGTGACAGCATTTACTGTTTAGTATCTTCTAAGGTTCAGGGCTTATTTGTCATGTAGTCACCACTGTACTCCAGAGCATTGTTCAAATATGATCAAAAGCTACTCCCAATTGGGTTATTGGGTTATACTTTGCAGTTCTAATAAAGGCATGTTCAGTGCAGCGGAAGTTTATACTTTGATATTTCTTAGTTTTTTATTGGAGAGTGGTTAGAAAATAAGCACTGTCCTGTCAACAAAACAGCTATGATTCAACAGAACTATAGCTGCTGATCATTTCTCTATTAAACAGTGACCTGAAGGCAGAGATCTTCAAAAACCCTACTTCATATGCTAGAAGATGTCATATGGATACTCATCTGCCCCTCAGATGCCTTCTAGATAAGAATATTCCCAAGGGAAGCTCCTTTCATAATTAAACAATCCTTAAAATTTGTTTACTAGTTACATTGCAGCTGTTCTGTTCAACTAAAAAAATAGGTAATGCACAAGTCAGTCCTGACAAATGCTGCATACTGCTGAACACTTGCTAGTCCTCTTAAGCAATCACAGCATTTCACTGACCTCTGAGTGTATCTTTTGAATGATTCCTTTAAAAGGGCCCCTAAAACTTAGAGATGTTTATAAACAATAGTGATACGGAAAGTTCTGAGGTTGGCAGCTCCATTATTTGCCTAGGCACTCTGTAGTATAAATCTCAAAGCAGGTGCACAACAAATTAATTACCGATTTCTGCCATTCCTAGTTTGTTTGCTATTTTGAAAAATAGAATGTGGGGACTACTTGTGCCTCTCTAATTCCTAGCAGAGGTGGTGGCAATTGCCATCTCTGAGGAGAGTTAGTTTACATTAGTTCTAAGACCTGTTGGAAATTTCATGCATGCAAAATCAAGTCCAAAGCCCTTTTTTTTTCTACTCACAAATAGCAGTTACCTTATCCCTCCCCACTAAATGAGCACTGTAATAACTTCTGTTTGCACCTGGATAATTGCCCAAGAAGATAGGTGACCAATGTCATGTTGCCTGTCATCAATACCAGCTGCAAGTCTCTCTTTAAGATAATGTCCTATAGTAAGTGGCAGGAGCAAAATTCAGTTGGAGCGCCATAAAATTGTGTGTGTTTGAACAGTGAAGTGTTATGATTTTGCAATAACTGCCTTGTGGCTCCATTGATAATAAATGAGATCAGTTGGCAAGGGTTATTCCCTGAGCTTTTGTGTTTTTATTTATCCTAGTAGTACAGACACTGAAAAATAGCATAAATAAAAACATCAAGGAAAAAGCAAAAGGCCTTGTCTGCATAACTGTGTTTAGAGAGGAAGGTGAATCACTGGATGTGCTACAATTTCAGGAGGCTGAGTTACACACACAGTGGAAGTTATCCTTGTAAGACAACCCAGCTGAGGCTGTTCAAACTAATCCCTCTTATGTATTTTGTCAAAATAAGGACACTAATTGCTTTGCCTATGTGTATTATGATTCAAATATGCAACAAAATAGATGCTGATTTGTCAACAACACAGGTAATATATTTACTCATGTAAATAAATAAAGCACACTAATTATACCACAATGCATGACCCTGTGTAATCTTCTAATAAATGTAATTCTGGTAAACTTGCTTTCTTGGTACGTGTAGGCTGAAAAAGATGCATGTCAAAGTTAAAAGTTGACAAAAGCATGTAAACATAGGCTGCTTAAATCTGCAAATGCTTGGGCTGAGGAAACAGCTAAGTAATGAGTACGTAGGCAAAAGAAATGCCCTGCCGTATACCGAATTTTCATGCTAGTTACTTATATTGGGTGGTGAAAAATATTCCTGCTTCTTCAACCTGATAATTTTTTTTCACTGCAAAGTGCTTCCACTGACTACTCAAGCTCTCCATCACTAGGTAGGAAAGTCTATATGTATTTTTTTTTTTTTTTTACTTATTTTCCCAGGCTGAGGGAGTGAATATTTTAGGAGTTAATTAAATTTATAGATTAGACCTTCTTAATGTAGGACAGTTGATTTTTATTAATGCTGCTGGTTATGAGTTCCTTTCATTCTGCTCATTGTACGTAATAAAACTTCAAATAAGTTTATACTGTCTGAAAACTTGGGAAAATGTTTAGTTACTGGAAGGAGGACATCTGCAAAGGCTAGAAACATCTACTGATTGTTTGTTCACCTTCATGTTCTTTGGCAGAATAGAGGCCTCACCCACCTACACATATGTACAAAGCATCACTTCCATCTCCAATTGCTTCAAAGGTATGTGTGAATATGTATTATTCTAACCAAAATACATTCCTATAAAACAGATCAAAAGTAAGAAATAAGCACCCACATAGCAATTTGCATAAATTGAACAAAACCACTCTGTAAGTCATGTAAAATTGCGTACATGCAATACTTATACCCTTTTGGTTGAACAGCAGCAAAGGAGGATTGCATGTTTAATAAAAAATATTTTGTATCAGAGAATAGGATAGTGACTTTGATTGAAACATGCTTCTCACAGTTTAAGTTAGAATGACCTAAAGATATACCTTCATAAAAATATTCACATTTCAGAAGCGAGGTGCTGCTAAAACCTTTTAACCGCAGAGATTGAAAAAAAAAAAAGGTTAGTGATTTAGGGGGAGGATAGGAGCTGGAGGACAATGCAAATCCCATAGGAGAGTCATTAGGCTAGTCTCTGAGAGTGAAATCAAAAGTCAGCCTATGAAATAGACTTTATTCCTACCTAAGTGGAAATCACATTATTTAGTTATAGACTAATAACTGACTCATCTGTAATTCTGTTTGCTGGACTCACGTTCTAGTTCATTCTGTGAAACACTGTTATTAGGGTAATTAAAACATAATTTCTGTAATTCTGTGAGCATTTTTTTTACAAACTCAATCAAAGCAGTAAAAAAAAAAAAAGGTCAAATAAATATATCCAGTAGCCCTTAGTACCAAACACTGAATGACAGAATGAAAATAGTACCTGTAAATTGACTCGCAACACATCCTCTATATAGCATTCTCTATTTAGCTTCTTAAAGTGAAGAAAACATACGTACATGTGCATGCCTACACACATGGACACTAATTGACTGGGATATAATGGTCAGCTCAGAGATGCAATAGCTTAACATCATTGCTTTCCAGGAATAAATACTGAATAGTTGACTCATTTAATGATTATAAAATACAAAAGCTGTAAGGTGTACTCTTAGAACTGGACAGTAACTTGCATAAACAATTGCAGTGTCTGGTCTTTGGTGACAACAGTAAGAATAAAATCAAAAGCAATCTCTCTTTTCCTGAATTAACAGCAAGACAGACTGCTAGACTGTGAAGAAACTGAAACAGTACTCAAGATCCCATAAGAATCATTATTTTAAAACTTCCATTTATGCTAAGCATGTAATTTTATGTTATATCTGTGGCTCCTATCAAAACTAGGGTTTTGCTGTGGCTGGGTGCTCTAGAAAAGCACCTAGTTTGTAACGTTCGCATCAGACTCCCTCTCTGAGAACTAAAATCTGTGAGGCCATTTTGAATAGCCTAAATTCTGTAACTTACTGAAGCAACTTGTTCTGGGACTACTCTTTTCCATTCCAAGCTGGAACTCCTCTTTCCAACCCAGTCTTCAACACCAGATGACTTTCTCTCTCCAGTTTGTGCTCGCAGCTAGTTTTTCTAACCAGATGTGAGAGAAACAGATGACATTACAGGGGTTCTCCAGTGTTCAAAAAACGAACAAACAGAAAACTACCAAAATTGCTAATTAACATCTTGCATATTTACAGAACATTTTTAATATCCATATTTACATATTTACATCCATAAGGAGAAACAAAGTAGCAAAAAGGGTGGTAGGAAAAAAACAAACAAAAAAAAAAACAGAGCAAGCAGGAAATTTTAAAAATAATTAAATATTTTTAAAATCATAAGAAAATTAAAGTCACCCTTCCCAATCTATGCACAAAGCTAATTCTAGCAGCTTCTTGTAGTGAAAGTGTTCTGGGTAGCAGTGATCTTGGGCTCTATTACACCCAGGTGCACATGTGCATTCCAGGCAGAATCACTCTTTGCTGCCAGTTCCCAATTGTGACTTATTCTAGACACAAAGAATTGTGTCTTTTCCCTTAAACACTAAGTAACCAAGTTGTCAAATCCTGATCCTCAAATCTTTCCATCACAAAGTGTTTTATCACTTTGGACCATGAAGTTCCTATCTGTTTCCCATCAATTTCATTACCTTATTTGATGTCTTTTTAGCTCTAATAGAGATGTCAGCCAGCTCAATGCAGTAAATTGCACTGAGTAGTCCTTCAGTCTTAAGCATAATTTTGCTCTAACAGGATCCCCCGCTAGATTAAACTCATCCTTTTATTTATTTCCCCTTCTTTTGTCACTATCAGTTAATAATACTATACTTACCTAGTATATTGTACTGTATGTATCCTGGCAAACTTCAGTGTTTAACTTGGAATATTACTGGTCCTTTGGGAGGACCGTTCAAGCAGCCCTGTTAAAGTCTCTCTTCCCTGCCTCATTACTTACACTTCACATGAATTTCACTTTCTGCAAACTCACAGCCGCTTGGCTTTTCCCCATTTGGGATTTATAATAGCATTCTCACACTGTTCTCACTGTGACCAATTAGGACCACTACATACACAGGCCCATCTTAAGGACTACTAAACTGCTGTGCACAAGTCGCACAGCAACCCCAAGCTAAAGACTCAGTCTCTTCACCCCCGTTCGTATGTCCCCTTTGCCATGTTGCTACTTCAGGTGGCAAGGGGAGCTGCCACGCGGCGCAGGGCCCGGGGGCAGTGGACTCTGAGGGAGTGCGAATTGCTTCAGGCCCACGGATAGC
>NW_010587477.1:20581-44185 GCF_000705375.1 Tinamus guttatus
GCCGCCGAGCCGCCGCCGGGCCGCTTCTCGCCCGAGTCGCACCTGGCCGAGGCCGCCGATGGCACCTCCGAGTCGGCGCCCAGCTGCGAGGGCAGCGTCTGCGACCGCGCCTCGGAGCTCGAGGACTTCTGGAGGCCGCCCTCGCCCTCCGCCTCGCCAGGTAGGACCGCGGCCTCCGCCGAGCTGTCTCGCTGGGCGCGGAGCCCCCATCGCGGGGGAGCGGAGGGGACAGATTTCCCCATGCAGCCAGCGGGCTCGTAGATCTGTCTCCTGCTCTCAGGCTGCCCTTCGAGCTCATCTGCACCGCTAACGGGAGCAGTGGCGGCTTGCAGGAGACTTGCGATGCCTAGGGACATTAGTATTATTGTTTCAAATTAACTGCTAAGACAAAATTATGTTTTCAATGTACCGGTATTTGCCTACAGGGTCCATCTGTCACAAAGTTTAGCGGCTTTTCTTTTCTTTTCTTTTCTTTTCTTTTCTTTTCTTTTCTTTTCTTTTCTTTTCTCTTTTTTTTTTGTAAGTCAGTAAATATATTTATTCGCCTATCTATACACCTGTAGTAAACAGCATTGACCGTGTGTTTGTTCTACCTGCTTGACGTGTTCCCGAACTCCCTTTCAGGATATTTCTTGCCTCTCGTCTATAAAAAGGATCTCTCCCACTTTTTTTTTCTTTCTTTCTAAAAAGGCATTTCTGAAAACCATTTGAAAATAATGGCGGTCAGATTTAAACACCCCAAATCCAGGAAACTCACACTTATGGCTGCAGCGCCTGTCTCTAGCTCCCTCGTCCTGCCTTTGATGTGGTTGGAGCAGTGGGAGATGCTGTCCCCAGTTTGGCGTGAATACTTATCTCGTTTAAAAATACAACGCTGTCGTTTTATAACGAAAATGTGTGTGTGTGTATATATATATATATATAAACAAAACATTTTACTACCTTGGTTAAAAAGTGGCAGCTGGAAAAAAAGAGCAATTTCTGTCTTAGCAAGGGAAAATTTTTCTCAGCTTTGCAAAATGACAGTGGACACCAGCAAACAAATACATTGTCCTGTTTCTCCACTGATTCTCCTACTTTGTCCTTATAGTAACCTTGCATATCAAACGTTTGCTGTAATGATGTGGATTAGCATTTTTAAAGACCCTCCTCTCCTTTAGAAGCCCAAAAACCCTTTGAGCGGACGATCAAAATCGTCATTGCAACCAGCCACGGGACAGCTTCAGTTGGTGCAAATGACAGACGGCACCAAATGCAAGAATGCAGCCGTCTCCGGTTTGCTAATATTTCTGCACAAAATTTAACAATGTCTTTTATTTTTGTACCTAACGAATTTGCACTGCTCCTTTCTACTACAATTTCTGGAGGGCAAAGAAACCATTCTCAGGAGGTGTCCAAAAGACACAGATGGGAAATGGAGCAGGTAGTTAGCAGGACTGCTCTGCCTTACCTCCCCGCTGCTGTGGGATTTATTAGCCCCCTGACAACCATCCCGTTACCTAGGGGAAGACATCCTGGCAAAATGAGAGCAGTGTGTGAGATTCCTTTTTTTTTCTTTTTTTTTTTTTCTCCAAGGGAGAGGCATCCTGAAATGTTCTGCACCCCTTTACTGGGGGAAATGGGCAGGAAGGGACTCACAGCCTTCGCAGGAAAGAGGTTCATTAAAGGAACCTCGTTGCCTCAGGAGGGTGCCGCTGCATTGACCATCAAGGCATTGGTAGTGGGCTTAGATAGTCAGGCTCTCTCCCACAGCTCCTGCCAAACCCTGCCTTCCAGCTGCCTTGCCACATTCAGTGTGAAGCTGGAATTTGTGCCTTGGTCACTTCAGCAAGGTGCCCTGGTGTGATTCTGGATTTTTATGGTCATGTGTCTGGGTGGAGCACAGTTTCTGTGCTGCATCAACAAGGGCAGATGAGAAATGATGTTTCTATATCATGTTCAGAGAAGGCAGATACAGCTAATAGTACTTACTGACCCCTCATTCCACCATGCAGCCTGTGCCCTTTTCACTTCTGATGCAGCACGAAAGCCAGATGTCGGGGCTGTCTGTGAGCACAGCGCCGAACAGGGGAACACGCGCAGTCACTGCAGCTTTATGGTGTCATTAACATTCTACATACTTTTTTGACTCCATTAGTGCAAATTGCTTTGGCATTTAACCTCACTTTTTATGCATGTCTGTAATCACACACGTTTGTTTAGACAGTAGGAGCCTTAATAGTGGTGTGCAGCAGTGTATTAGAATCTCCCGAGTCTATCAGTGCTGCAGTGCTGTGAGAAGTCTTGTTCTGGGTATAATGGAGTTGTTGTAAAGGCAGCATGATGTTTTGTGGTCTGTCTGTGGAGGAGGACACCTGAATCTTTTTTTTACTGTGTGTACCAATCTGTTCTGATTTTCAGTTTGGGTTGAGCCTGCCTTGCCTTCAGAAAAAAAGCGGTGATGTTTGTTCTCCCACAGTGATCTGTGTAAGGGCTACACGGACTTGCTAAGAAGTGGCAGGGACAAGTTGACTCTCTCTCCCGTCTACCCTCCCTGAGGACTAGGCACTGCAGGAAGGCAGACCCAGAAGCGTCTCCTGCCCAGCAGAACGGGAAAGTGGGGTTTGAAAGTCTCCTTGGCGCTGGCCACGGGCTCACATGGCTTGAGCACGCCCTTGGGAAGCACAGTGTGAGTGCTCGCCTCGCACTCGTCCCTGTAGGTGCTCTAGGGTGCGCGAGGCGGCTGAACCCGCGTGCGTGCAAGCTGATCTGTTGTGCAGTGTGCTGCTGTGTCCAGTGCTGCCAATTCCAAGGGCTCAGAAATCAGGTCAGCCTCCCCTTTCTTCTCCTTCAACCAACTGACTTAGAAATCAAGACTGTAAGTAATACCTCATGGATCTTTTAACTCTTGTATTGGAATATATAGGGTTTATGTTCTCACGCATTTTTTCAGTCTGGGCTAGAAGTTGTTTTCGGGACGAAAAAATAGTTACAACAAGAACAAACAAACAAAAAGCCTGGGGCCTGATGAAATTGTACAGTTTCAGAGCTGGGGCTTTAAGATAGTTCTGAGTCTTGCGATAAAATCGTGAGAGATGGCAACTCTGAAACTGGTTGCAAAGACACAAGATAGATGATGTGACGTTGACCACAACTTTGCAGTCAGTGCAGAACAGGAAAAATCATGCTCAGCACCATGTCAGCTAATTTGATTTCATCGCTCTGTTCAGATGTCCCAGTTGGTATGTGCGCCTATATTTCCATTTGAACAACTACTGATTTCAATAGAAGAATTTAAGATTCTGTTAAGATCTGAAACTATGGAAAATATAGAGAACAGCCAAGTCAGTGCTTCAATTTCCCCTCACTTTCCACTCTCTCCCTTATCCCTCAGTGACCGTCCGCCTCTCTAGAGAAGTGGCCTAACACATTGTGCTTCCCTCCCTCTCCCACCCCTGGTTATCCTGGTGTGCTGAGGGCTCAGGAAGCCATGTGAAGCTGACCAGGAAAGAGTTGTGGGTGTGCAAGTTTGAGAGTAAGGGAGGTTGATCTGGTAGCCTAGGTTGTAAGGAGGCCAGTATCTCTGTGAAGGGCATCAGCACTTCAGCAGTTAACTAATTCTTCTTTTCCTTGGTTCACTAATATATTTGCCCAGTGGAGACATTTGACTCTCCATGCTGCTGCCCGATGTGATGATGCGAGAAAGCAGAGCACCTCAAATGTTAATCAGAGTGTCTGTCAGAAGTGGTTGGGATCTCGTACCTCACGTTGCCAGCACAGCTCTGCTTTCTCCACGCAAAGCTCCCTGAGTGTTTGTGCCTTTAGACCCTGTGTTCCTGCCACTGCTTCCATCTCCTGCTAAGGCCCCTCCAAGTGCGATTCCTTTCATGGTGCCCGCCACATCCATTGGATGCCCTTGCCAAGGGAGGCCCTGGTTAGAGCCAGCTGAAGCTATCTGAGCAGCTTTTGGGATGTCCTGGTGGGAGCTCGCTTTGATTATGACTGCCAGGGGCAGCCTTTTGTGTCTTTAATTTTTAAGGTAGCCTATACCAATGATTTTCATAATGTTTTTCTGAAGCTGAAGTTTTGGGTGCGTTCAGCTTCTTTTTTATTTTAGGGAAGTTCAGAGGAATCTGGAACAACTAGAATTTTCTTTCAGATGAGGACTGATTTTTTTTTTTTCTCCCCCTGAAAAGGGAGGCATGGAATCCAAACACCTCTGAAGCTGTTCTCTGTTTTGGCAATGCTGTAGTATAATTATGGACAGTTGTGAACCAAGTTCACAGACTAGATTTGGGCATTAAGTTGTGCAACAAGTAGTTTTAAGTTCTTTTGAAAGGGTAAATCTCAGCACCCTTACTCCTCCTAGCACCTCTGTAATGTCATTTCTACATTATGGATGGGTGGAACCTGCATTGCAGTTTGAACGCTTGGACTGTCAATGTTGATGCCCATCTTGGAGTACTGTAGATATACTTCTTTGAGAAGCTGCAGGTAAACGCAAAGAGGGCTGAGACCAAGTTGTTCAGGATCTCAGCAGTGAGATCAGTGTTTCCCCATCTTGGCAACCAAAATTGATGCAGACAAAATCGGTGGCTGCGTTTCATAATCTGCCTGGGGCAGCCCGTGCTCAGGTCGGGGTGCTGAGCTAGCTCTGTCTCGTGATGGCTGGTGCACTAGGAAGCTCTCGCTGATTCCCGTGTTCTCCTACAGCCTCGGAGCGATCTGTGTGCCCGTCGCTGGATGAAGCGCCCCCCTTCTCGGTGCCCTTCAAGCCGTACGCCTGGAGCAGCCTGGGCGGCTCTGACCTGAGGCACCTCGTGCAAAGCTACAGGTCCTGCCCGGCGCTGGAGCGAGGCTCGGCCCTGGGGCTCTTCTGCGAGCGAGGCTCCGAGCCCGCCCTCTACAGCGCCGAGTGCAGCGCCTCCCTCGGACTTTATGGCGACTTCGGCTCCCCAGGCCCGGGGCTTTTTGAGAGGCCTCCAGCAGCAGCACCGGGACTCTACACTGACTCGCAGCCCGGACTGCAGCAAGAGAAGGGGCCAGGTGGCATCAAAGTGGAGTCAGATCTGCTGTGCCGCCCGCTGCTGCTCGGCACTGGCTCTTACAAATGTGTCAAGTGCAGCAAGGTACGGCCCGCTTCCTGCTGCGCCTGGCGCAGCTCTTCCCCACGCTCTTTTCCCTGGCCAGCCTGATCCCTGTGTGCTCTCTTCCATCAGGTCTTCTCCACTCCGCACGGCCTTGAAGTCCATGTGCGCCGCTCACACAGTGGCACGAGGCCCTTTGCCTGTGACATGTGTGGCAAGACCTTTGGCCACGCAGTCAGCCTGGAGCAGCACAAGGCAGTGCACTCACAGGTGAGAGTCGGGGCAGACTGCCATGGTGAGGGGCACGGGGCCAGGGCTGGCACTGGAGGGACCTCGAGGGCAACCACAGGGCAGCAGACGGGCATGAAACTGAGCAGAGGAGGAAAGCGTTGCAGGGCCGCGGCAGCAGCTGTGGGTAAAGAACATGGTGGCAGGCAGCGGAGAGGGCGGGAAGCTAGTGAACAACAAATTGAATATCACGGGCTTTGTTTCCACTGCCCAGACATTGTACGTGTCTGTATTAAGCAATGGACACTTTTGGCACTCTAGAAGTAACAGATAATAAATAATAAAATTTTACTGTCAGGGCTAGAAATTGAAGTGAGAATATGGACTTTTTAATGACTGAAGCAGCACGCTGTGCTTTTCTTTGAGCCAGGTCTTCTCAGTTCTTCTCCTCCCCTGCCCCCAAAGAGGTGACTCTTTGCTTGTTTGTAGTCACTGTGTCTATGCAGGGAACATCTGAACGCCCAAGCAGGTACAGAGCACAGACTTCATCCGTCTCGACACACTCTGAGTCACACACCAAAAGAATATGGTAGTTAAATTTGGTAGGAGGATTTGTAACATTTTCCACCTGCTGATATTGTGCCATATTTCCTCTTCACCCACCCACTTGGCCTGGCAAATCTTCTTCCTCAGATTGGCCTCGGGAGGATAGAGTTACCGTGATGTTTGTTTGCTAACTGTTTTATTTACAAGGGCATGAATGTGCAACGGCAGAGCACACAGTGAGGGGAAATATCTCATCACCTATTAAATAGTGGTGAAAAGAGCAGCACTGCATATTAAAGCCACGGAAAGGAGAACATATTAGGGAGGGCGCATAAAAAGCCAAGTAAAGGAAGATGATTATGTGAAAGCATAGCAGGAGAAGGAAGGTGTGATGGGATTTTAAAGGATGGAAGGAAGAAGTGAGTTTATGGTGGAAGACAGTGATGAGGAAAGGAGCGTGTGAGGGGGAAACTGAACTCAGTGCATTTAGTTTGATTTGTCAATATTTTTTTTTTTTCCTGTATGCTTTAAGCTATGGCTCTTGGGTTCCCAGAAGAGCAATATTGTCCCGAGCCCCTGTTGAAAGGTGCAGGCAGCTCTGCATGGTCAGGGCTGTTCCAGCCGGTCTGCTATCTCCGGGCAGCGGAGCACAGCACTGGGAGAGGGTGCACTAACTTGCTACCATGTGACCGCATTATGCCTGCGTTGGTGTCTCCTCAGGCTATGCGCTCTCTCTGGAGAGGGAAAAAGTGCTTCCTACAAAAATGACGGGCTGCCTGGTGGCTTGCTGTGGTAGCATCTCTCACATGGTGTAACGTGCATGTGTTTGGGCTCCTCTCTGCAGGAACGAAGCTTTGATTGCAAGATTTGTGGCAAGAGTTTTAAGAGATCTTCTACCCTGTCCACCCACCTTCTCATCCACTCGGACACCCGGCCCTATCCCTGTCAGTACTGTGGGAAGCGTTTCCACCAGAAATCCGATATGAAGAAACACACTTTCATTCACACAGGTCAGTTTGCAGGTGCTGGTGCTGGGCGGCGGGGCTGCTCTCTGGGGAGGTGTCTCCTGCAGTCCATTCCTTCTCGGCTGGGGCAGTGCGCACATCCCCCCAAGGCCGCTCACTGCCTTGCTGCAGTTTGCTCTATCTGAGCTCTGCTTGTGCAAAGGAGGATGATTTGAATGTGGTTTCATGAACCACAGCTGCTAAATAACCAAAATCCTCGCAATCCAATCAGTGTTTCCTTAATAGGATCCACCATTGTTTATTCAAAGGGCTTTTCTGTAGGACCATTTCTAGAGTATTATATTCATGTGGCCTTGATTGTCCCGGGAAATGACAGGTGAATTTGAGTGCAACATCTCCTTTTGCTGGCCCTGCCAGTTTACAGTAGGAACCCCAGGAGCCTCCTCCTCTAGATCAAACACTAAACTGGAGGACCCAGGGTCCCACTCTTAGTCTAAATATTTGTTCAGAGATTGATTGTGCTTCCACCCGGACCTTCCAAGCAAATGGCTGCAGTTTGATACAGAATGAAAGGAGAGGTGCAGAGTTATCAAGTTTCGTTGTCTGCAATAAACATGAAATCTAATAAAGTGCAGGTGAATCACTGTAGGAAATTGTTTTGAAAATGGTGTTCAGTGAGAAAGCAGGTTTATCAGAGATCTTTATAAGTAAATCTTGCCTTTCAAATCAGTGCCATTGATGTTTAAAAGTAATGAGAAATGTACAACCTGTGTGAGATGCAGAAACATTTGTAGGCATAAAATAGTAATAATGGTCAAAGCCAAGGTTCACGTGACCAAAATTCTGTTTCCTGACAGTGACTGGTAGCAGGTATCAAGGGACAAGTATCAAAATAACCTATACATAAGAAAGATAGCATTATTACTATCTCTGAGTTAAGTATTTGATTTTTCTAGATTGTAAGCAGTGAAAAATAAGTTTAACTTACTTATAAAGGTTCTCCACTATATGTTTGTCAGATGAAACTGAACAATCTAGAAAGTAAAACAAAAAGTTATTTGCCTGGTAACTTGTTCAGATGAGACTTGATGAAGTAAAATTTCAGCCAAATTCTGAATTAGTCACAAGTTATTTTGGTGTGAGATCAGAAACTGCCCCTGGACTTTTAAATTTCTAATATAAAACCAGGTCCTTAACTGAATCATAAATCCCTTTCACATGCAACGTATTCTTGCAGATTGAGCCTCCAGCATGTTTTGCATTACCTTATGTTTAAAAAAAAAAGATTTTCAAATGCGCAGAGTGTTTGTTGTTCCAGCTGAAGTCAATGGGCTCTGCAGGTGCAAAGCCACTCTGAAATCAAGCTTGGAAAGACACACGTGTTCTGTGGTTCTTTTATCCGTTATTTGGTAATAAACAGTGTGAAAATGCACTAAGATCTGCCCCCATAGATGCCAGGGTGTTTTGCCACTGACCACTCTGTAGAAGTTCGAAGCTAGATTTATTCCTGTTAACTTTATTTGTCTGCAGGACTTCAGGGCTGGCTTAGGTTGGGGAATAGAAAGAAGAGTGGATCTCTAGATGAACCCTGCCCCTCACTCAAGGGACCTCTTATTTCCCTTGGGGACAGGCCACAGCTCAGTGGGTCCAGCTTAACAACTGCCGTCTGCCTGACCCACCTACTCCCATGGTGAAGCCATAATAATATTGGGCAGTCAGCATGGCCTGGGATTTTTCCAAATCCTAATGCTTCTAGGACCAAAGCCAATCTAAACCCTTTAGGGCCCCACGGAGCTAATAACATGTTCACGTGTGTCTTGTGAGCACTCTGTGCTTCATGCTGCACCAGTACCAGACCAGGACAGTGCTGGTGCTGCCAGGTGCAGGGCCGCTCATCTGCAGAGAAGGCGCAGCTTTGGCTTTGGGGCTACATGTTTTTAGCAAGAGTGACTTGCCTGGTGATTACAGAGGAATCATTTTGCTTAGCTCTGGGGCACAGAGTGCATTTCCTGTTTTTTCTGTGCCTCTAGGCAGCATATTGCCTTTTTAACACCCTCTCTGCTGCCCTGCATCTTCTCCCTGCAGGTGAGAAGCCCCACAAGTGTCAGGTGTGCGGAAAAGCCTTCAGTCAGAGCTCCAACCTCATCACCCACAGTCGGAAGCACACAGGCTTCAAGCCCTTTGGCTGTGATCTGTGTGGCAAAGGCTTCCAAAGAAAGGTGGATTTAAGGAGACATCGGGAGACACAGCATGGCCTGAAATGAGTCCCAGCTGCAATACAGAAAGCACCTACAACACTATGAGAACAAACTCCCTTGGCTTCCCCGCTCAGCATGAGCCCTGTCTGTAGCACGGACCCTGGCATTATCTTTCTGACCAGGACTCCACAGAGAAGGGAAGAGAACAGAGTTATGTATTGAAAGCTCAACCTGAATGACTGTGCAAGCGGAAATTAGAGGCTGGGGTTTCTCTCTCTCTTCTTCTCTCTTTTTGAAATAACACTGGAAAGTAAACCTTTGAAACATGAAGCCTGATACTCCAAATACGGATAAGCTACGAAATATATGTGAGCTGGAAAGTCTTTCACCCATGGCCGATATGAAACCCCTCAAGTTTTCAGAATCTCAAATTACCTTGCAGGGAAACATAGGTGTAACAGTGTTTACATGAGAGTTGCCCAGCATTCAGTGAGGATGTAGGGAGTGCTTGCCTCTGCTTAGGGTCAGTGCTGAAGGACTTCATTCTTGGTTTCCTGTCAGGGAGACCTGGAATAGAGAACTAAACTGTGCAGCTTGGTATCATGTTGCTTTCCAAGCCAAGAGACCAACTTGGGCCTGATCCTGCTCTCACTTACTCTGGCATAAATCAGGAGTTGCACTGACAGAGGGAGGCCCTTTGATCCTTCCAGGGCAGTTTCTTGCTTTCTGTCTATGCAAGGCCCGGATGTATGAGGCTAGTTTTGAGGCATGAGGGAATCGCATCTTGCTCCATCCACTGGGGAAAGAGAAGTTTGTGAAAGACTTGACTGGGTAAGCCAGAGCAGAGAGTTATGCCTTATAACTAGAAACCCATCCAACAACCACCTCTCCTGGCTGAGGAGAGCTGGAGCACAGGAGGGGGCGCAGACTGTCCAGGATGACTATTGACTTCCATGCTCTGAGCTTGTTACAAATAACTGGGAAATAGCTACCCAATAGGCTTACGTGTATATTTGTTTTTGTTTTTCATTTTTTAAAGGGAAACTCACCTGAGGTGGGCAGGAATCATTATAAAAGTTTAATTGACTGAATTTGCCTTAAATGACCCTGCATGTACCTCAGTTAAAAAAAAAAAAACTGTTTTTACTTTGTTGACATGTTTGTAAATGTCCTTATTTAGATTTTATGGAGTGTCTTATGTTTATTGGTACATATTTATTGGAATAATGTTTTAAATTAATAAAGTATTGAGGATCATCCACTGTGATTTTTATTTAATATGCAACTTCAATGTGCCTCTGCAAACTTCAACCTTTACAACCCTACAGCTGCAGTATCCACGGAGGGCAGGCAGGCGAAGTGCAACTCTCACAAGGGCTCAGGCAATTAAAGAGCATGAATGTCTCATTTACGTGTCTGACTCACATTGGTTTCAGTTAAAAGGCTAACTGCTTCTGCGGGCTGGGAAATGCTGTATCTGAATACATTGATTACATGAATACAATGATTAGCACCCTGAAAGGATTCAGGGACGGGATGGCAGCATACGCCTGAGAACTAGACTGCCCAAGGAGCCGCACTCAGCGCAGGAAGCAGCTGAACATCGTGCCAGATGAAACGTCTGCGCCTGGGAGCTCGCGGGGCCACCTGAGCAGCAGGTGCCTCGCATACGCGTGCGTCCGTTGGGACTCGCAGCGCGGCCTCCTGCCCGGGCGCCCTGGGAGCAGGGCTCGCTCCAGCTGGCAGCCGCGGCCGCGCAGAGGGAGGCAGGAGGAAGGCAGCGGGTCCTGTATCCTGCTCCCAGCCGAGCACAGCCAGACAGCCTGGGCGTTGGGCTGTGTGCGTAGCCCTGTGTGCCCACACGGCATACGCTCTGCCTCCCAAAGAGCAGCTTGTGGTTGTCATTGCCTGAACCTTCCTCTCTCCCTCTCTCAAACCCCATCAATATTTTAATGCTTCATGCAAGAACGTGAGCAACTCTAGGGCTGTGAGCCCTACGCTGGGGCTGGGCCGTGAGGGCTGGTGCGGTCGTGTGTCGTTTCCCGATGCTTCTGCTTTTGGGCACATTTGGGAGTTTTGGCCGCAGCTACGTCTCTCAAGAGGTGACCAGCACTGTTGCTGGTGGCTGATTGAGCCCAAGTTGTACTGCTGCTCAGCCTAGGGTTTTGGACAAACAGAAAAGTGGTACAAAATCTCAGAGGTTTGTGGGGCTCGGGGATCAGCATGAGGGGATGTGCCCCATCCTGCGGGGTTAATTAGCACTGTGTGGATAATTGGGGAGGGCTGGTGGAGTCAGTGGTGGAGCAGGTGCCTCCGAGGAGCAAGTGGGTGCTGTAGGTCAGCCTGGCTGCTGCTGGGATGTTTTATACATATTTCATGGGAAAGCTGTGGCTGGAGGGAGTGGGCTATGTGGCCATGGGCTGACAGCAGCCCCAGTGTCTCTCTGGGTGGGGGGTTCCTGTCAGGTGCAGCTGCCACACTGCAGATAGGTGCCGGCCTAGGGGGCCTGAGGGGCCTCAGCTAGTGCTGCACCCCTTAAGAACATGGTAGCCAAGTGTGTGGTTATCCCCCTTGCCCCCAAGTGACTTGTTTTTAAGCCTCTGGGCACCTGTTTTCCCTCAGCTGTTACTTGGGGCCCAAACCCCCTCAAAGCTGCCCTAGGAAGGAACCATGTTGGTCATGGCTTCCCTGTCCTGGCTGCTCCCCATTCGTCTGTCTGTCTGTCTGTCTGTTGTGTGTGAGAGGCTGGCCCCTCGTTTGGGCAAAGTGCTACTGAGTCTGGGGAGAAGTTCTGGCTTCAAGATCGGCCATTTGGTGTGAATGAGAGGAAAAATAAATCTATCTGATCTATCTGGAGAGAATCAGAACAGGCTACTGAGACCATAGAGCCTGAGCCTGAAGATTGGAAATATCTTTCTTGGTGCTATTGCTTTGTGCAATTAAAAATGCATCATGCATATTGCGTGACTCATTATTCATGGAGCGGCGCCCGCACCTTTTGTCTGCCACGTAACAGTAGAAAGGGAAAGGAGAGACTCTGAGCGCACCTTTGTCTCTGTCCCTAAATTTTTAATAGCGCCTCTAGCTAGCCAGTTGGTGAAGCTCAGTTCCTGCATAAAGGCAGAAAGGCAGAGCCACCAAAAAGACGACTAAGCCCTTCAGGAGCTAATTTGAGCTTGTGTTCATCCGCACCAGCCATGATTAAATTACCTATCGAGTGTGCAGAGCTATCAGGATTCAGGGCATTGAAAAACAAGGTGAATTTATCTGATTGATTTAAAAGACACGGATGGAACAAGTGGGTTAAAAATAAGTAAATAAAGTCTGTCCTGTCTAGATATTATAGAAGTATTTCTTCTGGCAAGTAACTGAACTTGTGAGTTGACCGCAAGAAGTGGTCGTGCTTGCGCAGAAAGCAAAGGTGTTAATTGGAGTCAAAATGTTCCATCCAAATCAGTTAGCAGGCTGGGTTAATGCAGGAGGCAGAAACAGAAGAACTTACTAGGTTCCATCCTTATGGACAGCAGAGATGCTTAAAATTAAAATATGCAAACATCATCTGTGCTTTCTATACGGGCAGTTTCCAAAAGCAGATAGTGACACTCAGATTGGATATTGCAACACAAGCGAGCGACCAGCTCTGCCAGGTCTTGCTCCTTCCTCAAGTAAAACTTTTGTTGCAGTTGCCGGGGAGGGAGGAAGAGGTTTCTAGAATAACCCTGGAGCACACGATTGCAAGACGCGTGCAACTGCATAGCCGCAAGCTGCACCGCTGGTGTGTGTTGATAACGCACTGCTCCATCTTCTACCTTCCCTTCCTTAAGGGGGACGGCGGGGAAACAAAACAGGTCAGTTGTGTCAAATTCCTCTCCAGCAAAACCCCGATCACATGAAGAATAGATTTGGCCTTTATTTATGATTTGGGTCGTACTTGAAATGGAAGGATGAAAGATAGCTCAGCATATTGCCCTTTGAGGGAGTTCTGATTTGGAAAAGCACTGAAATATGTATGGGAGTTGGTGAAGTGCTGCTCTGCTGGGGACCCTGCGTGCGAGGTAGCTGCCAGCAGTTAAAACCCCAGATATTTCCCTACATAGACCTCGCGCTGCTGCCCGGACGCACCCGGCCGGACGACACCTCGTCACCTGTGGTGGCCGTGTCTCTGAGCGTGCTGGGGTAGCTTTTATCTTCTAAAGGACAAGAGAATAGTGGTTGCTTCAGGTGTATTCTTCGCTAAGTAATACAGCGGTCTAGATGGATTTAAGCCATGTAGATGTCTGTAATGCGTTATATGGGATGCAAAGTGAGGCAACCAGATTTAAAAAGAGATGTAGGTATCTAAAGCCTCAGCAATTTCTGAAAACACACTGGATTCCTGCCCATGTCTTTGGCTGCCCGGGTAGTCCAAATAATAATAAAAATGACATACAAGTTCCAGGTAGTCTCCCGAGCCTGTATTACACCAGCTGGCAATACACACAATATATGGACTACAAATAGAAGGAGCTCATAAATCTGGCAGAAAATGTTCAGTAGATTATAAAAATGCTGGCCACACATTGTTAGAGTAATATTGCCTAACAGACTAGCCTGGAGCATATGATAAATCTTTCAAATAAGATGAAAGCAAAGCACTTCAGTGTGGTTGCCCCTATATTCTTCTTCTCATCTGTTTTTTTTTTTTTTTTAAGTAGAGATAATATGACAGAAGCATATTGAGTAATACAATCGTAGAAAGAAAATCAGGTAATAGATTTTCCACCTGCTCGAGCCCCAGGGTGGACGAGTGTCAGCCAGGTCACTCATGGGGCTGCTGCACAACAAGTGGCCACACTCTTTGCTTCGCCTGATTTTTGTTAGTGTAAACAGCTGGTGTTAGATGGAAATGGAAATCCTCTAGGATGACAGACATTTCCATGAGATGTATCTACTTATGTTTTGCACTTTTTTTCCCACTATGAATAATACATTCCCAAAACTCACCAATAGGGTTGACAGGCAAGTTCAAAAGGGGAGAAAGGTATCAATGCAAGAAGCTGAATTCCCCAGTTAGTTCAAAAGAGAGCATTTATCGACCAGCAAACAGATAAAATAGGTGTTTTTAGTTTTCTATAGGAAAGTTTAAGTATTGCTGTACAGAGTCACAACACATTACTTATGTTTGATCAGATGGTTGTCCAGAAGAGGTTAGATATGCACTTGATCTAACTTTTATTCTCCATGGCTAGTGCTAGCAATCAGCTTACACTGATTTAAGCAAAGGGAAGGTTTGAGCATATGTTATCTGCTAAACCTGCTAAATTTCCAGTTTCAGAAACTGTCAACTGCCTCTGCTGTCGCTTTTGCCTCTCTGAATCACAGCAATGTAAATGGGTGGCTGGAGGGGTGGCCCCTCTCTTCTCCATCCCCCAAGTTAAGGGAATCGGTGAAAACAGTTGTCTTTATGCAGCTGATCCTGCCCTTGGAGCTGCAGCACTAGCCAAGGTGAGTGGTGTGGGCAGCCTGTACCCGAGTGCGCTGCTGGCGCTGAATGACGCTCACAACAAATCAAGGCGCTGGCGCCTGCAAGTGAGATCACTTGCTCGAGAGCAAAGAGCTGGGTCTTCCTGTGCATCTGTGCTAGGCTTTGCACTAGCATGCGCTGACATTTGCTGAGCTTGGCCATCGTGGTCAGGTGGTTTTGGAATTATTTGCATTTTCAATTGTTTAAACTATCATTAATGCTGATTTATAAGTGCTGGGCCTGACTTTTTCAATTTCTGATTAGCATCAAGAAATGTCTCCTTCCTGTGTGACCTTTCCACGGTGGTGGAGTGTGCTGGGGATCAGTTAAACCTGCTCCTGCTCCTGGCCGCTCCTCGAGCTGGGCCCGGCTCTGAGACGCCTGTTGATGTTGCTTCCTATGGGGTTTGGCAACCTCTGGATTGATTTTTGTGGCTAGTCGAGATAGCGAGACCGTTTGGTGCCTCTCCTCTGATCCCAGGCAAGCGGGGAGATGTTCCAGCGCGTGCTTCCTTCCCAGCTTCCCATTGCATCACCAGCCCTTGCAGAGGCTGGGAAGGAACGGTTGCCTTCATGGCAGGAAGGGGCCTTGTGCACGCAGATGCGCTCTGTCCTCTGCTTGTCCTCAGAGACTTCTGGACACTGCTGTGCCTTAAAACCTTTTGTGCAGCTACAGTGGGGATGGAGGCCAGGCAGGGAGCCCTGGAGGAGCACGTGCCTCCTGGGGTGTGAAGTGCCTCCAACTGCTGAGCATCGAGCAATTTCAGAGGGGCAGGCGCCACACTATTACTTCTCTCTTTTGAGCCTGCTGTGGTTTGGTTTTAACTGTGGCTTTCTCTACTTGCCATTTGGATGTCCGTTTTGTTTCTCTGCATGTTCGGTTGCTGAAATCTTATGTTTGAGCAATGTTTTGTAGGGCTCTGTGTGATAGAGAAGGCTGTGGTCACCATCGTTACTGATATTCTGGTCAGGTTAGCAACATCGGGTCACTCTCTTTGCCAGCAGTTTGGGTCTTGGCAGTGTCCAGAGAGCCAAGGATTTCTCTGTGAAATGCTAGATGTTGTAAGGAGATGTGAGTCTCAACTGCATAGGCTAGTTGTATCGTAAGGATTCCATGCAGCAATGGGTAGCTCTTATGGATAACTGCTCTGCCTGGGCTGGGTTCAGCTGTTGGTCTGAGTCAGATGAAAGGTTACAATTAATTAGCAAGACTAAGGCAGAAGCACAATTACAGTGAGGTTGTCTCATGCCGCTGGTAGCGGGTTCTCATACGTGTTTCCACTCTGTTAACTGAGCACTAGCGATGTGCCGGCAGCATGAACTCCTGGTAGGGGCAAGTGAGTCGGGTCTGCTGTGTGGCTGCTGCTGTTTGCCAAGAGCCTGGGATGCTCCAGGCCCTGTGGGCTCTGTTCCAGGCATAAAAGGCAAATAAAACCATGTTCTCTTACGCTTTAAATTTTCCAACAATCTGTAGAAGCCAACGGATGCCCAGCTCTCTCTTCCCGCCCCCAAAACTGTTTCATTGCCTTTCCTTAGCCACACCACATGTTGCTGTGGCCGTTCTCTGCTCTTGGCTGTCCTTCTGGGGTGACTCAGGGCTGCGCCATCATCGTCACCCCTTATCTGATGCGGTGTGAGGCAGGGGTTACTCGTGTTGCTGCATGAGACTGAGGCAGTGTTTCTGTGAGGGCTGGTGGCAGATGCCCCTGCTAAGAGCTGGCTCCTGCAGGGCAGCCCAGGGCCTAGGCAGAGCAGCTGGAGGGCCAGGCCTGTAGCCCCGCTGTGTGTCCAGCCTGGGCTTTGGGCAGGATTCCCGTGACCATGAGCCTGGCTCACAGCTTTATTCAATGCCCAGAAGACTGGAGTCTGCTTCTGTGGTCAAAAACAAATGGAAATGTCCCTTTGTGTGAAGGCTTGTGGGGGCTAAGGAATTGGGGCTGTAAGGAAGATGGTGGCAATATTAAAAAAATGGGGGTCAGAGGAAAGCATGTTTAATTGCACACACCCATGGCATGAGAAACCTGCAGGGATGCTGAACTGGGAGTGCGCATGTGTCTGCCCTTCTATAAACCCAAAGGAGAAATTTCAAGTGGGGTAATTGCACATCTTGCTAACTGCGGTGCCAGGCTGTGTGTTGTAACGCTGATTGGCAAAGAGATGGAGGAAGCTCCGCGCTGGTACCTCAGAGAGACCGCTGTGTAGCAAGGGCTGCTCTCATCTGGCCTGGGCTACTGGCCAAGTGGCCAGGCGAGTCTGGCCGAGGATTCCCATGGAGATCCAGTTCCTCCAAAGGAAAGCCCCAGCACCATGCCAGCGAGTGCCTGGGGAAACTGGGTATTTAAATACATACTTGTATCCCAAGGCAAGAAAACCTAGACTGAACTCAAATGGCACCCAGTGCTAGGACCATGCTGGACATCACGAATTAGCTTTTAGTTGGCAGAGGGAAGGGAAACGCTGTTGGTGAAGGCTGGCAATGTGCAAATATGAGGCATGTTGACTCTTAATGTGCCTTTAAAGAGTTTTCTTGGTGGGGGGAGCCTCAAAGTGGCTCTTCTGGATTTACAGTTGCACTACAGGCTTCTGGGATACTGTCTGGGACGCTGATGAAGCCCAGAAGCTAACTGCTTCATCGCTGCTACGGAAAAGTGCCTTTCTAAGGGCTTCTCCTATGTGATGATCAGGACAGCTCCAAACCCCCAGATTTTAGGTGGGATGTGGAGGAAGCCCGTTACGGTAGCGGATGGCATCCTGCCCATCTGTGTGCTCCAGGCAATACCTGGCGACTGCTCCAAGGGCACTGGAGCCTTAGCTATTGGTGCGTGCTGGTGCCACATGCAGAGATTCACCAGAGGGAGAAGACTCAGCGAAACCTATGTCTTGTTCTCAAGTGCTGGCTGGGATGTGCTGTGTACACGCAAGATTATATTAAGAGGAGCGATCAAAGAGTGCTGCTGTATATTTACAGCCCAACAGTTCTAAACAATAATTCTGTTCTGTACAAACTTCTGCCTGTTATTTTCCTTTCACCCAGGGTATGTCTTAGTTGTCGCAAAAATATAAGCCCTTCTCCAGGGTTCTTCCTGTGAATACACCAAACAATTTTGACTTTCTGCTTCTATGTTTGTTTAGCAAGTATGAAAAAGAGTGTCTTTTAATGCTTCTGTGCCGTATAACAGCCCCAAACCCAAATCCCATCCGCTCCCCCAATTTCACTGTTGGACAGGAGGAACCTCCTGAGGTTCTTGAAATGTTGCTGAAGTGCTTTTGCTCTAGTTCCCAGGCTGCTTTCTCTCCTCCACTTCCCATAACATGAGCTCGACAACTGCTGAAACCGCGCTTGAACGATGGTTTTGGTGGGGGAGAGGGAGTAGATGCACAGGGCAGTCAACATGCGAAGAGGAAAACGTCCCCAAGCACTGGAAAACTGAAACAACTTGGACCTCTCAAGCCCCCTCTCCATTAACTTTGGACTTCTGACCTGAGCTGTTCCTATGCTCAGATATGTGTTTTTTTTACCAGAATTCGGTCCTCTCCCTAACAAAGGGAATGAGAGAAGTGAGGCAGGAGCGGTCCATGCCTTACCTTGCTGCTGGAGTAGTGTTAGTGTTTCTGAGAGCTGGGTACTCACCAGCTCGCAGCAGGGCGCTAGGGAATCAGAGCTGAGCTCCCAGTACTCGGGGGCACTCAGCCTTAGTGTAGAGCTGAGAAATTCCCTCTGCCTCTCTCAGGGCTTCTTGGGGCAGGAAGCTTTGGCCTCACAGAGGTGCCTGCCCCCAGCCTCCAGCCCCAGTTGCCGTGTGGGAGCGCACGTGCGCGCCCGCGGTTGTGCCGTCGCTGCAGCCTGCGCGACCGGCTTTCTTCCTGTGGTTAAGACCTTTGCTCGCTTCTCAGGATCCGAGCGCTGCGCGAGCGACCCTGTGAGGCAAACACCCTGGGCACTTACAAATCTTACTTTCCCAAACATTCCTTCAGCTCGTGTTTCAAAGATGGATGTATGTGTGTATATGAGTGTAGCACATCTGGTGCAAGCCAAATATTTTCAGTCCCTTGGATCTCGAAGTCAATATTTGCCCAAGGTATTAAAAAGAGAGCCACAGAGCCCTCAGTTAAACAGAAAAGTGCCCATGTTGAGCACTGGAAGTGAAGCAACGTGTGGCAAAGGGAGGTTCACCCAAGCTTGGTGGCAAGGTGCTGGACACTGCCACTTGGGCTGTGCTGCTGTTGGGGCTGGACTGAGGCTGCCTCTCGCTTGTGCAGGCAGGTCTGACTCACCCGCGGTGCAGCGAGGGCCACGCGCCCTCCTTGCAGGTCCTGGGCATTCCCCGCAGGCAGCGAGGCGCAGGGAGGTTCTCACTGCAGAGCTGCCCACACTGGGGCGGAGGCAGTAAATAAATCAGTGCTTGCTATCATGCTCTAGGCTTTTGCACCAAACTGCTCATTTCGTGTGACTTGTGGGTGCCTTGTGCTGCTGTAAGTTTTGTGTGGGCTTCCTGGTGACACACACGCGGTGCTGGCAGTCGCGCTGTGGCGGCTGGCCTAATTCAGAGCTGATTCACTCCTAGAAGTCTGATTAAACTCTGGCTTGCCTTTGGGTCAGCAGAGAATTGCTTGGGCAAAAAAGGTCAAATCTTTTGTTTCTTTTTTTGCTATTTACGCAGTTCTGTATATATGCAAACTCAGAGCATTTAGGAAAAGACTTGAGTTGCTTGTAACAGATTTTTTTTTATTTTAACTGAAATCCGATAGCAACAAGCTGACTGATGAATGACCTACATCTGATCCATCATCCTTAGGGGGTACCTGAGTGCTCTGTGCTCTAAACGGAGTTGAAGCTCACTGTACCTCAAGGCCCCAGCAAATATATGTGCTAAATCCAACTGGCATAATGAGAGCCATACAGGTAATCTTGCTGATGCTGGTGGAGCATCTCTGCTGACTTAATTTGACAGAGATTGGTCTACTGGAGTAACAATGGTTGTCCCTCGGTCAGTGCTGACTGCTGGAAAGGGTAGGTCAGTAAGCGCTGCTCTTCCCTCAGCACTTCCTCTGCAGCTCAGCACGTGCTGCGCTTGTGCTTAGGGCAGCAGCTGCTTTTTCATGCTGCTCTTGCTCCAGGCTGGGAAACACTACAAACTGCTCTTGCAGCCCCACTGGAGAAAGAACGGGCCTTTAATGACAGCGTGCCAAACTACGGTCAGTCCAAAACTCATTATATTCAGCAAGGAATAGAAAAGCTGACACATAGTATTTAACCTGGGGTGAGGGATTAAGCCCTCCATCATGATCAGGGATTAAGCCCTCCATCATGATCAGAAACTGAACTGGGCAGAAAGGGAAGGTGATGGCGCGGCCGGAGCCAGCTGGCAGTGGGATTTTGGCGTGCCTAGAGGCTCTGTGGTGCAGGTTGTCCCATGTAGCACAGGACACATTGCATAGCCGGGAGATTTTCCCTCCTTCTTTTAGGAGAATTGCTCGGTGCCCCCTTTATTTCTCACACGTGACTCAGCAGTTGCATGCTGAGAGGAGTTACTCATGGAGACCATGCTGTGTTCAGGCCATAGGAGATCCCTCCATATTTAAAAGCTGCTTAAATGACCCTGTTCTCATTTGCCTACAGTTCAGTTAGGCTGGCAGGAGAGGTCCCTTGTGCTGGTGCTTGAACTTTGATGTCGGTGTTTGCTTGGGTTTCAGGCAGTTGCTGTGGTTGAGCGGCCTCCGTGAAGCAGGCTGCGGGGAAACGCTGCCGTGGCTCTGTGCCCTGCTCTTTGTGTCGCTGCAGTTCCCCCTCGTGGCACCCACATGGGATGTCTCCTTTCTCCCCGCTGCCCTTGGCAGGTCCCCACAGGAGCGCGCTGCCCTCGGAGTTCGCCCTGCTTGGTTTGCTGTTGTGCTCTGCGCATTGTTAGCTCTTCGCCTCAGGGCGTGTGGCGGGAAAAGTGGGACTCACGCCAGGGAGAGCAGGTGTGAGGTGCTGGGGTGAGGCAGCGTGGGGTTTCCCTTCGTGACCCTTGGGCTGGACATCCGTTTCCTCATGGGGTGTTGTCATCATGGTCCCTCTCCCAAAAGTGACAATATTTCTAATAATAGCAATAATAATACATGACATCTACATGTGAGCAGCATGAGGACAGTGAGGAGCAGTGAGAAGCAGTGTTAGCCATCTGAGAAGACCACCATTTAGCTCTGCATGTGCTGAAGGGAGGATGGATACCTTTCTGTGGGAAAACTATTTGATAAAGTTTCCTATGTTAGGAATTACAAGTGAGTTATTGTATTAGTCCTGTTAGAACTGGAAAGTTGTAATTTAAAAAGTTGTAGTTAAAAAATGGTACAAATTTCTATAGATCTAGTGAGTTTGTGTGATGGAATATGGCTGAATGAAGGGCCTCAGGTATGTCTACTCTGTACTGTGGAAATGACAAATGTCAGGCAACAATATCCATAACTGCAGATCTGTAGAACTCTGGGTTTTGGAGAATATTTCCATCTAGATGTAAATATCCCTGATAAATCTGAGCTAAGAGTGACTTTTGAGTTGTGAATTGTGCTGTTCTGAACAAGGCATCAAGTTCTCTCTCAGTATGTTTCATTCTTAGAGGAATACTTTGCATAAACTAGAAAAAGTCATTATCAGTTAAAAAAAATCCTAAAGCACTAAATAACTATGCTTTAGGATAGTTATTAGCCAGAACCTCATCAGAATTTTGCATATTGACAGCAATACTGCTCTGTCAGTCCATTAGGAGTTTGAGGAGATTTTCTTGTGCCTGCACTCAGACTTGCACCTCACTGTGGTTTTAGGAAGCCTAATGTAACAGAAAGATTAAGTGCTTTCTTGCCTATGGCTATTTTGCTGGAAAGCCTGGTAATGAATACCCCAGAATAAGCATTCGTGTCAGAAAAGCATGTTTTCAGAGATTCCACCCTGGAAAGGGATGAAGTCAAGGTCTGCATTTCTCTGGTATTATTGTTTATTGCAGCTCTCACTAGAGGATACAGCACAAAGTGTGTGTGTCCTGTGATGCCAAATGTAACCTCTGTGTAAACTGCCTGGAGTTCAGAAAGCTCGTGAGTGGGCTGCTGTGATTGAATCGCGTATTGTGGAAATAGTTAATTCCTGCACGGCACTTCCTTTCATCATCTGCACCATGGCTTGGATCTGTAACGGTTGCACATATCTGGGATACCTGTGCTGATTTCCTGGAGATTCTCCTATTATAGTTAAAAGTTACAGAAGTGTTTGTGCTAAAAAGATGTTGATGCTAAAAATACAATTGTGGCATTTGTAGTGAGGGTTCAAGTGGAAATGGTTATTTAGACCGACTCCTCATCCTCGCCTCCTCATCTCAACCCTTGCTTTCACAATGGATCCAACTGATCAGTGATTGAGACAAGAGCATTCTTATTTTTGTTGCTTTTTTTGGGATCAAAATGATTGTCATGTTATGGCACGTCTGCATGCACTAAGGGTGAGTGGTTCACCACTTCAGCACTTATGTAAAAAGATTATCAGTTGGTAGTTTCAGCATCAATTTCAAAGCTTTTTCCAAAGATGGGTATCCCCTTTTCACAGAAAAGAAAAGTGAAAGGGTAGTGGAGTGACTCAGCTAGGCACGTGGACTATGTCAGCAGCAGAGCCAGAAATAGCATCTCAGCTCCCAGCACCCTAGGCACTGGCCTTTCACTGACACCAACAGCCAACACCTCACTGTTTTGCAAAGGAAAAATCCATTTGAGGTAGAATTTGCATTTTAAGCTCAATGCATAAGTTTGCCTTCTTGGTGATGGGTGCTGTTGGACTCCCCTCACACTTTTGTCTAATTTAAATTAGCTGTAGAGTGGACTGAAATAATCTCCATCCTACCCAGAGCTGCAAGAAAAAGGAGTTGCTATACCACATTTTTCCACATTGATTGCTGAATATCTTTGCCTTGGTGTTGCTGATGCTATAAACCTACCCCACGCCAAATAAAAGTGCTAGGCTGAATTGGGCCAGCTTTTCCTAAGTGTTCCCCACCAGATTTGGGTCTTGTTTATAGATGTGCCCATTGTAACCTTTAGACTTAGCCTTTAGACTTGGTTTTCAAAATGATTAAATGTGTTGAGGGCGAGCACTTCAAAGTAAGAGAGACTATAACGAGTCATTTGCTCTGACCTCAATTGTGAATGATGAAATCTTTGAGCTATCTGGACCATTTTTGTGTATGTTGTTGCCTGCCAATAGCTTTTTTGATGTATGGAAAGGTTCAGGTGAGGCAACAGATGCAAGGGAGGGGAGCGACTAGGTAAGACGGTGAGATGGGAGATGATCAGGCTCTGCAGACCTTTGAGGCAGCAGCAGAGCAGGGACAGAGGGTCTGAGTCCCTGGCTGAGCACGGCTGGTGGTGGCCACCAAACCACAAGCTAGTGAAAGAAAAGCTGGAGGAATCTTTAAAGGTGGCTGGTAGTTGGCAACAGACACCAAAGGGCACGGGGCAGTGAGCTGGTGAGGAGGGAAGGTCAGTGTTTCACGGTGATCCAAATAGCGTGGTTGCAAACTACATTTAAATATAGCCATTGCATTGCGTTACTTTCGAAATATTGTAATACTATTAACAAAAAATACATTTGCGTGTTCACATAACCTAAACCTACAGCAAAGAGACTTTAGTTGTTCTTTCTCCTGTCCAGTCTGTGAAGAAAAGTGAAAATACAAACCTCTGCTAGAAAAACTAGTAAGTAGACTAAAATATGCTAAAATGTCAGGAAAGCAGTTCAGTTGAAATTTAACTCACATTAAAATGAAAAGTCACTTTAAACTTTTTTTTTTTATTTAGAAATGTGAAGTGAGGCATACTGACAACTTAGCTACTTTTCCAAGTTGAGAAATTGATCAAAACCAACCTTTTCCTGCAAAGGTTTCATTTTCAACCAAGCAGGCCTCTTCTGAATAAAGAAATAGCACAAAAATTTATTAAGCGGCTCTGCACATGGCACTGCTTTAGCTGCTGGGTGATTCATAGCTGCTTTAGAAACAAGCTTCGCTCTTGGCTGCGGCTGGACGGGTCCCTAGATGAGCGCTGCTCGCGGTGCCAGGGAGCTGCCAGGGCAGCCTC
>NW_010587477.1:44207-85936 GCF_000705375.1 Tinamus guttatus
GCGCGCGCGCCTGTAGCGGCGACCGGCCTGCAGCAACGAGACGCTGCGGCCCCTAGTGAGGAGCTGCGCAAGGGGCGGCTGATCCGCTGTCTGCTCCCCTGTGCTACCCAACGAGCCGCCTTGGGAAGTAGCCGAGGTTTGGAAGAAGAGGGAAGAGGCAGGAGCCAAGTATGAAGAGGAACCAGGGTGGGGTGACTGGGAGGCCACAGTGCAGCCTTGAAAGTTGTGGTACGTTGCTGTGAGTTTGTAATGAAAGGCTTTCAGTTGCACTAGGTGTAGGAAAAACCTGACAAGGTAAAAGTATCTGTGAAATACTGAAATCAGTACTTCTAAAAACCTGTGGCTCTTGGAAATTGCACGTCTATCTTCGCTAGCTCTCAGGCTATAAACGAGAGGCTGTTCCTGGGCTAACCTGAGGGGAACTTCCTTCCTCCAATCTGTAAAGGAAATAGGGATGTAAAGATAGATATCTTTTCTGTTGCAGTTTCCCCCCAACCCAACCCACACTTCTTAGTACTGGTGGCTTTATCAGCTTTGCTTCAGGCACCATCACTTTCGAAACACGACTTTATCGGATAGAGATGAGCTAGGAAAAAAGCCAGCTTTTGACTTAGCCCCCTTAAAATATAAATGATGTAACACAGAACCCAGTATTACTCTCACAGATCTTTACAGAAGATCAGTGGTCAAGTACCAAAACTGGAGGTCAATCTTTTACCTTTGAATCACCAGGTAAAAATGAGGATAGCTCTTTGAGTGAAACTGCATGGCGATGTCATCATGCAGTGGTATATTGGCAGAGAGCCTTCAAGGCTGCTAAATATGTATATTTGTAGCTGTGCTTTTAAATTTTAGTCATTCTGATTTTTTTTCTATATGCGATGACAAATTATGAGCCGTAGAGATAAGGTGACAGCATCCTGCAAAGTGCACTCAATTCCACATTGAAACTGGACACCCAATGAATTAAGAAACCAGCTAGCTGGTCTTGCGCGTCTTTTAAGCATGAAAATTACTGTCCCTGCTGCTTCTGCATGCCACTTTTTGCCCAACACCACTGTGGATCCTTCTACACAACTCACAGCATTACTGCCAAGCCGACTTACTAGTATTTGGCACCTTAATGTCAGACCTTTGTGGCCCCAATCTCGTCCCCATCAACCCCACAGTGCGGGCCTTGCAGCACAGACCTAGAGGTGGAAGAGCTGTGGGTCCTTCCATAGCCTGTCCGTGAAGCCAAGGACAAGTTACTTCGATGCCCTGCACTCAAATCCCTTTCCTCAAAGCAGGGACACTAACGTCCTCTTGCCTTGGAGAGGACTGGGGAAGCGCTGGGATCCAGCAGCCCAGCTTCGCTGCTGCCCCACTGGCTGGCACTCTTGTGTGGGCTCTTGTGTGGCACTCTTGTGTGGGCTCCGAGACGCGCTGGCCCTGTGGGCCCTAGGAAGAAGTCCAGCCTACCTGCTGGGTAGCTTTGCAGCAAGCACAGAGCCCTGTGTCAGTGCTAGAGCAAGGCCCAATGTAGTTCAAAGAGATGGATTTAACCCTAAGCAAATACAGCGAGTTGTTCAAATTCATCTCCTCTTTCAGTGGGCAACCTCTGCTTACACATGCAGTAAATAAGCATAAAAAATAGGCTATTAAATGTTATGTGATTTCTTAGTGAGAATGGCTGCTCCGAGTTGAATGTGTTCCAGATTCATTCTTTGGAAACAATTTGTGTGATTTCTGTTTTTCTTCAGCACTGCTTGCTGCTTGGGGTGTGTGGTTTGACACTGAGCCTGTCAGTTTAGCATTTTGAGATTGTGAGTTTTTGAAGAGGGCACAGCTGTGGTTATAGAAGAAAAACAAGAAGCATCAGAAGTTCAGCGTACAAAAAAGCAGAGCTTGGGAGGATCTCAGAAGAGAACAGCTAGCAGCGATGACATGTATTTGACCTAGAGCCACTGAAGGTTAATGTATCTGCAAAATTATTTGCAAAGTTTTCAAATGACTTTTGGAAAAAATAATCTTGATAAGGAAGAAATTTTTTAGTTGCATTTCTACTTTTGAAACTTCATTATAAGCCATAATCTTAAGGATCAAAAATATCTACCTTTTTTCTTTTTTTTTTTTAGGTGGCAGCCTGCAGTTCAGAAATTGAAGTTGTCATAAAAGAATGAAGGGCTTTCAAGTGAAGGGCACCTCTTCACAAAATGAGAGATCAAGATCCCTAGACAAAGTATATAATTATTAGGATAAAGTTTACTCTTGTTTGTGTCAATATGAACTTTGTCATTTTTCCTTGAGCAGTAAAAATACTGTCCTTTGCAGGCTGGAAGAAAACACAGGGACTGCAGCTTCATGCCTCATCTTGCTCCTTCGAACTATTCCCATGCTGCAGCAGGGGCTGAGGAATATTTAAGACAGATGGGTCTATGACCAGTCCTTGTCTGCCTAAGTATCAAACCAAGAAGGATTGACATAAGATGGTAGGAGGTAAACTGCTCAGGCAGCTTTGTGTGCAAGTGAGCCAGATGTAAAACTAATTAAAAAGAAAATCAACAGACGATCGGGTTTACAGAAAGTACTGTCTGCCTCTTTTAAAATGCAATGATTTCTTTTAGCTTAATCAACCACATTGCTATCAGAAGGCTTTAATAATTTTAAACTTTTTTTTTTAATCTTCATTTTTTCTCCTTTGTAGAGACAGGAATTCACCCTCTGACTCCTGGCTATGCAGGGAAATCTAGTGTACAAACACAACACTGCCCGCACTGTCATGGGGAAGCATTTTGAATGTATCACATGGTAGCGCCTGCTTCCAGAGCATGTAATTCCCCACAAGAACTGCCACAAGAGCTCTAGATATTCTTAAGTTATTGTCTAAACCAGAATTCCTAAATTATGTTTTAACACATCGACTGCCAGACAGGTTAAGATACCTACACTCTGAGCAACAGCCAGCCTGGCTGAATCAGTACTAGCCACAGATTTGCAGCCATTTAGTCTATTTGTTAAATTAACAAATCACAAGCGTCTCCAACAGGCTTTCCTCTGACGGAGGACAGCGCCTGCAGTACTGTGATGTTTACGGAAAATCCTGCTCAGTGGCAAATCCTGATTAGAAAACGTTATCATTTTTTGCATAATAGGTGAGATAGACATGCCTAACATATGGTTGCTATAAAATACCTTAGATGAGTCAGATCTTAGCTGGCAGCTGTAAGCAGGGTTGTTCTGGCTTCTTAGATAATACTATGTTTTTTTTTTCTTTTACTACTGTACTGTTTAATTATATTAATCTGATTTGTAGACACTCCCATTTGAGTAGAACAAAAAGGCAAGATTTATGATGTAAATGCTGATCTGAGTGTTTGTGGCTGGTTAAAGCTGCATCCAAAGTCATCCAAATATATCTAAATTGTAGGACATCCTAAATAAATAGTAGGATTCTGTGAAATTGCCACTGTCCCACTCAAAGCATTCGATTTGGTTACCTACCCTGTGAAATGTAAAAGGCTAAAAAGTGTCAGAAAGAACATTTATTTGATGTAGTTTGTAATGGTACCAATCAATACGGCTTGCAACGGTGCTGCTTGCCTTCCTCTATAATCTGCGTGTGCAGGTAATCACGACTCGCAAAAATGTACTCATAAACCTGCCCATGAAGTGTCCTTAAAGACGTTCTGGAAGGAGCGCGAGGAAGTCTCTAGCAAAGTCTGACTTTGAGGCTTTGCTATGGGGAGGCACACCTACTTCCTCCGACTCGGAGCAGAGGAGGACGGGCTGTCAGGTGGTGGAGACATGCAATTTAAAACACAGGGTTTTACAAGTGCCTAGCCCTGCCTTATATACCATCTGCCACTTCTGGAAACTTAAGACTTGCCAAAGAGAGGCTCGCTCTGTGTTTTCAATATTTAATGACCACTGGAAATGACAATTCACCATTACATGTTACCCTAGTGAGATGAAGCTAAACTCCACCCCCAGCACTGGATGCTCTTAGGCCACTGCAGAAGTGAACAGTGAGTATGGAAAGCATATGGCCAAAGTCTAGAACTACAGTATCATCTCCTGAAAGTACTTTCAACACCGGCGTTGACTTCAGTTCTTTTGGTTATAACTCTTACCAGTTAAGGAAAAGTTGTATGGGAAAGATTTGTGAAAGGGAAAAGCAGATATAAAAATAAATTAATGATAGGATCAGATGGCTTAAAATTTTTCCTTTTCTGTGTTCAGTTTTGTGCCATGCTTTGCTAACATTTTTCTAGGGCTAGCCAGTGTAGTATGGTCCAAGCTCTTTGATGATTTATATCTGCTTTTTTCTGCCACCAGGGAGTAAGAGGAGAGACATTAACACCACCCACTTCACACAGTGAGTCAAGGTATGACTTGGGGAGCCTCTGCTGAAGGACCTCAATACATAGTGCGGTAGTTGAGGTTGGATACCTAAATTTGAAAGTATGACTAGCACCTTCCATTTCTCTATTCCTTTTTCTTCTCCCTGGTGTGGGTCAGTTCTTCTTTTCTATTCAGCCGTTGAAGGTCCAGCAGTACTGCCTCATCCTCTCTTGCATTTTGTAGAGTCCGGATTCCTCTGAGCTGGGAAAAGAGAGGCAGGACACACAGATCCAGCAGCAAGATTTGCAGGACAGCCCAGTTAGTGCAGTGGGGGCATGAGGAGGAGTGGTAGCAGTGAGGGGCTTTGTGCTAGAAGTGGTGTTACAGAGCACTGCATTTAGAGTGATGGTGGTTACACGGTCTAGAACTGAACTTTGGGGTGAAAAGTAAGACATGCAAGCTTTTCCTTTACCCATTTTGGTCAGTATAAGACTGCTCTGAATAACAAGAATGGCTGTTTTTCTCTGTAAATGTGGTTTTATTAACATGAGTTTACTTCATTGTATCTGTAGAAAACTCCGTAAGGAATCCAAATCTCCACTCTGCAAGGGGTGTCGTGCATTTCTCTTTTGATGCTGAGACGCTGAAGCAGCACGAAGCAGGCTTTGCTGTAAGCTCTAAACAAAGCATTCTTCTGTTCTTTACCCATTTCATATTTTTGAGGAAGAAAATACCAGAGAAGTTGAGTTTTCTGCTATTACAAGAAACCCTATCATACTGTATTTTCTTGCTACAGGTTCCTGGTCAGACAAGCTTGGATGCCTTGCGTGGTCACTGGAATAAGCTCCACTTCTGTGATCCTTTCACTCCGAGGGAGGTGTCATGGTGGCTTTGCGAACTCCTCGTGCATTCTGCGGTGCTGTCTGAAAGGGGCTTGGATCCCAGCCGCCCTCAGCCTCAGAGCAGTAACGTAGCTTCTCCTGCAGTTGACAACCAAGACACTGAAATTCAGCCCATCTCAGATAAGGCTCAAACCCACCACTTAGCCGGGCGTCGCCTATTCTCACCCACTAAGCTAACATAGGAAGGAAAAACACCAAGTAGAGCAGCATGGCCATGAGTAAACAAAGTGCCTGCAAACATTAACCTAAATGAGGGAAAAAAAAAAAAAAAAGTGGACTGAGAAAGTAAAGCCTGTTAAGGGACAGATAGTTGTGTAAGAAACTAAGTTTTAAGTTCACAGATGAGGGATAGATTTGAAAATTTCTACCCAGTTAAGCTGCTACAAAATTTGCAAATGCAAACTGGTTGAATGAACTTGTCCTCTGATGCTCATGTTGCACTCTTTGCAGAACAGGCTAAGGCTCATAATACAAAAGAGCCTTTTTAGGCTAGTCTATGGCCTTTCTACTATTGAAAAGTAATGGATATATGAACAATTTCTACGTTTACTGACACATATTTCAATCAAGTCTATAGGAATCGGACTCATTAAGGGTAAGCAAATAAAATACCTTCAAGGTATTTCCAACATTATAAAATTCTTTCTTCTGGATGGGTGAAAAAGGTCATGGAAGAAGAACAGTTTTTTTTTTCTCCCTCAGATCAAGGAAAAGTAGTGAGGTAACAGCACAGCAGCCAAGGAAGAGAGGCAAAAATAATGGAAACTTTTTTTCTTTTCAGCTGCTGAAGGCAGA
This sequence comes from Tinamus guttatus, assembly GCF_000705375.1. The sequence goes on from NW_010587477.1 coordinate 50,228, forward strand.
CAGTGAAAGCAACTACAGTGAAGCCCAATAAAGAGGTCTTTGGCCCTGTGACCTATTCATAATACAACTGTTTCCAACACAGTAAATGCTGAAGAGCAAGCTAAAAATAACTAACAAAATCATACCACTAAGCTGACAGGAAATGTAAAAACTTTTCAAATGAGAGCCATTGAACCTGATGAAACAAGAGTCATATTCCTAGTATGAGGTACGCTTGTATCTCCTTCCAAGTGCAGTCAGTACAGTAGCATTGGCACGGGGCAGCTGTCATCTTTATGCCCCAAGATAAACTGATGCATGGAGCATAACAGGGACTTGGAATCTATAGCAAAGTAATAAATAAAAGAAATCCTGATATACTCAATTTCCTAGATCAGATTTACATGTAAGATTTCAGTTTTGCTCAAGGAATCTTACTCATTACTCGGTTGTCTATAAGCTCATCTTTTGGTAAGGTCCTGTCCCTTCGTTGCATATGTAATTAAGTAAGAAGTTTTCCATCATGACACAAAATGGTGCATCTTCTACCTAGATTACATCATGCATTCTTATGAATTTGACATCAGAAACTCCAAATGTGATGGGTGTTTTTTTCCCCCATATTACACACCTAGAAAAACATACAACTTCAACTCTGCACTACATGTCTCCCTCATTCTAAACGATTGCTTTACAGGTTAAACTGAATGTGACTTCCCCTTAGAAGGTAGGTTAAGAGAAGCTATGCATCACTTGAAGAAACTGTACTGTACAGTGGAGCTTCCAGGGACAGAAATGCACAGACTAACATGTGAGGATATCAACACATTTATCTCTTGAAGAAATTACCCAGAAAAAAGAAATTACATGCAGAGTTCCCTTTTGGCATCCAAGTAAAAGGCAAAAGAAAAAAAAATGTTTCCAAATGGAGCAGTTAAGTATTGCTTTAGTCTTACCTAGTGATGCTATTGACTGCAGACTAAGTGCTGTCAGTTACAGCTTTCCTTTCAAGCTTGTCAGAGTACACTGTGCTATGAACTGAGAACTGTAAAATACACCAACTTAGAACATCACTAAGAATTAAAACTGGATTAATTTTAAATTGCATTTTCTAATTATACAGTTAATAGGAACAGGTCAAAAAAGTCTCTGTCTAAACAAAATAACTATTGTAAGTGAAATGATTACAAAAGCCAAAAATCAAATCTTTTGTTATTAAAAAACTATTTTAAAGCACAAAGTATTATCAATTAGTGCTTAAAAATAACTTCTACACGAGTTCAAAAGACTCCCCTTTTTCTTAGAAGTAGACGTTAACAGGTTGTAATCCAGGGATCTTTGGATACTCTTGTCATTCTTGGAGAACACTCTTGCATGCACTGAGTCAACAGGAAAGATGCCAGCAGCAGTGCCCTTACTCCTTCACGCAAACATTATTTTTTCCTATCTTCCCCCAATTCCTGTAGAAAAATTTTGACTGAAAGTTTAAAAAGCAAAGAAAACAAACAAGCTGCTTTTAAACTGTCAGTTTTCAGACCTTAGCCAGTCTTTATGCACACCCTGAAAAGTGCTCTTTATTCCGTGTCTCTGAAAGATTTTAGGATTTTATTCATAGCAAAGAAATGAATGCAAAAGAGCAAGAAGTACAATCAACAATTTCATTTTCATAAAAAGTAAAGTCCCAACCACTGACGATACATTATTCTTCACACCACCATTTTGGACAGCAGGAGATGTTAAGGTGACCATCTTGTTCTGTGGGAAACAAAGGAATGTGATCGATGATATTAACAACCTAATTAATTATATAATACTATGTTGTTTCCAGTATAAATAAGGCATTTGCTTTTGCTTTTTCAGAAAATCCATAATGCAAAGTAATGATATTCAAAAAAGTATTTTTGAACAGTTCATTTTTTATATCAAAGACTAAACATAATAATCATTTTAATAAAAAACAAAGCTGCTAAGTTAGTTATTGTAGCCACACATAAAGTTTCTTTTTGTTTTCCTTAAGTCCTAATAGAACTTGAGGAAGAATTCCTCCCAAAACTGCAGTAAACCAACTACATATTATCAAAAGATTAAAGTGATAAGAAATCAGCAATTTACTGTAACTGACAAAATGACAACACTATTTTCCATACCATATATATTTCTTCACTTTAAAATGTACTTTATGCATTTTAACTGACAGATACAATCTGTAGTTACAGTTGTGCTTATAAAACACTGAAAAATAAACACCTTGTTATCTAATTTAGTTTTATGAAATACAAAATTCACATTAAAAATGAAAATATGAATAATTTAAAAAATATTAATAAAAATAAATACTTAAATTGACTAACCACTCAGGTAAGTTGTCCTTTCTAAATATTCTTGTTAAACTTTCAAGATCTTCGTTTTTGAAATGCAGCTCTTCTAGCAGAGTAGACAGGAACTGTGTATACACTGGGCTCTTCTCAGTATTTCTGAAAACTGGAATAATATGTGACAATCTGGAAAAGAAAAAAAAAATGATCAAGAAAAGAATTTTCAGTATCAGAAGTGAAAAGCAAGAAATTTTATTAAAATGTAGTGAAACAAACAAAAAAGCTTGATTGGGAAGACTCAGCTAGTAGTTGTATGTTGGTGTTAGTAACTAAGACAATTTTCTGAAAAATATCAAAAATGTTTATATAAATACATATAAAAAAGAAATCAATGTTATTGTCTTTACTAAAAAGCTCCTAAACATTCATCTTGTAAAAGCTGTATAGTTCTTTGTATGAAGAAAATAGAGCTTTTAGGCCTTTTATATTTTGAAGCAACCAAGAAGAATATTTTAACTACACATTCATAATAAGGCTCCTTTATAGTTATGCTTAAATGAAAACTCTTGCACACTGCCAGTTTTCATGAAGACATATAAAAAGTTCCACTCACTTGAAGGACCGTTTCTCACCCTCTATCAAAGAGGTAGCTGGACAGCAAGTCAGCTCGAGTTTAAGCCAAGAGTTCTTGAAATACACAGAAGCTTCTGATAGACTAAGTAATCTGAAATGTCTCTGATGCACAGGGATGCCGAAAATATCATAAAAGCTCTCCAACTGAGGACTAAGGTATGAATAATCAGAGCAATGCAATTCCCTAGTTTGATAGTGTGTACCTTGAAACTGTATAATTACAATTCTTATACCCTGAACTGTTCATTAATAGACTTTAAGAAGGCTGAAAAATAGCCTATCAATAGAAATCATCTTTTGGCAACCAGAAGAAAATTAATTTCCTCTTGAAGTTTTTACATCAGATACTAAACTTAAGTTTTACAAGTGATACTATATCAAAGACTTGCTATAATCAAACTATTTTCTTTTTTGCTAACAAAGGTGTTTAAAGTATCAAAGTGACTACATTCTTAAAGAGTGATGCAGAAAAATAAGAATCAAAGGGGGAGAAAAAAATCGACTTCTTAAGTCAGTTAGTCAAAATTAGTTTTGAAACTTAAACAGTACTTTTCAGGTGGCCTGTAAAGTTACACTCATCCAAAAAACATTTTACAGAAAAACTTCCATTTGGGCCTGACATTCTGAGGTGCCGAGCAGCATGAAGTTCATTCACCTTCCAGGGATTTTTAAAGCTTACAATGAATGGAAGCTGAAAGCAGTTACTAAGTAGGAGAATAAAATATTTGCATGAGAACAGCCAATGGAAATAAATAGAGGATTACTGTAAATTTCCCAAGCAGAATGTTATTTCTTAAGTGAAAAAGGCAATGTGCGAGGCATGCATTACTGTATATCACACTTAGTTCCAGATTCAATGGTAACGTAGCAAAAAGCAAAATCTTGTAGGCATCCAAGAATAAGCACAAACGCACTGCTGTGATCGGAAGGAGCTATCGACATGCAGATTATCTGCGCACAAAAATATCTGTTTGGAGAGTAGGTGAAATGCTGAACTATCACTTTTCACTGGTTCTTTAGTTTTATCCTCAAGATGTTTTTACAAAAAAAAGTTTCTTTTTCTCATAATATCATTATAAAAACATTGCAAATAAGCCAGGAATGGCTGAATCTACTTCCTATTCACAAATATTAATAACTATCTTTAATCAACAAAAGCAAATATTAAAACTTACACCGAACATCAGGTAACTTCAACATGTTACTGACCAGATCATTTAACAGGAACTCATATCTCAAAGTTTACTTTGTCTCAGAAATATATTTGCACAGATAAACAGCGCCATTGACATAGTATGGAAAACAGATTTTACAGGATATGTGTGAAATGATGTACTTTTAATAAAAAGCCCAAGGCAGACTACAGTTTTGAAAAAATTTCACAGCTCTCACAGCCTTTAACCAAGTAACAACTGATAGCAACCTCCAAGCATCTCAATTTAGAAGAAGATGTGCATGAAAAGGAAGTTCTTTTAAATAAAAATAGTAATAGACTACAAGCAAAGGATCTCACAAGACACAATAAATACCGCTCCTTAATACATATATATATAACATATATATATATATAACTTTTATGTGTATATATACACACACACACACACATATATATATATACACACATAAAATTTGAATCATTTTCCCTTTCTGGATCCCATTTCAATATACAGTTAGCCAAGCCCACGACCCAGTAAACCCTGACATGAGGTGAGAAGGACCTTAAGAGAGGTGCAAAGCAAGGGCATGGCACGGCATGACCTTGGTCACGGCAGCCACGGGTGGACTTGTTTTTCAGACTTTTTTTTCAGTGTTTTGTTGTGCACCCCCCAGCTGCCATGCCAGAACCGTTTCTTTCATGGCCGGCAGCGGCCGCGAGGGGCTGCTACTCCAGCTGGCAATGCCGAGCAAGGCCCGGTGGGCCCGCAGCCAGCGGGGCCTGCAGGCAGCGGGGCCACGCGAGCGGGAGACGGGCTACGGCGCACGGAGAGCTCGGGAGACGCCTTGGCCCCAGTCTTCAAGGCACCCTTATCAGGATTAGATAGGTCGAATATGAAAAGCAACTGGTGGCACAAACTGTCATGACTTCCTGAGTGCTGGTGCCAGGAGGCTGCAATACTGCAAAGTGCTATCTCTGCAATGTAGATTTACATGCATTATTTTACTCAAATCGTCTTCCTCCTGCCTTCGCTTTACAAAGTAATAAAGATGCTATCTGTTTTAAAGGAACAGAAAAGATGTGCAAAGTTTTAAATACGGTTTACCAAAACTAAAATCTTTGTGCCACGAAGCTCGCATGCTAAGCACTCATTTTTAAATATATTTTGGAAACTGTATTTTGTTAAATTATATAATTTCATAAACTACAGATATGTCCCAACAGGCTCTGTTTAATGCACTTTTAAAGAGTATTTATTATAGACTCTAATAAGTAAGGAAAGGGTATTGCTATTGTCACATACATTGCCAGGCACTAAATATCGAAGAACAAACTTCGAAAAACAAACAAACAAAAATGCTCTGAAGTTTTTAGCTCTGGATCAATATTTTCACTCGCCAAACTTTGTTTAAAAATTAATCAAGCTGCTAATTATCTGATAATCAGGAGATAAAATGTAATTTCAGAGACTTATGATAGGTTCTATTAACTCTTAAAAAAAAAAGCCTTTAGGTGGGTCTGTCTATTAAACATTTGTCAATGTATGTAAAAACACTTTTTGTTGAATAATTGTGTTCTTTTGGCTTTTAAATGATTCTTTAATTTGTAACTTGAGAAGTGGTTACCCACAGGTACTTTTCTACTTTTAAATGGCTGCGTGAACAGAAGCAGAACCTCTGGCCTGCAGCGGGAACAAGCACGAGCTGCCAGTCTGAGCTCAGCCTCATGCTCCTGCTAACGCTGTACATCGTGTATCGGAGACACCGCACTAGGCAGAGCCCCTGCAGGCAAGACGGAGTTGGCCAAAGATGCATTAAAGGCATCTCCTCCTCGCATGAAGTGCTGATTCTAACTGAAGTAAAGCAGCTGAAGTAAACCAGAATTGTATGTAAATACAGAACAATATTTGGAAACAGTATCTAAATGTCACTGAAAGCTGCGAAGACCCTAGCTCTGAATAAATTATTGTAACTAATTCAACTTAATGACATAAGGATTTCAATTCGAGGATTGAGAAACTGCCACAAAATTCTGCAGCACTTTTAAAAAGAAAAGGTAGAATGTAAACAGAAAATAGGATACTTGGGACAGAAGCAATAATAACTGGTTATTGCAAGAACAAAAAATTTATATATAGAAATCCTGCTTTCTGATTACTTCCTTTCACATGTTGCAATATTAATGTGGAGCAAATGCTTGAGGACAAACTAAAATAAGGAAAGGTAAAGCATTAAGTAATTAAAAAAAAAGGTCACCTACAGAAGCACTGATACATAAATGTTACTGTCCACGCTTACACACCCTTGCTTCAAAGGGTTGCCCTCAGCACACTGTTAAAAGGAAACTTTCATGCTCAGCTCATGGAAAAGTAGTACAGTATGATCAGACTTCATGAAACGGTGTCGTTTCCTGCACACCCACTTATACCATATGGTAAACAGGTCTTTGTAAAGTTTGAAAAGTGTTAAAAATGTCAAACTGTATCCGAGTGATAAAACTCTCATTTGCTGGCTATTTCACATATGCTACATGTAAAAAAAAGAAAACAATCAAACAAAAAAGAAATTAATGGAAAGACCAATGAATTATTGCTAAGCTATTAAATGACAGCTGGCTATCACAAAATGTTTACATAGTTTCAATGCTTACACTCAAGACCCAAGTTTTCTATGCATTAACCTTTTTACAAAAACTTTCGACAAGTATAGTTAGACGTCTGACATAAATTAAAACATTTTTAAAAGTCAGAAACATGACACGGGATCCATTTCATAACTGATGGGGTGTTGTGTGCAGTCTATTCTCAGACCTAGTCATACCCTAACCAAAACTGTGAATAACACTCAGAAAAGATGGTAGTGGCATTTCTGTGCAGTTCAAAACATGAATTGGCAATTCCTATCCAAAGATAAGAACAGGCATTAAACAACTAATTACACAACTCTCTCCCCATTGAGATTGGGCACCAAGAAATCCTTTCTTGAATTTTGTTTAAAATGAATTCTGTGATCCTCTCTGAAAAAGCTGCATTCTTCAAAGCACCCAACATGATATCCCCCAGTTGGAGATGCCTGAAATAAAGGCCTGGAAACAACGGTAAGAACATAAAAGAGCTGTATTCCTTTCCGGTCTCCAACCTGGCCATTTAAAATTACAGCAAAACTGCTGGGAATTTGAATGTATAGAAATTTATTCAGTGTTGTGCAGAACATTTCTACAGCCATAAGCAAACTCCATAGACCAATTATCACAAAAGTTTGAACAAACAGTTCCTACTGCATTAAAAATAAGCCTCTGCCTATCTCATTCTAAAAGCAGTAGCTTTAAAAATAAAAATCATTGACCATGGTCGAACCCATGGATATGAACATCAGTTCTTTATCTTGTTTGCAGTGCTTGAAACTCAAACAAGAACAGAATTACAAAGCCAAATAAAGAAAGATAACTGCCAACTGTCTTTCTACAGAAAAACTTTGGAATTCCAAACAAAATATAAATATTTTTGCTGATTATAAGCATTCAAGCATTATGAATTACTCCACATCATCATCATAGCTTTTTTTTCCTCCTTCTAAATTTTCTTTCTTGACATTCTAATTTTTAAGTGTTTAAGACTTAAGATCATCATAACCAGGATGACTGATAACTATTTTTCTGCGAGAATGAGGGAGTCTTAGTAATGATCACAAAAGTTTATTGAACATTCACTTCCTGAAATCAGAACATGGAAACAAAGCAAGGGGTAGCAACACTTGTAAGGCAAAATACATATATTTTTTTCATTCTCAAAAAAATTAAAAATAAAAAATAAAGAGTCAGATGTGCTGCAGGGAAGGCTGCCAACAAGTTTCTGGTTGAGGTTCTGTAAGTAACCTCTTGCTAAGGGTCCTACCTGCAAGGGAAATCCCATGTATTTTCTTTTGCTATTTTTGCAGTCACAAATTCGACTATGAGAGGACCATCACATTCCTCAGATTACTCACAAGCATTTTACCTGAAGTTCTGGAAACATCCTGTTTACACTTAACAGAAAAATAAAAGTGCATACATGTCTTTAACATCAGGACAAATCATCTAACAGAGCTATTAAAGGTTCTGAGGGGCCAATAAGCCATTACAGCAATAGGCTGACTTAAAGTCTAGAGCACATTTGTTCCATTGTTACAACACAAGGCCATTACACCTTGTCAACATGAGTGATTTAGGAGAAATATTGATAAATAATGTGAAGAAATTGGATACAGTCACCAGTCAATAAAGCATTAAACAGAATCTGCTGTAAATTAAAAAAAAAAATCCTAAAAGGTTAGAAGTATTCCAGGATATCATCCACACTCGGACACAAATGGAAAATAATTTGACGGCAACTCTATATCTAAGCAGTTTACCTGGATCTGGCATAGACTCGTTAGTGATCTTTTTGCACAGTTGACAGGGTGGTTGTAAAACAGTAGCTTATGTGAATCCATAAATGAGGGTTTCCTCATTGATCACGCTGCTAAGTGTCATAATTTCTGGCTTTTCTGTACTTCATGATTTCCCTGTCAAATTTCCATTCAAAATTCACACTTAAAAGACTACTATGTGTCAACTATTTACAAAAAGAAGTCATGAATGTCAGACGCCAGTTATCATCTTTATGAATTAATCAATACATATCAGAAAAACATTATGGGGACACAAAAACACAGGACTTCCGTGTTTTTCTTCTCTCACATTTTCTGTAAATCCTTGTACCGATATTACCTAAATATTGATTTTCTGGGGGACTGGCAGGGAGTATTATCAGACTCCTCCCTACTCTGCACCTCAAATTATCATAAATTCACGAGGCAAATCACCTCTGCTTTGATTTTTTTTTTTTCAAACAAGCTTTAACATATTGGCACAACTGAGCTCATGAAAACAGGCTACATGCAGCCACTTGTTTGGCAAGCAGGCCTGAAAAGGAATTTTCCTCAAACTCACACTCGGGAGACTAGTAAAAAGCAGACAGCCACAGAGCCCAGAGCAAAAAAACTAAATTCAAAGAACTTAGAGCAAAATTCATCCATCAAGCGGAAGTGTCTAGAAAGCCAATCTGAGGCACAATGTGAGTGTAGCTGTAGGTTAAAGCCGCAATAGCAGGGAGATTAAAAACATACATATCATCTTAGGTATATGTAAGTGGTTACACAATCATTCTGCATTAGTGTACACTCAGAAAATGGAAAATACTACCTGCTTAACATGCAATTTAGCTGTTATACTCACAATTTCCTTTTTTTTTTTCTTAAAACTTCAGTTTGAGCTTGATTTAAAAAGCTTAACATTTCAGAAAAGTCGTGTTAAGAGCAAAAGGCTGTTTCTGAAGTGAACATTTTCCATTAGAACACATTAATATTTGACAGACTATGCTGAACTGGAAACATCTAACTTACAAACAAGATGTAGAAGTATTTAAAGATATCTCTGGAATTAAGTTTTCCGTTTAATTACATGCTACTAGTGGGAAAAAGTGTAGTTATGATTAGTGTCATTTGCAGCACTGGAATGAAAGCGGACCCCAAGGACTTTTTTAGCATATCCTATAGCCTGAAGATGGAAGTTGTCATTCAGAGGCATTTTTCTTTAGCTTCCACAAATCTGTTCACATTTTCTATATTCTTAGACAAATGTTAAAAAAGAAAAAGAAAAAAAAACCCACTAAACCACACGATTTAAACTCACAGAAAAAAGCAATTTTCTTAGGGGGGAAAAAAGCTACTTCTGGTTTAGCTTTAAATATAGCCTAAAGACCTTATTCACATCATAAAGAATTCTGTAGCTAGAGTGCAACCTGTGTCTTATTTATTATTTAACTTTCCTTTCATTACTGTGTACTGACTTGTCCACAGAATCCAGCACAGACACTTTAATCCTTTGATGGCAACTAAAGCTAAATTATTTATAATTTTAATTTTTTGTCCACTACATTTAAATCAATGCTACAAACACTGATTCAAAATCAAAAATTGGAAATCCTACATAATCCAAATATGTTACAAAACTGAAGGTTCATTCAAAAATTAACTTTTTCTTCTTCCACATACACTGTTAATGGTACATATCTGGACATGAGTAAAACTCCATCCCTTTTAACAAACCAAAATGTCACTCATGGTGCTGCCGAACGGACACAACTAACAGCAACCTGTACTAACGAGGCTGTATTCAACCGTTTGATGCTTATTAGCAACTCAAAGGGTCAATGGATTTGCTCTTTTCTAACTCAGTTATTGATATGTGATTAATAGAGTGACTGGCAATGCCGAAAACGCTCCCGCAGAGGCGTGTGAAGCTCTCGTGGCTCTGCAGGAAGGGGCCCGGGGCGCCAACCCCCATGACCCAGCTCCGCAGCAGAGCCCCCCGGCTGCGACGGGGAGTTTTGCTCATTTTCTGCCCTTGAACACAAAGGGAAATGCTCTCCCCAAAGAGGCTCCCAAGGCTGAGGGAGCATTTGCAAAATACCGCCCTGGCTCTACTCTAATGAATCTTTTTAAACGTTAAGCTGTACATTGCATGGGAACTCCAACTTTAAACTGCCTATGCAGGGCAAATGTGTTTGGACAACAAGCTTACAGCTCCTTAACTAAAACCAGAAACTGTGTACTGAAAATGAATTTAATAAAATGCAAAAGCTTTGAGACTTTCCATTTTCCACCTAATGAACAAAGCTATTTGCATAAGTAGCAGGATATACTGATTACTCCACTTTTGATTCCCCTTCCCTGGAAGGCCAGGGCCTGCTCCATCGGTCGCCAGCTGTTATTTCTAACAGCTCACCATATAACTTCCAGTATGCTGCTGTGAAAAGACTTTCATAATAAGCTTGCACTGATACAGTGAGAGCAAGAAAGGGAAAAAAAATAGAGTGTCCTCACAATATACATTAATAAGATAGATCTGACCTTTGATGAGGACAATACACTTTATTATTTATAATTAAAAACACTGTTTACATCATTAGGTCAGTAATTAATTTCATAATGCAAAGGACCACACAAAAGTCTTAAAAAATATGCCACAAATTCAAAGAAACTGTGGTGAAATATTTCCTTGAATGGTGTAGCCATCTGGTATAGACAATCAGTGCTAATTGCCAGTTCTGTAACATTTTATACTTGAAGATAATATGCATTAAAATGTAGACTGCATCTCTAAATTACTGAAAAGATAAACAAAAAATGTCTCAATATTTAAACAAGCATCTTAAACTGTCATTTCCTATAACATACTATTTTACCCCCATTTATTAAAAGGTATAATACAGTTCTCTCAGAAAGTAATGGGAAAATGGCATTTCTTAGTATTATCATCTTTCAGTTCCTTGAGGGTGATACCACAAAAACATGATAGCAACATTTTCGACTGGGCCAAGAAGGGTTCTGAAAGGTTATTGCTTTGTATAATTATTTTAACCTTTGCAATGCAAGCATCTTTTATTTTCGAACAGTATCACTCCTATAATGTTCTTTCTGAGGTATTTTATTGACCATACAGCAATCAAATAGATTCAGTTCCTTCCATAGTTGTCCAGGAAAGGAACCACTCATTTCAGAACATTCAGCAGGTGCAAAATAAATGGTAATATTTTCTGAAAGTGTTTGCCAGCTTTGTGCTATCCTTGTAATGCCAAGCCCTGCTGGCTTCATCAGAAACCCAGGGTTAACTGTATTTCACCCAGGCTTGGCTTGTGTAATGAGAAAGATGACGGCCAACACCCTGAAAATATTTTGGTGTTACAATACAAAAGTTCAAGGACACATGACTAGCTTAAAACATTTTTGGCAACTCTATTTTCAAACATTTATTTTAAAATGTTTTACCATTTTGTATTGAGAGATATGACTGCAGGATGATTTTTTCAGAACCAAATCCAAGTATGGGACCCACTTCTACATTACCATTATTCCAATTTAATACTAAAACACTAGTTCACAGACACAAAGTATCAGAACTTACACTGTGTGCCATTTAAAGCACTTCCATTCATACAAGAAGTACTTCCAAAATGTTTCAGTTTAGCTTACCTATCTGCATAAACCCCAGCCAATATAAAGTTCAGAAGAAATCACTATCAGCTGTTTCTTTCCAACAAATCTAAGTTTCTTAGGTACACATTTCAAGGACAGACCTTGTTTAAAGAGCTCCCTTTATTTGAAGTCTGTTTCCTGCTAACCAGCTGACAGATCAAAGGTACTTCTCAGTCCTACCATTTGTTCCCCCTTTTCTCCTCTTTTTCAACTTTGTTGAAATTTTAAGTTTAATTTTTTTTTTTAAGATACATTCATCCATTTCAGTCTTCGATTCCTTACTTATGTCCCACAAAGTTTTCCTGTGACACATTAGAATCTATGCTATTGAAGTCCTTGCATTAGTTAATTATGTGAAATTAAATAGAGGTACAAGTCTCTGCAAGATATAAGCTCTTGAGAGCATGAACCTTATAAGTATTATATAAAGTTTACACTGCTGTATTAATTATTGTGCATATACAATGGGACAATTGAAATATCCAGTAAGTGTATTCATATACAGACCTGGCACATTTAATGAATTAAAAATTATTAATATACATACTTTTCTGCAATTGCTGGATTTTTTGGCTGCTACATAGTGTAATATTTTGCCATCAATTCATTATCTTGATGATATGCAAAACAGGTTTTCAATAAACATTAATTTAGATAAATATGTTGCAGGTAGAACAGCTACAAAGCAATATGCTCAGGCGAATAACTTGTCAGTGCTTCATTATACATTGTACTCACCTGCACTCAGTTACTATGGAAACGACGATCATAAAAATCGATCACAGCTTAGTTTCAGAACTTTCTAACCATTGTAACTTGATTATCTACTTTTCAGTCCCATATACAGATCAAACACCTGGAATGCTGCAGCTGAGTAAAGAGACACGATAGCAATAGACTTGCTTGTACTGTGTCCAAATTTTTCTTCTTTAGAAGTTAAATATTTGGACCTCAATATTTTTTTTTGCTTACATTCCATGGTTTTGAAAACAGCAGCAGTTTTGGACCTCTCAAAAAGAGACTCTTAAAAATCCCTCAAAGTCCTGCTTAATTTTGTTTTATTTCTGGATCTAACACTGACTTGTTGCGTGATCTCTAGTTACTGGGCTACTCTTAATCTCCGTTTTACAATCTCTACAATCAAGAATAGTATTAACAGCTATTTGTAAAGGTACACCTGGGCTAAATGCCTATATGGAAAAAAACCTGAATAAACTGCAATAAAGTTTGATTCTCCATATCCCTTATTCTATTAAAAACTGACTAGTTCGTCTCAGAAACATCAAGTTTTGTCATAAACGAGTTAAATCTACTCAGTGTTTTCATAAAATGTTAACACAGACAGAGCAGGAGAGTCTTAGCTGCATTTCAATGTAACACACAATACATGTGTAATATATACATAGATGTGAAATATACATCAAATGTACACTATACCTCTCAAAGGCTGAGATCCCAAGCCTTTAAACAATCAGGCATCTGCATTTATATCCAGCAATATGTAGCAGTGTACAGTACAGTTGCTGGACTCCCAAATATTGGTTAGCTATGTTTTCTACCAACTAATTAAAGCATCCTTTTTTTTTTTTTTCTTACATCATGATATCAATATTTTAGGAGCGTATGGTTATTTCAAGGCACATTATCTATGTGTTCACTATCTAAACAGTTACAGTCATTCCTGTAGCAACATTCAGTTATGCTCGAGGCAGGGAGACTGAGCATATCAACCACTCCGGTTAACTGACAGCTGCCCCGTTATCTCAAGTACTTGTTTTGGTTACACTTTGCATCAAGAAGAGCCACCTGCCCTCTGGATTTTAAGTGCACTACAACGGGCTGCTCACAGAGTCCAAAGGTGTCATTAGAGCCCCCTTGCTCACAGACAGGCCTTGCACATTTTCCTCTAGCCAGTGACGCCTCCTCAAAGAGGCTGTACTTTCTGCTTTCAATTGTTTTCATTAATATGAAAGGAACATACGTCAGGAAATGCTGTATGTTATTTGCCTTCAGCATTAACATCTGCATTAGAATCAGAAATTAATTGCCACACTGGATCAGACCATTGGGCACCAAACTGTTTTTATTTCTCAAGAAGGAACGAAGTAAGAAGAAAACTACAAAGGGAGTTTGTGCTTTCAATTCCTGCATTATCAGGAAATGAAAATAAGTCTCTGGTTCATCATCAGTACCCCATGCACTGTAATTTATCAGATCAAAAAAATAATTTGTCTCCTTTACATAATCAGGCCTAATCTTCTCCATCCCCCTTCAAATTTTTCATGCCTCTAAATAATTTTCAATTTATCTCTGGTCACTGCAGAATACTATAAACAGATCAACATTCTCCGCCATAACATATATATGAAAACTAATGAAGTGCATCTCTCTATTTCCCCCTAACATGTTTCTGAGGTATGAGTCGCTGAGTAGTTCTGTGGACTACTTCTCTTATCTAAGGGAGTTATAACTTAGCTCAGTGATTCAACTGATTTTCTTTTCAAGTACATAATTTAATTATAAACAAGATTTTGAAGATGTTTTTAATCACTTTAAGAAATATTCCTCCTTAAAAACCCCCTCTAAAAACCCACCTCATAGGGGAAAAAAAAAGAAAAAGAAAAAGACTGTCATGCCAGATCTGATGCTTGCAACAGCTATCAGACAGAGGAATTCCAGGAATGAAGTACTCTCTTTTTAAATAGCCCATCTTACTGCCTTGTATCATAAAGTTTTATGCTTCATAATCTGTATCATCATAAGAACAGGGTTGATGGTCTTCTGATGATATCAGAAGAGTTAAATAAAATAACACTTCTACTTCAGGCACTATTTTTGCAGTGCGGAGAGGACAACACTTAGGTTAGTTGTGGTATCAGTATGACTCTGCACAGGGGAAAACTTAATCCACAAAGCTGTGCTAGAAATGCTGTTGGTACAAAATACCTGGGGATCAAATTCTAGGAAGCCCTGGTAATCTTTCCAGTGATGTATGCCTCTACATTTTTCTTGGTTCAGAAACAACAAGCCAGACTCAACACTGATTTGCATCTTAAGAAGTTTCCTGTAAGTCAAAAGATGTGTCATGTCCCCAATAAATGTAGGCTGTTCTTTAGAAAGTTTACTAAGATAAAGTTAAAACCCTAAAAATAAAATATACATTTGTGTGTCACAGTCATGTTTTTCTTTTAGCAGATGGGTTATGTTTCGTGATAAAAATATGTTTGCATGCAATGTATTAAGATTAATCATTAATAAGGAAGTTATTTTCATAAGGCTAGAGCTTCAGAATTTGGGTGCAAAGTATTGCTAGTATTATTTGCTCAGTAGATGAACTTAAAAATACCTTTAAAATAAATTTTAGGCAGCTGTTAACAGTGCTCCACTACTCGCAGTGTCTTAATTGCAGCATCAGCTCAGAATAATCTACAAGTGACCGTACAGAAGCAGAACTAATTCTGGGCTACAACATGACTTCCAATAACTAAACCTGTATGCAGCAATTACGGAGAGAGGGAAAACGTGACACTGAAATCTGCCTAATACATTTACATAAAGATCTTTACAAGAAATAGAGAACTGTTTAAAAAACATCTATTTAATAGGGCTAAGTATTTTTTCCATCTGCTTGATCAACAGGTAAATGGGGCAAGTTCAACAGTGCATGAACTCCACTGAGAGATAGTCCCAAAAAAGAAAGTGTCAAAATGGTAAAACTGTCTATAAAGAGAAACATTTTCTTTCTAACTACTAACACTTCTTCTTCCTCCTCACTCCTCCATTTTATGAACAGTAAATGAAGATTTTTGAACCTGAAGTCGTCACTCATGTATTCCATAACACTGCAAATCCCTCCGTGTACTGTGCTGTATATATTTCCCAAGTAATCCCAGGACATGGCAGGAGGAAGTAAAGTAATAGTGATTTCCTGCAGAATATGCCAAATAGGCAGGTTGAGTGTGCTTAGAAAGTGCTGATAAGCAAGAACTGCTTAACAGAAAACCTGAGTTCATGCATACCAAATGAAAACTTTTAATGAGCAAGAGAAAGAATACATCTTTCTTATTTCTATCAAATGATAGAAACAAGGATTGTGCCAAATTTAAGTTCTTTTATAAAGAAAGAGGTTTGGGACTTTTGGACCTGCAAACACTGTTTCAGAATGGAAACCACACTCCTTGATTACAGATAAAGTATCTTTTTCGGATGGAATTCTACTCGCTTTTTTATCATAATTACACTTGCTAAATAAAAGAGCATCCACTTCAATGGTATGCTTTCTTTGTAGGAATAAGTATCTTTCAGACACTGAAAGGTAGCACTCACATCATTTAAACAAAACCAGAAGACTGCAGAGTACAAGTGTGATTTATACAGCCACTCTGTAAGATCCATTCACATCCAATATATATTTGTACATCAGACAGCTTCCAGAGCTCGAGAACACAGCAGAAATATCACAAACATCTGAATTACGCCGAAAATAGAAATTTCAGTTTCAAGCCATAGCCGTGCTCCGGTGCGCAAAGAGCGAACCCGTGCCCAAATGCTCCAGCTCCTGAGCCGCCATCTCGGGGAGAGCAAACCTCTAGAGTGCATCTCCCCAGGACACATTTACCTAAAGTGGCTGCACACATATAACGAGGGCTTTTGTTTAGTGATCATGGCCATTTTCAGTGTGTTTAAATACTGCAGCCCAATGCTTATAAACTAATCCCAGAACATTTTGAAGTGCTTCAAAGCTTTTATCGGGGGAACCCTCTTGCCTAGGCTGTGCAGATGAAGCTGACCACAGTTCACTGGAACCAGCCAGTTCAGATAACTAAAATGAAAGCAGACATTTCCTGAAAATATCTTGAAAGCTTTCCATTAGACTGTACCATGGGTATACACTAAAAACAGCAAATGCCCCTGCTTGTATAGTAACCAATCCTCCCACTGCTTTCTCCATTCTTTCTTCAACTACTGTATGTGCATCTATTTATCCGGTACATTTAATACCTCATAAAG
This sequence comes from Tinamus guttatus, assembly GCF_000705375.1. Next base: position 67,375 of record NW_010587477.1, read on the forward strand.
CTCTTTGGTGGAAAAGATATACCTTCTGCATTCTAGTTTATACTACATTAGAAAGCAGATACTACTGTAACACACAATTCTGCTAACGTACTGAATAATGAAACAGGAAGAGGCAGAAATCTGCCACTACCAAAATTATTACAACCACCAAATAAAAATTATCTGTAGATCAAATGCCTTATTTAAGAGTGACATATACTATCTTAGGAATGAATGCATGGTCTCTTCACTGGCTCTCAAAGTGTATTCTAGGAAGGTCTGTAACTATTGCTGAATGCGCTGGTCAGAAAGGCAAGATTGCCTCAGGCTAGATTTTCAATAATGACTCAGGCTTGTTGTTCATATTTTATATGATAATTTGACTGAATAAATCCATCTGATCACTAAAGAAAGAGGATATGCTCCACTACTGGAATTTCCAACATTTTGTATTTACAGAAAGATATTTACATTGTCTAATTTCAGGCACTTTACTTCAAAACTATGAATCAGAAGCCCGGGTTTCTTAAACAGTCGATAGTTAAGAACTCGTAATCACTTTGAAGGGCTTCTGGAGGCCCGGCAGACTATATACAGAGCCTAGGTCTAATTTAAGCTGCAGTATTAGGCAGTGTGACCATCTTAGAGTCTCTTAAAAAGTTTTATTCACACACACCCCCTCACTCTAATGAAGAGAGGACAGCATTGCCATGGCGCAATACGTGCATCGCATTGCGATGACAGCAGGATGCAGCACGGCAGTAATGACGATAATGATGCTGGCTACTCGCAGAGCAGAGCGCAGAGACCACAACAAGAGCCAGAGCATCCAGTGCACTGCACGCTGTGTCAGCCCTCCGCGTCCTAGCCATATACGAGAAGGAAGTGGTGAGCCACAACACCTAGGCACAAGATGGGGTGCAAGCAAAGTCCAACAGTTGCAACTGCAAGTCTGCCTACTACTGTGAAGTCCGTCTGCATTAAGATGCTCCATAACATCTTAAAATATCTTAAAACAATTAAGTATGTAAATACTTAGGGCTTATCATATGCAGCAAACATCATTGACATATTTTCACCCATGATCAAAACAGTCACCATTTCACTAAATGTAAAAGAGCTACTTGAAAAATTCATAAGATCTGTTTCACAAATTACCAATTCAACCATAGGAATATATAGTAAAAATGACAAAAGATTTGTTCTTACAGTTGATAAAAAATTTATGCCAAGGCATTCAAGTAAAGTTACTTTCTGTGTTCTGATTTAATGAATCATTTGAGCGGTATCTGGCTGGGTGACATAGATGTAGGGCTCGCTGAAGCCTACTCTAATGCCTACTGGTACAGCCTTCCTTGGGACAGGAGAGCCAGAACAATGTGTCAGACTGAAGTAATATCAAAGAAAGTAAGTGCAGTACTGGGGATGCCATGAGGTTGGTCCACAACACTTCCTGACCTCAGCACGTCTGTAAGCACTTCTCTATCCTACAGGCTCCAGTGACCCAGCAAGCCCAAAAGAAGGAGCAGCAGGGCGGTAATAAACAGCCTCTGAAATAAGATTTTTGCAATCTTGTAATTCAAGCTGAAAGACATAAAAAGATTGCTTGATGGCTTTAACCCTACTGAAAGGTATGGCCTGACACTATGTGAAACCACCAGTGATTTCCTAAAAAGTGAACTAATGTTAAATGTTTAATATGAATTTGTGATAGAACTGCTTTATAAACAGCTGAGGTTTTATGGTGGGTTTTTTTTTGACTTTAGGAATGTACGTTCATTTGCAGAATATAAATAAAGCAAGTTATTTGATGCATATGACTATAGCTTTTATACTTCAACTCTCAGTATAGAGGCTTCCTAAAAGAGAATATAATAAAAATCTGTTAGGAAAACTCTCATAAAGAATTTAATTCTGTAGAATGTAGAACAAAGCTAAGGATGGGTCTAAGCACTGCAGTATCAAAATCTTAAACAAGAACGTGAATTCCTATACACACGCACAAATATTCTAATATTCGTATCAAGAAGTTAGGACTACTAAACCAAAGTTTCCTTTCTCGAAGAGGTTTGCTAGAGTATAGGAAGATAATTCAAACGTAAACATATAGAAGTACACCATATCGACCAAAATAATTTGAATTTTATTGCAAAAGTGTGAAATTCTTCAACAAATTTAAGGAAAAATTGCAAAGGTCATTATAAAAGGTAGTATAAAGTATTTTCTAATTTCAAAAAGTCCATGTAAAAGTCAATTCCTTCCTTCTACCTGCCTTTCCTCTTGCATAAAACTCCAAAATGCAACTTTTTTTAAAAAAACAAACATTACATATGTCCATTGTTAACATGCTGCTGCAAGTGGGACAATCACCTGCTTTGTCAAGAGAAGTTACTTCATTTCCATTACTTTAACCTGAAAAACAGTAATTTAGGTACATCAGAACATTTTAAAGTCAGATTAAAGATTTTGACTGCTGAATTTTCAGCTAAATCTACCATTAATATGCTAGATAATAATATGGCAAGTACAACTTTATCTGAGCAATTCACAAACTTTCAGGGTTCTCTCCCATCTCCATCTATAAGGAAGGGGCTGCAGAACTCTCAGTAAGTCTCTTCCTCTATACAAAAATGGGACATGAAGAGTAAACCCCCTGTTGGTTTCAGATCCAGATTTTTTGTAAGAGCTAATGCTGTGGAAACGCGACTGCATTTCGCAAGAAACTAGAAACCGCCCTCTGATGGTTCTTACTATTAACAGAAACCTGGAATTCTAACTTAGTGGAAGCTAGTGCAGATACAAGAGGCGGAAAATGAGGTGTGCATCAAGAACCACGTGGATATTGAGCAAAAGGGCTGCCTCATGACACATTTGGTTTAACTTCTAGGTAGGACACAGCTGCTTCAAGCCAAATGCAGAGATCACACTCGACCTGTTACAGTCCTCAGTGGGAGCTAGTGCAGATACAAGAGGTGGAAAATGAGGTGTGCATCAAGAACCATGTGGATATTGAGCAAAAGGGCTGCCTCATGACACATTTGGTTTAACTTCTAGGTAGGGCACAGCTGCTTCAAGCCAAATGCAGAGATCACACTCGACCTGTTACAGTCAATTTTGTGTGAGCATGGTGCTCAGGACAAGTACAAACTTATGGGAAAGTCAGAGCTGACAATGAAACCGCAGCTCTGTGGGCATCCAGAAAGGCCTCTGAAGAGCAAAGCTTTCAGAAAACAGGAAAGTGCAAGTCCTCTACAAAAGTGATTCATTAAATAGATTTAGACTGATGGTGCCACACACAGAGTTATCAAGTACTTCAATGGTTCTTTCCTTCTTGCTCTCAGACTCCTTTCTGTCTCGATGAGTAAAAATTCAGAATGAGAATGAAGCTGCCCTTCATTCACATCCATTTCCAGAGGCACTGGAAGATGGGAAGTTACTTGAAGGAGTGGGAGCAATATTTTTCTGAAAGTTGGTATTTCACCTGCTCTACCAGGAGCTTCATGCAAGTGTTCAGTAAGACACAGTGAGGATGGAGGACACCAAGCACTGCAAGGGTCTGAGAACAGGTTTCCATCGCATCTTCAAGGCTCTCTTTAGGATAAAGGACTTAAGACAGTTCTAGGCACCTCAAAGGAAGAGACTGTTCCTGAAAGTTCTAACCTGTGGAAGCTCATGGAAGAAAAAACAAAACAAAAGAAACTCAAACAAACAAACAAAAAAAAACCAAACCAAACCACACACACACACATTAACACAGCAGCATTAGCAGCAGAGGTTACAATCCTGGTTAGAAGCTTTATCACTGGATCCCTTCACAACACCAGTTCCGGCAATTTTACCAGAGTATCACCAACTAAATGGCACCAGTGGCCACATGATAGAAGTCATCACAAATTATGTTAGCTCCAACAAATGAAAGTTAAGTGTGCCTCTAATTGCTCACTAAATCACAGCTGCAGACAGGATAGAGAACATATCCTTGCTGACTGACCATGTACAGTAACTGCAGCTTCAGGAGGAAGACAGCATATTGCTATCCTCAGGGGTTGCCAAAGCACAGCAATCTGTAAACATCAGTTATACATTTAGTGTTCCAATACACTAAGCTATTAAAAGCTTTCTGTTTTTTTTTTTCCAAACTCAAAGAGTATGTTGCTTAAGTATAAAATATTAAAAAATAAGTACATTGTAACAAGATAATTCTTGTTTTGTCTTTAAATTTTCCAAGAAAGAATATAATTATGAAAAAAGTTTATGAATTATGAAAAGTGGGAAAAGGCAAGTATTTGTGGCACTTGCTATTGTTACAATTAAAATTCTGTTAACTTTATGAAAAATTTAAAAAATCAGAACAGTAATGGGAAATGCCCAGTTATCAATAATTACACAATTCTTTCATATTCCTTTGTTTCAGAAATATAATAAAAATAAATTCTAAGAATTTTTAACAGGAGTAATGATCAAAGCAATATTGTCCTCTTTCTCCTCAATTTTTCCAACCAAAGTCTTGCAAGCAATGATTATTCTAGTAGTGCCTTTACAGCCCTAATTTTGCTAAATGATGAAAGGAAAAACATGTATCATCTACTACATGTATTGAAACTGATGACTAATGAGAACCAGTAGTTTTGGTACATACAGATTATTTCTGTTATTAGAAGATCCATGCTTACCAATTACTGTTTCAAATAGCTAATGGAAGTACCTAGCAGAAGTTAGTACCTGCTAAACTGTTACATTTTCTGGTTATAGAACAAGAGATAAAACAAAGGCTGAAGGTCTTGACTCAATACTGATGACAGCAATAAACACTAGCAAGAAATGCCTGATGGAATCATCCTGACAGGCAATTCGTATGTAACATTCCAGTTAATCTGCTTTGATGAGACACAGTGGAAGAGACAGCTCCAAATCACCTGGGAAAACTCTGTCAAATAGAGAAAGCAGCTTTATTTCAATGCTCGACAAGGAGCCATATTGATTAGAGCACAGGAAGGCGTCATTCTTGTACACAAACTGAGAGATGCAGTTATTTGTGTCAATTAACTCTTATTCAATGTTCGTATTGATTGGCAAGGTCTCAACACTAGTCACTGCCATCAATATGCTATTTACAAAGGAGGTAGTTGGAAGACACAGATAACCTGCAGGATGTGGCATTATGGATTTGCTGATGTACTGCTGCCCCTGGCCTGGATGAACTGCCAGGCTTCCACGACGAGTAACCTCTCACTACAACACCTGTCCTGAAGCACTTGTGCAACTGCATTGAAAAAGCCATTTTAGGCAGATCAGACTAAAGCCAGCAACCTACAGGTGTGAAGCCTTGAGTAATAAGGAGCAGTGGAAGGGCAGTCACTTTCAAAAACAAGCTGTGTGTCAACATCAAGGCCTCTGAAGAGCAAAGCTTTCAGAAAACAGGAGAGTGCAAGCCCTCTATAAAAATGGTTCATTAATTCTTTGTCTTGCCTCTAGCCAAAACTGTTACTCCAGAACAATCTGTGAAAGAGGGGAGAAAAAGGTCACTAGATTGTCATAAACAAATCATATGGAAATGTAAAAAATGTAAAAATACAACAAAACTTTGGTTCTGCAGCTTGGGTAACAAATCTTTGGGTTTTGCAGTGAAATATTTTTTGTTAAAGGGCTTAACTAAGTTCTCCCTCCATTCCTCACTAGAGAAAGTACACAATTCGGAAAGCACAGTGTTCCCACCTGGCCTCCTCAAGGCTGGCTAGCTATGGAAGATGATCCCAAGCAGCTCTGGGGGCCAGTGGGTGTTGCAGCTCGCCTCAGCAGCCCACAGGAAGATGCACCGTGGCTGGACTCAGCTGCTGGTTTGTAAAGCAGCACGCTGACTCCATGCATCGGGATCCAAGGCTGGGATTTCAGAGGACCTCAGCTAGCTATTTTTTTTTTATTTACACTAAGATGAGAGACATTTGTATTTTAAGTAAGCTAGGTGAGTATAGGTTTATAGAGTCATAGATCTTTAGGCTCCAACTACCCCAGCTTAACAGTAAAAGATAGATCCTCTCCCTTTTCCCCAAAAAGAGGACAACATATTTACATCCTGAGTTATAATCTTATTTGATTATAACTAGCAATGACCTACTATTGTACCTTCACATTCTCTTCAAGGGGAGGCTATTTACTTTGGTGATCTGCTACTTTAGACAGGTCTGCCCTAATGAATGCTCAAGTTTTACATGGCCACAGTAAATGTTCTCATTATGTTAGCAAACACTGTTATAATGTTATATCTTGTTATAACGGTATGCTCAATTGGCAATTCGGTCATGTAAACCAGTTCTTCCCAGTGCTAAAGAATAAAACTCATTAAAAATTTGTAACTTCTATATTTACATACAGAGCCCTGTCCTCAACAAAGTGTTGCTGACTAAGCTAAAACTAATAATTTAAAACTCCAATTAATAAATTTTTAATTTAATTGAGAATTTAAAACTCCAATGTTGAAATCTGTTGGCATGCATATATTAGGTAGCATGCACTGATAATACTAATTGAAAAACTTAACTTTTTTTTCCCAAGATAATAGTTAGGACAAAGCTTTAATAAAAAGTTTTGAACACATCTTTAAACAGTAACTACATATATATGTTTTCATTAACAGACAGTTCAGTGTCAATGAGCTCCCCAAAAGGAGCTAAGATATTTGTAACCATAGGGTACAAAACCAATTCTATTTTGTATGTATGTTAGCAATCCTTCTGCTTTTCTTTTTTTTTTTTTTTTTAAATCACATTCGCAATTTTAATCATTTAGCCTAGATTTCTATATAAATAGATAATTTTCTCTTGATCTTTTACCAAAGTGCCCTTACACGCTCTGGAGAATTATTTGCCATCTCAGTTTTCGTAACAAAAGCTTACAGGCACTGAGGGACTTGGCTTAGGAAGAGCTATAACCATTCTAAAATGTCTCTTGAGATCCCTCTAGTGCATTTCCCAGCAGTGATGATTGAATAAAATGCTGCCCAAAGGAGACTGAACTGCAAGTGTTCCTTTAAAAACCAATGGAGCTGAAAATTGTTGTTGCTCAGTTCACCACATGCTCTTTTACCCTCCTTCAGCTAAGCTCTAGTACTGCCATGTGTTTTATCTGCTACGCTCTTCAGCAAGCTCTTCAGGCTGAAATATTTCTGATATAAAACACAGAAAAGACTACTTGCATTTGTCAGCACCACCTCCTTAAAGAGTTCAAATGCTAAAAATTCTAATTAAAGGAGATCATACACAGTGTTACCAGAAAGGAGGGAAAAAAAAAAAAAAAAAAGGAAAAAAAGGTTCCCTAACAGAAAAAGATACATGCAGAAATCAGTATTCCATGGGTACTTCATCCCTTGTGGAAATGCCACAAGAATGAGTTTTTGAAAGGTATATGTAATCCTCAAGTATGTTAGTGGGAAAAAAGAAAAGTTTTAAGAGCCATAGAGGATATGCAGTTAGCCACTGATGTTGCTCTTGATGACCATGCGTCAGGATGCAGAACCTGCTCTAGGTCCAAGATTTGACAGCTGTGGCCCAAAGAAAATGTAAAAGCATCCAGAGAAGTTCTGATTTCTCTCCTTTTTAGTGCCTCTGTTCCCAAATACCCTCTGAAGTGCTTCTAACTATCTGTGCTGATAAAGTCACTTCTAGATCTGCTTCCCCTTCTCCTTAAAATCAGAAACTGGGCAGGTCAAGGTGGAGCTGCTTCCTAGTTCTGGAAGCTGGTGGTAAGAATTATTAGTGATATTAAAACCATTTAGCCCAGCTATATGGAACACAGAGCAGGAAAAAAAGTGACAGATCTCAGAAACTCACGCTTAATAGGAGGTGACGAGGTAGCAGAACCTTTAAAAGACTCACCATCATCCTCCAGAGACCACTGCCCTAGTTTTTAAAAACCTACAAATAATTCTGGTGACCCAGCCACTGTCAGGAGCAGGGGATGGGGATGACTTGTTAGTCCACAGGGAACGCAATGTTACCTACATAAAGGCACAGTTAGAGAATGACAAACCTGCACTGGGGACATTTCTGCACCCAAATCACTGAACAGGATGTGTAATTATCCAATTTAAAAAAAAAAAAAGAAAAAGAAAAAGAAAGAAAGAAAAAGCAAATCAATACCTACCGGAAAGTTTTGACAAGATTCTTTAGCTCCGTGTAAATATCACCCAGGGTAATCTGAAGAGGGCCCAAAACTGCAGGTAGGCTAGAGGACAAAATATACTGGTTAAAATACTTTCTTTACAACAGCTTGTTTATAAAAATAAAAATGCTCTGCATAATGTTTTGCATTAATGCTCTAGTTCAGCATTAATGCAAAGAAGGAAGTAAATACACTTTTCTACAAGTACACTCTATTAACTCAATGGTTAAATCTATTAACTCATTTCAGCTCTGATAAGACATTCTTTAAAAACAAAACAAAACACAAAACTCAAATAGTCCACATCATGAGGACTAGTTTTCAAAGCCTCAATTATTTCAAATATTTATATTTATTTAGTTCAAAAATTAAAATAGAAAAGAAATTTACACACCTAAATGAGGTGGGTACACAAAATGTTTTTTCCAACCTCAGGTGAATCTATGATGCAAAAAAATGATTCCACAGAAGTAACAGCTTTTATTGTAAGCTGACAGCTGCATTAAAAACAGCAGAGCAATTGGAAAATTTCCAAAGAAAGAGCAGATTGTTTTAGGAAGGCACAAGTTTCTTTTAGAGAATTCATCAGTACTGAGGTTTCAACATCCACCTCAGAAGACTCTCAAAAGTCATCTCTAAAACTGAATCACAAATGTTTGAGAAATAAGGAAGTTCTTTACATCACTAATGGCTTTATCATATCACCAATGCCACTCAGAAAGGTCAGAACATCCTTGCACTTTTGTTTGTTACTTGAAGTGATGATGAATGAGCAGCAGCTTCAGCCTGATCTTTAAGAAAGTCAGAAATGCTTACGCTTTTCTCAGTTTTTCAAGGACAATCCTCTTTCTAATCTGCATTTGTGCATTTGAATCAACAAGTGGGAAGGTGAGATCTTGCTGTTGATCAACCTGTATTACAACATTAAACACACAAACATCTGTAAACTAATCAGATAAATGATAGTCATTGCATCAAAATAATCACATTTTAACAATAAGAGTAAAACCTCACACAGCTCCATACTTCTTTCAGTCTGCAAATCCTGATCTTTTTCCAAGTTATCTCAGTTGCAGCAACATAGCCAAATAAATGATCAGGATCCAGTTTGGAGAAGTTTAACAATAAGTAACAAAAAGTAGTCTTACTCAAGAAAGAAAGAAATCCAAACTCAAGTATGTCCTGTCATGAATTAAAGGAAAAATATTTGTTAAAGTTTTATTTAATGAATCAAAGAGGGAAACAATAATTTTCCCCCTCACCTGAGATCTATTCTCTTTACAACTCATTGTTTTTTCTGGTTTTCTGTGGGAACCTTCCTCACCTGTCCTGCAAGGGAACAGAGGTTATAGAAACTTTTGCCATACAGACTCTTAGAAGCCGATTCTGTAGCAGCTTCACCTCATTGCAATTAGGTAACACAACAGTTATACACTGAAGCATCAGAAAGCCTTTATGAAAGGAAAGGGTTCAGTGCAGTAATTGCAAGTTGTATATTTAATCCTTCTGCAGAGATTAGAGTTTGTACTCCAACTTTCTCTTGCATTACAAAAACTGCATAGGGTTCATCTACTTAACTCCTCCCATTTCACTTTACCAGCATTTCCTCTGCTGGCCTCAGACCATGTTCTGCTCAAGCCGCAGAATATCTTTCATGCTTCACAAACTGAAAGGTAACCGTCAGGACTCAGCATGTGTTGAACACCTACTTTATCTTTGCTGTGATGCTCCTCTATTCGTGCCTGTGCCACAGCCTCTTCAGCCAAGATGCACTTTCCTTTATAGAACTCTTTTACTCGAAGTTCCAGAAATTCAGTTTCTTCTTTTAACTTTTCATAACTAGGCAAAGGCTTAATTCCACCTGAGCCTCTAAATGGTAAAGACTGATTCAAACTGTTTTCAGACCCTGCTGCAGCAACGCTAAGATCATCAGGTTCATCTAAGTCATCCTCATCAAGCTCTTCATTCTCATGGTCGGCAGCTGATGTACACTCTGATGAGCACAAAGAAGTGTAGTTTGAACCATAGAGAAACTTTAAAGTTTCTTCAGTTCTCCATTCCATAAATGTTTGCTTAAGTACTTCTAATAAATTGCCTTTGGCAGCCAGGGAATTAACTGGATCCCTCAGTTCATACTTTTTAAGTTCTTTTGAGCTAGCTAGCATTCTTTTAAGCTGTTCTTCCCCTTTTTTGCTCACACTCAAAAAAACTATCTGTGAATCACTACAGGTATTTTCATAGTTTTTTGTAGTATTTGATTTTCCAGGAACGGTATTTTCTGAAGGAGTTACAGTTATTTTATTTTGAACGGAGCAAGTATGCATTTCTTCCTGAGCATCTAATTCACACCTAGATAGTTGCTCAGTGGCTTCTGTCACATCCAAGTCTTCATTTTTAGGGTTGGAATACACTCTCTGAAAAGGTTTCTTTTTGGGGATGCTTTTTCTGTACAATTGTTGTGCAAGATTGGCTGAACTTGACCGACTTCCTGGTAGAACAGAAGAGACAAATTCTTGTTCAGTATCACTACTGCTGTCACTGACATTGTCAGCAAAACCAGATTCACATGGGTCTGAAGATGCCCTAGGATTTTCAATGTCAGAGGCTTTAATTACTTCATCACATAGTTTCACCTCTTCTCCAGACTGACCACTGTAAGAGAAAACACAACATATGGATGAAATAAGAAACGGATATTAACTATAACAGCTTTTCAATATTATATAATTTAGCTTAGGAACGCATTTTCCCCTGATACTAGAAGTGTACTTTTTGCTTTAAAGAATCATGGCTTCTCTTCTGAAAGTCCTCTAAGTCAAAGAGTTGTAAGGTTCTGCAATTAAGAGAGCACATATATATATACTGTTTAGACAAGAAAGCTCCCAGTTCCTTACTAGTAGTTAAAAATGAATAGGAAAAAAGATAATAAAGAAAGGAGAACAAGATCAAACTTACCACAATGAATTTTAATATATTACAATTTAAATTGAAGATACACATCTTATATAGATATTTTTCATATATATATGCATGTATGTGTGTGCATATGCATAAGCTTAATTCTCTGAAATTAGCGAGACAGCAGACCTGTTTCAAGCATATGCAAGTTTGCCCTCTAACGGCCATCTTTTGCAAAACAAACAAAAAAAATCACAGTGTACAGCACTATACAGAGAGATGACAGAGTTGCATGACTTCAATTTACCTGATACAGATGTTTTCTATTAAGAAGTACAGAAGCTTTCAACACATATAATTGGTACCATTTTGTTTATAAAGAATAAATGGTGTAAAATGTGCAAAGCACAGTGTATGTTTCAGGTTTCAACAGGCTCAATTAAGATATACAGGTCAAGGGCAGCTGTACACTAAATCATACAGATCAAATATGTTGTTTTAGAATCACAAAGGAAAAAAGCTACACAAGACAAATAATCCATGTGCAGAGTCTACACAAAGGATTATTGTCATGTTTAGCTTTTGTATAACACAGGAAATCAAAGATTTCACTTTCACCTGGTGTGATGCTAATATTTCTAGCTATAAATGCATATAACAATAAGAACAACAAAATAATTGCTGAGTGTACCTCTGCCCCTCTTTCAGTAGCTCTATGTCCGGTGGTCTGCAAAAAGAAAACGCAGAGTTAAGGTTTTTCTCCTGAATCAAAGCTCCTGGAATACACATTAGTATAGAGAATCATACAATAGGTGATGTTAGAAGGGACCTTTGAAATCTAGTCCAACATCAGCTGCTCTCTCAGCTAGAGGAGACTCATTTGTATTCACAAAGCATGACTCATATATGTTTGCAACACAACACTGTTATAATGAGCAACATTTAATAGAATCAGCAAGTCACAGTCAGCCAAAGTGACTTCTAAAGTCACTCCTGCTGACCTCCTGCTTATAATGTGATTTCATCAGCTTTAGATTAGGTCAGCCTCAGCTTCATAAAGTCAAATTTTGGAAGCCTTCAAATATGGAGATGACTGACATCCTTCAAACACTGTCATCTTTTAAACTTTCTTTCAAGTAGCTGTAGAGTGCTATTAGGTCACCCTTTGGTCTTCCTTCACCAAACTTAACATGCTCAGCTCTCTCAACTTGTCCGCTTGGGCCACAAGATTCCTGTAGGAAAAATAATCCTTACATGGTCCAAATTCATAAAGAAACATGTATCTTAATATTTAGAGTGTCTTTACTTATTTGAGATATCACTTTGTTAAAACCAGGTTAGCAGGCTATCCTGATTTAAGAAAGTGGAATCTGAAGGTTTCTAGAAATTGTAAGCATCATCATTAAACAGCTGCTGAACAGCTTCTTTCTAATGGTGTAACTGCAGGTCATGTCTTTCAATTCTTGTCTTATCTAACAAACAGCTAAAGTTTATACCCTCACTTGTCCTTCTCATGAATGAGAGGAAACCCTTTAAGCATGTGCCAGTCAAGTCAATGTAGTAACATCTTAAGCATAGACAGTATAAAATACAGTTTTAAAAAGATGCAAGCTGCACCATTCACATGAATGAATCAAGCCTGAAAACTAAAGGTAGTTAACATAAAATTATTTAAATTAACACCAAATAACGAGTTTTAATTGAAGCCATGCACTATCTGGACAGAAGAGGATGAAGGGGTAATAATGTACCACTTAAATAAACAACGGTGTCAGGTATATTAAAAGTATATGCTGGTGATGTTAACAATAAAGGCAGATTTTGTAGATGTTTCATTTAAAAAAGAAAAGCAAAACCATATCACCAAGTTACTGGTAAACGTCCCACAACATTTCATTAAGAAATCTGATTATAACTACTAGAATCTCCTTTTATGAGATCAGGGTGCTGTAAATCTCTTCTGCCATTGCTCAGATATTTAATGACTGATTTGAGCTTTCAAAATGAGTTATGGACTTAGTTTCTGCTTGTTTCATTTGTTGAAAACCAAAAGATGACAACAAGTAGTGCTTTGCAGAAAGAAACTTGAATAAACTGTTCAATGTTCTCTATGCAAGCGTTTTTTTATTAAACAGTGTCACCCAGTGGCACAGTTCATGATTTACAAGCTTTTCTTTCCTAAGCTAGTCAACTCATTAAAACAGGGACTCTTCAAAACACCATTTTAAGCAGTAAGAACAGAAAATGGGTAATCTGACATTAGCACCTTTACTCAGGAAAAAAAAACCTCTTGATGATACAGTCTATTTTCAAGTGCAAGCAGTCAGGACCTATCTTGAAGAATACGTCTAGCACTCTCCTTAAAATTAGAAACTGTCTTGTAACAGGATAAAATTAAATGAATCCTGTACACTATCTGGCTTGTATAAATGCAATCCTAACAAATAATACTTTGTTATTAATGCAAACTGTTAGCAATGACTAGTCTACCCTCTAAGCTAGGGTAATTATGTCTATCGTGTAGTCATGAATAGTACTGATTCATGTCAATATACTAATTAATATGGTAACAAATCTTTTAAAATGAACATCACGTTAAACTAACATGTTAGCACCAGGTAATATCAGTTAGCTCAACTTCAACCTAACTGTTCTGACACATCATAACCAATTAATTAGCATTGCAGCTTGGATAGAAAAGTTATACTTGCTTTTCTTCTTCTCGCATCCATACTGGACTTTTGGAAATTTGAGCTTCGAAATATTTAGATGCTCTATAGCAAAAGTTACTGCAAAAACACTGGGAACGAGAGAGATGAATCAGACAAAATATAACTGAAGACATCTTTAATACTCAAACAAAGGTACACAACTCAGGTTTCTAATACCTGTAAAATTCAGGTGTCAATTTTGTTTTGGTCTGTCTCTAGGCTTTTAATACGTCATGAGGATTCAAATTTAACAAATAAGTCTACATCACTTCCCACAAACCACTTGCAGATTTTTCTCCCCCTGTTTTTTTGGCACTTCTATGACACACTGAGAATCAAACCAGTGTCAAATTCTAAATAAATAATAAATAAATAAATAAACAAACATTCAAAAGCCATCTCTAACCCAATAAATAGGTTAGACTGTTTAAAGACATGCAATTCAGATATTTAACAAATTGTAATATGCATTTTGATCAGCACAGATTTTTTTCTTTCAATACCTCAGAATAACACCTAATATTTTGCAGCACCTTTGAGAAGTTAGCTGGGATATTTGCAGCAGGGAACAAGACAAAGCATCCCAATTCTTCCCAGGGTCATGCTTGATAACTTGAGAAAGCAATTACTGGAATTTTGTGTATCTCCAGAGTTATAACCAGAAGAAAGGAAGTAAGGGCACTGAAGAAATCTGTTTCTGAATTTTGAAACATTCATCCTGCAGTTTAAGGTATAATCAAGAGCTGTTCATTGTGTGTCTTGTGAGCAGGCACTGAAGACTGTTACTAAAGTATACCCATAAATATGCTTAAAGAAAGAAATAGATTTTTGTAAAGAAATAGATTTTATACTGAAAAGTTCTCAGAAAAGGAAAGAAAAAAATGGACTAGAAAGGTAACTACAGTATGAAATGCATAGGATGGAATTTGTATTGCACTGTTACAGACATTTCATAATTACAAACATGTTCACTTTGGTTCCACAACAAAAACTTGTTGACTATGCTGGAACAAAACTTAGAACACGTGCTCAAAAACACGTCTTTAATTACCACATTCAAATGACCTGCTATTGGAGTACAACTTCCCATGTTATGCTTACATTTAGAAAGGGAAATAATAGCTTTTTCTTGCCAAAGACAGTGTTCAGAAACTGAAACACACTATCTAGGAGCTTCATATTCTGGCCATTAGCTAGATCTTTGTAAGAACTTTGTAGCTCCGAGTCAAGCGTCTGTATGAACACGCTTACCAAATGTATTTCAGGTCTTGAGAAAGTACTAGATATATTTTAGAAATAGCTTGTTACTGTACCTTTCTTTCAGTAATATCATAAACTCTGTTTGTTTTTGTGGAAATCCTGTACTTCTGTTTTGGCACCTAAAACGATACAACTTCATCACCACCACTGCAATTACCATGACTTCACAGAAAACTCAAATTTTAATACACGTATTTAAAATGAACAATGTACTCCAACTAACAATCTCTAAATTCTCTTGGTATTACCTCCTCTGATGTAAAAGCTACAATTTATCATTAATCATTTACATTTAGCTATCAGTAGAAACAATTTCAGACCCACAAGACACCCTGTTCTGACAGTAAAGCAACGGAACTACTGTTAGGAAAAACTTTAAACCTGTTTAAGCATTGGACAATTACACGTGTCCTTTTTTAGCCCTACTTATCTACAGGTCTGTGAGACTCTATTGTTAGAGACAGTCCCCTAATATAAACACAAATAGGAACTTAGATAAACTATAATATAGCTACCAAATGAATTTCTGTAGGGACAAAAGAATAAACTTTTCTGCTTGAACAGACTTTTTCAGATAACCAGGGATACCACAGTTGGAACCATACCACAGCTTACACAACTGATTCTCAAATTCTGCTTAAGCACATACTAAAATATCATATTTAAGTGTGCCTATGATCTTTACACAGGCGACACGTACTTTTAGACCAGACGTATAATAATATTCCTGCCTTGTATTTTTTTTTCACTTCAGCCTTTCTTTTCACAGAGATATGTGGTATCACCGAGGAAGGAACTACATTAGAAAGTTTCTGCATGCACAAAGAAAGGCCACAAAGCTGCTCCTTATTCATGGGATTCTGTCATAAAGTAATGATTGTCAACTGCTCAGGTTTAATGTTTCACTTCAGAAGGACAATGCCAAAACAGAGTTATGGGACCACTGGCCCACTACTTGATAATATTTTAATTTATGTTTAAAACTGTAAATGTAAAATGAAAAAGAAAATGCAAGAGAATTTTAAAAAATTAATAGCCTTTTTATAAGAGCATTAATAAAAAGTAACTTACATTTTCCAGTTTATTTTGACACAGAGGATAACCGCATAGTCTGATGATAGAGCGTTCATCAACAATGTCTTTATAGTGAGATGGGGTAATAAGTTTGCCCTAAAATGACAAGACAATACTTCATCAAGAGGTATTATAAGATCAGCTAATTGTTACTTTCAAAGCTTCTCATAAGCATACGAATATTGTTAATTTTATACTACTACCTAGTTAATAATCAGTATTTAGAACTTACAGAGTAAAAGCAGTAAAATGGTAAATGAACAGAGAAAGGATGAAGATAATAGCCATTTTTCTTTACTTAGAAATAAAAGCCTGGCTATTTCGTCATTAGCACGATACATTTTCACTATTTTCCTCTACTGACATATTATATACACCTACTTACTAACATTTACTATACTTTTGCAGCTACATTCTTCTGCTCCTCATCCCAAATGTCAAATATTGGCAAAAGGTCAAAGGCAAAAATTTCTGCAGTTTCAGAAAATTTCTTCTTATCTGCACAAGCCCCCCCAAAATGGAAGTATTTTGTGCTCCCCCCATTCTATTTACAAAAAAGCCTTTGTTCAGAATTATGTAGCGGTCTACAGCATTCATATCAAAGCAAAACTTAAAACCACCTCCAAATTTAATGAGTTTGGTGAGGGAAGTTTAATATGAACTATTTATTCTGTAGAAACAGCTTTTAACATGATGAACTGTTTTTATTATTTTTAGAACAAAAACATTTTGTGGAGTCATTTTTAGCTAACAATACTATCAAGTAAGAGTAATTGCAGTTACATTCCTAGGCATGTTCACAAAGCTGCTGAAAAGCTCCACTTTAATTCCCACTGCACAGCACAGTCATCCTGAGTTTGATCTCTCAGCTTCGGCCAGATGAAACTATTTGGCCTGGATGATGCAATTAATTCTCTACTAAATTCACTGTAAGTGGTCATCGTTCTCCTACTGTGGCAAGAGCTTCCACTCTGTGTGCCATTTCAAAATCGGCCATCGAAAATTAAGCTAAGAAATACACATATACCAGAACTGTAATGTGTCCTCTGCAGAGCTTCACCTCAGGAATCATTCCCTGCAGTAATAATCCTCATACAGTGCTAGCAAAACTATGCTGCCGGATTAACTTCAGGGCAGTAGCACTGTAGAAACATTCCATAAATTCACAGGGGGGATGATCTGGACCTACCATTTTAGTACTTCACCCATCAGCCAGGAGCTCAAGAGGCATAAATGAAGGCAGTGGCAATAAAGTGAGGATTCATAAGTGTATGAATTGAGTTTAAAAAGAGGGCAGATCTTCAGGGCAAAGCTGCTGAAAGTAGGACAATTGTCATCAGATCCTAAGAGATCTGTCGAAACTGCAGAAAATTGTTCCAGGGAGATAGAAAAGGGTATGGAAACTTGCAGCACTTACAGAATTCACAAGGAACTCTTCAGTAATGTTCTCTTCCAGCAGTTGTTCAACGGTATATAGCGCTTTTTTCTCAAATTCAATTTTCTTTCTAATAGCAGCCTCCAGAGCTGCTTTCCTGTAACAAAACAAACATTGAATGTGTAACAGCAGACTCCTGTGAACAAAAACCCCCAAATCTGTTTCTTTTTCTGAAATACAGTAGCTTATTTTTTGGGGGGTTTCACCACAGTGGCCTAACAAAGCAACAAGTAATTTGTCTAGTAATTTGGTAATTTCCACAACCACTGAACAAGTTTCCAACCTTAATTTGCTTTCATCCTTACAGTCAGAAAAAGCATTGACTCTTACTGGCAAAAAAACACAGAAGAATGAAGCAAAAGCTTCAGGAGGGAGGAGAACCACCCAATCAGTAAGTAAACACATTATTGCCAAAAAAGATAACCAGCTGTATCAGTAAGCTTGTTAGGCCTGTGGCACTTTAAAAACAAAGCAAAACCAAATGAATAAAAACAAAGAGCTCTACGAGTAGAAATAAAATTTTTTGTTAGACCTACTGAGGGAATGGGAAGAAGCAGGCACCTTTGTGAACAAGATGCTCTGCCTGCTCTATCACCCCAAACCAGCTCTCCCACAGAAGAGGCTCAGGAAGGCACGAGCCCAGAGCTGGGACTACACTTTTTACCACATAAGCAGGCAGTGATACCTCTGAGCAGCATCTTCTTTCCTCTGCGCAACTGAATGCTTAGTTCCTAGAAAACAAGCACATAAATCTGTATATTTTCTTCCCTTAAAATACATTTTAAGCAATGAACAAACACAATTCTCATGTTTCCATCCTCAGTCACTGTGCAAACAGCTTTATCCAGGAACACACTGCAAACTCTGAACTGTAGGCCTAAGAAAAGCTATTTCCTTCGCGGATATAACACCTTTCTTTTTTTTTTCTCCCCTCTTATTCCCCCTTCCCTCCCCCTTTTCCCCCACAGCCATTCCAGCACTTTCCGGACAGCCAGAGCTGCTCCCTTTCCCGCTGCCCGCCCCACGGCAGCCCCGGGGCCCCCGCCCG
>NW_010587477.1:86275-136293 GCF_000705375.1 Tinamus guttatus
TGAAGCCGCTGGGAAGGGCTCACCAAGGAGGGGATTAAGCGCTAGGGCCTGAGCTGGCAAATCCTGGCGGCAACTCGGACGTGTTCCTAGGCTATAACTGTGTTGAAAAGTTCCTGGGGGGTGGAGGGGGCTGAGAAGGCGGGAATATCAGCGTCCAGGGGTGTGTTTAAATAGTTTTGGGGGAAGCTAGTAAGCTGCTGTAACGTGAAGTGCAATGCTAAGGCAGGGTGCAATAGTCTCCAAATTAAAAACACAGGCCAGAGACACAGCTGCCTTGTAGCGAGGTAGAAGTGATAAAATCAGTAGTTGAGAACAGCAAGTAAGTTATTTATTCATTCAGTAGTAAATTTCATACAGGTGCTGTATAGGTTAAGATGAAGTTTGAGTTTTGGTCAACTGATTTTTGTAATTATGTGAATAGTTTAGGAGTCTTGGCTAGCCTTAGCTAGGGCCAAAATCTAAGGGGAAGAGGGATGATATATGGAGATGTCCATGTAAATATGAAGCTTGGATGTTTTCGTGAAACCAAACTATTCATCCAAGTGACCTGTGCATATATGGTCACAGTGTTTATATAACCATATTTATGCTCATAGAACTACTGTAAGACATGAAGATTGTGACTGCTGCTGTGACATATCATGTGAGAAAATTGAACTTACTTTTATTGTAAATCATGGCCCAGGCTATGCAAAACTTGACGTTAACTTAATTATTTATTTTAGCTTGAATTAAGCTCAATTGCTTTAAGCACAACAACTTTAGTGTCTAGAGCTAAAAGGCCACTGAACCAGCAGAAGAAAGAGGTAAATGATTCTACATATGTAATCTCTACACGACTAAAACACTGGTGATACCAAACTGGGGCAGCGGTTGGATGGGGTGTGCGCGCCCCGGCGTCCGATGGGAGCAGGGAGCTCCTCTGGTCAGTGAGTTCACGGGGAAGGGGCGCAGCGGGGACCCCGCTCCTGCCGTGCCGCGAGCCCCGGCTGGCCCTGCAGGCCTTGCAGCTCTCAGCACGCAGCGCACGACCACGCAGTAGCCAAGGCCTCCTGGCTTTTTAAGGTAACCCTGCTAATACCTGGAAAAATACTTCCCTGTGCACAGGCTCCATCAAGTACAGGAGGTAGAATAATATAGCATACACTTCTTAAAGATACTCTTCTCCTGTTTTTTTTTTCTATCATTCAATCTTCATAATATTTGTTTGTATTGATTGCTGTCACTTTTCTGTTTCACATTTTGTGATGATGCGATTATGTGATTATTTTTCAACCTCTGTTTTGACTTTGAATAGTTTAATATTGCACTTTTTATAACAGAAATTTAAATGCCAGAAGAGCAAAACCAAACTATGATGGCAGTTGATGAGCTTCAAGCCATAATACAACGATGCGTAAGTACTTCTCATAAGAGCTGTAGATGCTAGCAGGATAGGTTTGTCTTTATACACTGTAATTAAAAATAAAATCGCCCTAAAATGCAGGACAGTTGTTAGCACAACTCTTCACTGGGCTGCTGGCTTTAGCTTTCATGTGTCATTGCCTTATCTTTGGTGCTTATCCCAGGATGCTTCTGGGATAACTTCTGCCTCTTGGATGAAGATGTGTTCTTGTTTCCCTCAGTAGTAACTGCGTGAAGAAGAAAACACTAGCAGATTGTTGTAGAAAAGCTCTTAAGTAATATGCTGTTCTCTAGACTTGAAAAATACTATTAAAATACTGCTTTCTTTTCTGTAGTAGCTCTCTCGTGATTTTTTTTAAGTATGTAAAAGATGATGTACAGGGAAAGATAAGTTCTAATGACATTGCATTTGACTTTGAAATTAAAACTTGAGTTTACTTATTTTTTTAAATTCCTATTTTGTAAATATGGAGTTAAACATGCATGTTTTCTTTCTAGCAAATTCTGGAAGAAGCTGATTTCAGCGGAGAAGATTTTACTTTATTTCAGGTAGCAGGCCAGAAATGTTTAGAAGATGGGTATGCAGCTCAGTTATTAGAAGTAGTTCAAAATGAGAAAAATAAGGTGAGTTTAGATTTGAATTACATTAGCTGCGTGGTGAACACACTATTAAATAGATAAAACTGTATATGAAGCAGTAAAGTTACCTTTGCTGTAGAATAAGTGTGTGCATATGAGTAGTCAATCAGCTGTGCTGTGTTAAGCGTATTTTAGTGTAATTTGAGTTACTATGACTTGTGTACTCAAGTCATGATAATCTTAACAAAGCTATTAATGTCTGATTTCCAGTGAATTAAACAGAAAAGAAAAAGAGAGGCCAGCTCGTAATGATGAGAAAGTGATGGTGGGCCTCTGTAGCAGGAGAGTATTTTAGATGTAAATAACGTTGCACAGCTTTTTAAGAGCAAGTAGTTAGTTAGGCTGATGCAAATGGAATTGGGGCAGTTTGGGGGACTGGGAAAACATACTTACATTAAATACAGATAAATAGGAAGTCTAAAAGGATGGGATGTTTTGGCAGCGTTGCTTGAGGTTCACAGTCGGGTTATGATCTCAGTGAATCTGAAAAGCAACTGAAGATATTGAAAGGATGAGTTGTTCCATGGACAAAATATTGTGCAACAGTATTTTATTTCCTTGATTTGTCTAATCAAAAAACAGTAAAACTCTTCTATCTAGTCCTATTTGAAATGTTTTGTCAGACAAATATGTGTAAATATATGTTAGCGTGTTTGAAATAATATACAGAAGAAGAAAACTATAGAGAATATACAGCTATGTTGCCAGATATGGGGAGAAAGCGCAGTGTGCACAGAAATTTATTATAATAGATATTAAATTTTCAGTGACATTATGGTATTCATTACCATAATAATGGTAATGGTCTGATCTATTGTCATTTTTGACCTTTGTATATATGATATTCTGTATTTAGAGTTGTGCAGTTTTGGTTTATTCTCTGAAAATCTGGTTTGCAGGTTATCATCAAGAATATGGGTTGGAATCTCATTTGTCCTCTTGTTAGATGTATTTTAGTGTATAAAGAGGAAGATGATAATAGAGAACACTGCCTGAAGATACTAGATCTGCTGGTGCAGGTATGACTTTGAAATACATCATTTTAAAACAGAAATTGTAGCAAAGTTTGTTGTTGTTGTGTTTTTTGTTTTGTTTTTAACCTGGGCTCTTTTGCTTATTTCCCATAACTTTTTGCCTTGGCCTGAATTTCATCTGAATTAGGAACAGGGGTAGCGTCCTGAGAGATAATTAACCTCTTACAAAATTTGTGAAATTAGCTACTAGATAAGACAAAGAGCTATAAAGCTACTGTGGAGAAAAAGGCTAATAGAGCTCATCTGTTAGCCTTTTGGTAGCCTGCCACTATAGTCAGCATGACTGCAGCCTCTGCCATATCCTCTATGTCTTCATTATGTTCTGATGTGGTAGGAAAATAAGCCTTAATCTGTGTACGTGTATGTACATTCTACAGAAGACATTAACAAGTACTTATCTTAGTAGCATTTCTTAAAGGTTATTTTGGATGTTTGGATCTGCTTTCTTTGATACACAGGAGCTTCTTTGTTGCCGTTTGTTTGCAGTGGGATTTTTAGTTTATGTCCACGATGATTAAAAAATAAGCATTGTTCTTCCCTTGCAGCTATGTAACGCAAAGGAACTTTTTTTAGGTTTACTTGAGCAGATTGAGCAGACCTCTGGAGAGCAAGTATGCAAAACTGTCATGTTATTGCTTCAGCCTTTGCAGACAGGTAACATTCACTTTCTTGTGTGATTTTGAAAGGTCTATCTGCTTTAGTAATTATTTGCCAGTATCAATACTGGTCAAGTTAACTGCAGTATATGAAGCTAACTGACTGTATTGGCTGATCTCACTACACTTGCGCATGTCTTTTCAGGCATCATTCCCCTGCCTCCACTGAAACAAAAGACTTTCTTAAGCAGTTACTTTTTTGTTGTTGTTGACTTTTTTTCCTCCAGCAAGTAATAATGTCATGTCTTGAACTGTTTTCTTTGTTTCAGTGCTTTTCAAACTTCAGAACAAGAAGGCCTACTCAGTGGGTTTATCTTTGGCTGTGATAATGAATCAGTTTACTCCGTTGCCCGTTCCTTACACGAAACAACAAATACAAGAAGATAAACTTGGTCTCTGTCAATGTTGTAATGCTGTTGTTGACTTTGCTAAACCTTTTGTGAATGAAGTTGTTAAAAACATGGAAAAGTCATCAGAATGCAATGATACAGAGCTGAAGGAAGAATTACTAAAATTGTGAGTATATCAGCTCACATAATTCCATAATGTAACATAATGTACGTGTCATTTATTGCACAGGCAGTAAATAAATCATCTTACTAGTGTTTTATAATGCAGTTGATTTTATATAAACTAATACTGTGTTTAAAAAAATGCTAATTAGATGAGGAAAGAAGAATAAAAATATTTTTGAAGTATAGGAAAATGGTAGAGAAAGAAAAGAAAAGAAAAAAGAAAAGAAAAAGCAGTCACTGGTATGGAGCTGATTTACTAGTCTTCTGCTTCTTCTCAAGCTTGCAATAGCAAGCATAATCCCATTCTGGAGGTGAAGTCTAAGCAGGGCTTTTAGAGGAGCATTTTTTTATTCTCCTTGGAATACCAGGAATAGAGGCATCTATTGAGTATAGACTTTATTTTTGGTCCTCAGTGACATCATTATAGTCCATACTTGTGACCTTACTGGTGATTTTAATTAAATGTTGCCCCTTTCTGTTTCAGCTGTATGAAAAGCCTCAAATACCCATTGTTAACAGCTCAGCTTGACCAACTTGAAAGCATTGAAGAACATCCCTTTAGGCGCTTCGCAAGTGAAATTATAGTAAGTGCAGTCAGAATGAATTACAGTGTATGCCAAACCAGTTGTGTTCACAATTTCCTACAGTCGGTTCTAGAGAGAATTTACAGGGTTCTGTAAGATAATGCTTACTCTGAGAAAGATTTGGAATAGTTTCAGATTCCATCTCTGGAACCTGTACATCTCATAAACTAAGTTTTACAGTTTTACTTCTCACTAAGCTGCTTTGGGTTACTGTCTGAATCAGCATCTGCTTCTTTGCCATAATTGTGTTTTTTTTTTTTCTCTCTAAAATGTTTCAGTAACTTTATCCATTTGCTTTTGTTCTCATCTTAATGTCAGCCATTTGAAATAGAATTTGGGGCTTTGGACTTTATGCTGCCTTTTTACCCCTGGTCAGAGGAGGAACATTGACAAATCGAATCAAGAAGTTACGAAAGTCAGAGAATGCCTGGGGTAAGAGGGAAGTCTAAGTTATAGTGCAGGTAGAGTGAGGATAAAGATGGCTTAGAGACTGACAACCTCAAACTGTCTGTGGAAGAAGACTCAGAACTGTGAAACAGGAAGCTAGAAAAAGGGCAGCTTTTTCGACAGTATGCTGGAAGAAATGGTTTCCTAGAGAAGCAGAGAGAGTGGGTCAGGGGAAGAAGTGGCACCCTAAAACTTGATGAGAACACAAAAGGAAGAGTTGGAGTGAGCTGGGGTGAGGAAAGAACATGTAAAATAAGAGTGTATGCGTATATTTGTGTGTGTATATATATATATGTGTGTGTGTGCATGTATGTGCAAAGGCAGACTGGAAGTTACCATACGGTATAGTTTTGTTTTTTTCTCTCTTTTTTAATCTAAGAATTAATACACACCATATTTTGTTTACAAGTGTTAAGGTTGCAAAGTGAAGCACAGTGAAGCAAGCAATTAGCAAAACTCTGGGTTATTTTTCAACCATAGGTAGATTTTTCACTCGTGATCGCATCCAGTTTTTTCCCCAGGATGTCTTGGTCAGAGCATTGGATGGAACTGCTCTGTGGATCGAGCAGGGTTGTAAGACGTTTATTTCATTTGATGCTGAACTTGTGTGCTCGGATGGAGACAGAGATTATTAGAAGATGATCTACTGGCTAAGATGGTTGAATGCTGCTCTGAAAAAATGGATTTTTATTCCTGCTTTTCCTGTTTTTCCTGTAGTCTGCTTTGGCGCAATGTTAAACTAAGATTTTATACAATTTTTTACAAAATACTTTTTTTTTTTTTGTTCACCTGAATTAAATTGCACTAGCTATTTATAGAATTTAGTAATGATAGCTGCCGTTAAGGTCAATAGAGCCACACTTTAAGTATTTGACATGTTACGTAATGCTAATTCTCCGAAAGGTCCAAGCAGGATAATCCCAGAACAGTGAGTTAACCTCATTCTCTCTGCTTCCTCCACAGTCTTTGCAATATGAATTACACTACCTCAAAATCTCACAGAAATGTATGGGGAAAAAAACACTAGTATTTGTGAAGAGCTTGTTTTCCTGTGTTGTGCATCACTAGAAAAAAAGGCATTACAGACTGATTCTACCTTTAAAGCCCATCTTGCCTTTAGTAGATACACCTTGTGTCACATGTTGAACAATGAAGAGAAAGCAAAACACTAAATGAGTGTTCTGTGAACTGAAAAATGCAGGGGTCCTGGGACATAATGTGATTATAAAACTATCATTATTATTTATAGCACAAGGGCACAACCAGAGCTTTGCAGGACAATTTTGTATTATGCCAACTTGTGCCTGACTGCCTTTTTGAGTGCCTGATGTATGTATCATAAATGGTCATAAAATATGTTCAGTAACATTTACTATGTAAGAGGTTTTACTGTAAATATGAGGCTTGAAACTTTTAAAGGTGAATATATGCAATCTAACTTTCTTTTTTAGGACATCTTATGGGATATGAGAGAATTGGTACAATTAGTGTTTTCACATAATAAATGCAGAAGTCAGTCCTGGGAGAATGAGGAGTTTGCAGACATAGAACGAAAGAATTCTGCAGATTCTTTGGCGTGTCTGTCATATCTGATGTTTGTTCAGTATTTTGGTATTGATTGCTTTCCTGTGGTATTTAGGTAAGAGCTATTCTTCCTCAATTATGATAAGTTTCTGCTTTGAAGTGTCTTTTTGAGCAGAATAAAACTTTTATTTAAAAATAAGTATGGAAAAGTATATTTTTTAATTTGTTTTATGGTAACATTTATGTGTTTATATTTTATGTAGCTCATATTATATGCATAAGTACATACTCCATTCTGTACATTAGTTAGTTACTACTTAATGGTACAGGAGATAGTGTTTTAAATAAAATGGTGGTATTAGGCATATTTTGAAAATTAACATATATTAAAATTTCAATTTTATATTTATATATGGATGCCACATAAGAATTATAGCAGTTTGACTTACTAACTCTCATATAGCATACTAAGCCTATCAAATGTATTAAATTGCTCTATGAAAATATATATTTGTGACCGTCACCCACATGGCTTATGCATTTTAATATAAATATGATTTTCTCTTTTAGTCCATCATACCTGCTGCAATGCAATATGGTACACATTGAAGTCCTACTGAAAAGGTAGGCTTGTTTGATATTTGGTCTTCTGGATAATGTGGGATTCCTTAGTTTATCCTATGGTATACTTCTGTATTACTGTGTGCATATTTTCGTTTTGTTTTGTTTTTAATGGTGCTTTATTGAATACAACTTTGAATATACCAAGTATGCGCAGGGAAGGTTTCTAAAGCAGAGAATTGAAGTGACAAATTGCAGAACAAGATGGCTTTATTTTTTTTTCTGCAGAGCTACGAAAAGTTGTCCTAAGTATTCAGTTAATGTTTTCAGCTCTGCTGTGATACCATTTTTAAAAACCCTATACTGAAAACACCAAATTAAGACCGTATATGCAATGCAAAACAATTGGATTATATATTTATTTGTATTTCTGTAACAATCAGCTTACTATTAAAGAAGACTGTTGTGATAATGATTATCTGTATTTTGATATGATATGCAATCTGATTAAAGGTCGAGCTTTCTAGAGGAAACCATATGTTTCCATGTTGTGATTATTTGATATGCTGGAAGTAGCACTGTTGACCAAACAATTTCTAGTACTGCTAGAGAAAGGGTTTCTTATTATGACTGCTTACCATTTCCTGATAAAATTTAACTAAAACTTAATGGCCTCTTCAAATTAGGACTTGCTGTCGTTCCCCTTAGCTTACAGAACTGTGCAAATGGAATCCTCTAGGAAAAGTTTCATTCTCTTTGTTAACTAATAACTTGATGCCGATGGGACATGAGCTTGTGCCTTTGAACTTTAATAAATATTGAGAAGAAATACTATTATTTTTTACCTTAAAGACATGAGTCAAATTTGCAGTCTCTCCATTAGCCCTGTATATTCTAAAAGTCTTTGAGAGGAGTAATGAAGATGACAGGAAAAGCAAAATTTTTGAGGGCCAGGTTGCTTTATGTTGTCTCTTCTGCTACTTCTACTGCTTCTGAAATGAGTAGTGTTTTTTTTTTTCAGTATGCACGTTAAATTTGTTCGTGTCTTTTTTTTTTCCCTAGAACTGAAGAATCAGTTTTATCTAAAGGACTTGTAAGTTTTCTTTATTAAATTTTCATGGTTTGAATATTTATTCTTTCCAACTTAAGTATTAGCGCAACTTTCTAATTTCCCTTTCTAGTAAAGGTACAAGTGATAGTTCAGATGATAGTTCTGACTACAGTTTCAGAAATATTTTGAGGCTTAATTAGATGTTCTTCAGCCTTGCAAACTCTTCTACGTTTATTGTAACTTTTCACATATGCATAAATCTTTAAATTAGCATTATCACTTATGTTTGTAGTTCCTGGGAGCTCTGGATACATGAGTAAGCATTTGTAGCAAAGAAATTTTTAGCTTAGAAGTGTTAAGCAGTTCATTTTTTTTTTTCTCCTCACTTGCAGGATCTGTTTGAGAGCGCGTTATTAAGAATGGAAGATAATAGCCTGCTCCACCAGTATTTAGAATTCAGCAACTTTATTACTGTACCTCAGGTAATAAGATGAAGCATCCAGAAGTCTTTAAAGTTCGACTATAAATAATATGTGGCAATTTTTGAGGTGTTTAAGAGAGGACATGCTACTGAGCCTTCATATACATACTTATATTGTCAAATCGAAACCTGTCGTGTCTTGCTATACAAAGCTGTTTGTGGACAAGGGGAATCTGCAATGTGCAATAGTAATTTTACTCTCCAACAGCTTCACACTAGCTCTGGGTCTTCTGCTTGTTCAAATAGAGCAGCAGTACTCATGGGAAACTGTCATGCTCAGAGTGTGGCCAGTGACAGTCTTGCACACTGATATAATGCAACACAATGGGAAAGATGTTAAAACATGAAGAAAAATGTAAAGCAGTGGCAGCTTTTCCTTGAAGGATGAGAAGGAATTTTCATAGAAAAGGCTTCTCTCCTACCTATAGGCAATAGGCGTATCACACCTCCTCCTTTTGCTACTACAGCTCTGCCCCAGCTATCTGCTTGTGCGATTGTGAAGTATCATTGCCATAAATAATACTTAAATGGAGAATTCCTTCTCTGGTATCTTAATTGATAAACTCGGTAAAGTTGGAAGCATGCTTCTGTGCTTCCAACTGCCTGAAACTTCATTGCATATTTTAATTTCTTTTAGACCTGAATTTTGAAAACTTAAAAAATTCTAATCGTTCCTCTGCAAAGCAAGAGGTATCATTATTTTTTTTCTGCCATGTATTCGATACAGTGTCGGTGTCAAGTCTTTCATTAAATTTCATTTTCCATTACTCTAACACCAGCAAAGATCTTTCTGCCTTTTGCTGGATGATTCATTTTCTTCTTTCAACTTAAAACAATTGATTTCAAATATAACATTATTCCTTATTTTCTCTGTGAATAGTTTAAATATATCATGTGTTCACGAGCCTTGTGTTTTGTCAGTTTGTCACACTCAACAGAAATAGGCACCTAAATCTTACTGGTCGCAGTAAGACTCTCTGTTCCATATGGAACAGAAAAATAGACTACATAGTATAATGTTTAACTTAAATGGTAGCATATAACATATCAGTAGGCTTCAATGTTTTTGTATGTTAAACTTGCAAGTAGGTCTTTCTTACATGCCAGGGCATGAAATTTCAATGAAAATTAAAATATATTTAGTGTACATATAGGCCACTGAGGCAGGGCAGGCACTGATCTTTTTTGAAAGATAGTTATGCCATCTTTCACGCTTGATATTTTGCCCTTTTCTTGCAATTCTGATACCTCACTGAATTCTTACTTTGCCAGAGCGATAGAAGGGTAGTATTGTTGTATTTCAGCCCTGAGCTTTCAGATGCTAAAGACAACGTTAACTTCTCTGATTTGGTCTTCTTATAGGCGTACTTGGAAGAGAAAAAAAAAGATTTAAATTTAATCCAAAGGTAGTTAATCTGAACATAATTAAAATTTGTTTTCTTTGTCCTGTTGCAGAATTTGGTGAAAGTTATGACTCTTTGTCCCATAGAGCATCTGGTACGTAACATAACCCATAGAATGAGCTAAGTGCTGAATTTTTTAAATTAGAATAAATCATGTATCTTCTTCTTTTCTTTAGCGGAAGAAAAGTTTAAATATTTTGCAGTTATTCATAAACAAGTTTGATGCAGAGGGAAAATACACATTATTCAGGTATGCATCTGGGTTATTGTAGATTGTGCAATATTAGGGTGTGGGATTTATTTATTTATTTATTTACAATTTAGTTCCCTAGAAAGTCTCAGAAATCATTGTGGCTACCTGGGAAAACAGATTTATTATGTTAATTTCTGGCTGAATAATAAGTATCAAATGTGTCTCAAAAAATGCTGGCAAATGTGTCTCAAAAAATGCTGGAAAAATTGCTGAATAAGGCCATAACGTTACCTAAGTTTTGAGCCAACTATTACTGGTAGCTTTCAGAACACAGTCTCTTTATTTTGTTTTCCAGATGCTTACTGAAGACAAGCAACCATGCTGGTGTGGAAGGATACGTTATTAAAAATATAAAAGATCAGATTCACTTAGCATTAATGGTGAGGCTATAATTATTAAAAGACCGAGTTGCCACATAAAAATTTTGTCCATATTATGTTAAGAAAATGTGTATAGCTTGAGCTTTCAGTGATCAGAGAATCATAGAATCATTCTGGTTGGAAAAGACCTTCAAGATTGAGTCAAAATGTAAACTCACCACCCCAATACCTGCTCACCCACGTCCCTCAGCACCTCACCTGCACATTTCTTGAGTACTGCCAGGGATGGTGACTCCACCACTTCTCAGGGAAGCCGATACATTAAAATTAAATATTACTTTGAAAAGTATGATTGCAATAAGATTGGGAAATGGTAGAGTTAAGAGTTTTAATTTGGCTTCTTTCTGCATGTGTATTTTACATATACTTGTAATTGTATGGTCTTGTGTGTTAGCAGCAGGTTATTCCCTTTTCTGAACTTGAAATACATGTTCCTTGCCTAAAGAGAAACCACTCAGCATCTGGTTTTATCTTCACAGTTTTTCATTTCCCTAGCATAGTTCAAACCCTGAAGTCCTGACAGACTGATTAAATTTTTAATAGATTTTTATAGTGACAGTCAGCATTATAATAGAGTGGCTCACAAATGTTAAATTTATCAAAAAATGTTCAGCTAAATCAAAGCTCTTTAGATCACATATTTTATCATCATTTATACTAGGGAGTCAGAAAATTAATTAAAAATAAATTAGCTCTATTTTTTTTTCACTACTTGAGGCTTTTTTTCCTAAGCCTATTTGATTCTCAGGGATGTGGCCTTTATTTAAATGGGACAATGTAGTATATTCATGCATAATTTATATTAGCATTTATATTGTTTAACACATTCAGGCTGTTAATATCACGCCAGAAAATAGTGAATTATTTTTATGAAATGATAGTTAACGCTATATATTGAATGGTGCAGGGGTAAAGAAAATAAATATTATGAAAAGTCTTCTTAAAATCAAATTTTCAGACTAGAAGTTTTGGACTATGCAAATTCAAAATTTTCTTGACATAATTCTTTCTGTAGAGTTCTCTGGCTAAAAGATGCATCTTTTTAAAATTTCATCATATAAGTTTGAATATTCTAGGTTTGTTATATAAAATCTTACTGTAGCCCTAATGAAATAAGTGAATGCCAATAGAAACTCTTAGTTTTTCTGCCTAGTTAGTCTTAGCTTTCTCTGTCTGCCTACACAGTTACTTTCTTTGGCCTTAGCATTTGAAAAGCAAAGCAAGGAACGCATGCTGTGACATGGTATGACACAATGCTGTCATGGTGCAAATACACTTTCTGGTAAAGGTAACTCATTTTTCCTTACTTCAGGATAAAAAGGGAGTGCCTAGTACCATTTGTTAAGCTTATGTAAACAAATATTAACTATATTGATGATGATACGATGAAGAGGTGGAGATTCGTTCAGAGGAGTTGAAAAAGAACAGTTTGACATGGAGAAACAAGCTGCAGAGGAATATATCTTCTTTTGAAAAAACTATTTTGATCACCATTAGTAACTAGAAAATACTTACAACTTTTGATTTTTTTTTTTTTAATTTGCTTCTCCCATACTATAGTTATTATTGCTTACGATTTATATTTTGTACATAGCTGAACATTTTGTATTGTTTTTTTTTCAAAAGGTAGGTGACAACAGCTGGTTTACAGGACATCACCTCATCTCCCTTCTAGATCTAGTACTTTTGCTTCCTGATGGTGCTGAGACAGATCTTCTGCAAAATTCAGATAGGTGAGCTGTAATCACAATTAGAAACATTTCTGATTTTTGATCATCCAGAAGAAAATGTTGAGCTACCTTACTAAAATGTATCAATGTGTTTTGACTTATTTGACAACGTGACTTATTTCAACTATCCATTCAACTGACTCTATCTAAAAAATGTCGCAATCAATTATATTGAGGTTAACAATGAGAAGGATATTCCTTTTGCATCTCTGTAGGGTGTGGTACCTGATGTCAAATTGCAGAACTAATAGGTAGAGCATAATTCCTTGAGGAGTGTGTGGTTTGTCAGCTTTCTGCAGAAGCAGGAAAGGAACTTTGGCAGTTAGAGAAAGAAGGGGAAAAAAAAAGTGGTAAGTTATATTAGTGATAGAGAGGAGTAACAGCAATCTGGTATGTTTTGCAGGATGCAGCCTTTTCAAGGCTGTTTCACAAATTGCTGCTGGGAGTCCTGTGTCTCATAAGCGGAAATACAGAAGCACCTGAACAGCAATACTGTCATTAAGAAATAAAAAAATAACTGGAAATGTCTTGAAAAATCTCATGCATAGGACAAGGGTCTTCCTATATTGCGAGTAAAGATTGGGCTTGGAAATCAGCAGGGTCATGTTGTTCAGATGAAGCACACTTACCTCCTTAAAAGCACACATGTACAATCCATAACTGGAAGCAGTGCTGCTCTTTATTTGGAAATATCAATGAGTAGTTTTTGCTAAAAATTAAAATAAAACAGAAGTAAATGGGAAAAAGTACTCACAGTAAAAAATCAGTAATACTTTTTCAAAGAGAGATGTTACTGTTTGGATTGCCAACGATGCATTTCGGGGGGCAGAAGCTGTACATCTTTTTGCTGATTCCTGTTTTTCTGCTCCCTCCGTCATGGTAGTGTGTGTTTCTCACACAGTCAGGAACAAGAATAAGATGTTTCAGCACATATGAGGGGAAAAGAAAACAGAAAGAAAAATCATAGATGCTAATGTGTACATGAGGGAGAAGGCGAAATGCAGGAAGTTATTAAGTTCTGTATTCATTCTTCATTCTGTAGCTGCTTAAATTCTGAAACAACAGTTCAATCTCTTTTCTTCACAATCACTAGCCCTCTCCAGTCTGCTGCCAGTATTAATATTACTTGTAAAGTGTCAGCTTCTGTTGTGGAAAGGAAGTCCTGTGCTCTGGATCAGACGATATTGCTCAGCAGATGGGTGGTTGCATTTTGTATAAATAGATGTTTTTAGGATATCTGGCTATTAGACAATCCAAATTATTAATACTGTAATGTAAAACTGTACTTTAAATGATCAATATTGTATCTTTAATTCACAGGATTATGGCATCACTAAATCTGCTAAGATACTTAATGATTAAAGATAGTGAATATGATAATCAGGTAAGTATTTATGATTTAGGTGCTGTATGGCTTTTCAATGCAGTATATTATGATCGGTGTGGTATTTTGCTGTCCAGCTGCAGTTGATGGCCATGTGTCCCTGGATAGTCAAGGGAAAGCTCAGTATTTACATTTCTAACTAGGATAATTCAAGATTCTGTATTCTAGCAATTGATTTACCATTTTGCATGCTCTGGCCTGCATTGTGCCACACTGGGAAGCCACTAGAACTGTTTATATTTTGTTTTCAGACTTCATTCCACTACTGAAAGGCCACTTACTCAACTAACAAATGCAAGTTCTGTTGATTCTTTTTTTTAGTCGTTATGTCCCAACATCTCTCTGATCCATGCAATTCAGTTATTTTTTTTATCAGCTGACAATATCATCTGATCTCCTTTGATTTTTGCATTAAAATACTTTTAAAAATTAGTGACAGTGATATTCTTGACAATTTAAATAAAAGTTGCTTTTCTGTCCTCTAAAATAGAGAGAATTGTCTGTTTCACTTTCAGAGCACTTCAGTTTGCATACAAGTTTCCTGTATGCTTGGTGGTGTTACTGGTCTAAATGGAATGAGGATGAGATAATAATCAGTGCTTACCAAAACCATTGTGGGGAAAAAGGGTTGCAACAGTCTTCAACTAATACATTTCTAATTTACTCTTAATGTAATTAGTTAGTATTGATGGACTCTAAACGTATTTCAAATTTATGGAGTGATTTCTATTTAAGTGCTCATCATGGTCCATTCAGTTTCATATAAATTTTGTAATGCCTAGCTCTTTCAAGAGAGACAGCTTCCCTTATTACTTTAAAAAATCTATTCAAAATGCACAATGGCTGTAAGAATGCTGCCTGTTAACGTGGCATGAAGCATATCCATTTGGTTTGATGAGAAAATAGCATCGCCGCCTCTGGCTTCTTTCAGCCACGCATGTTCTTCTTACTTGTATTTATTGCACTTCTCAGAGTGCAAATAGGACATAAGGAAGCTGCTTATAAACTACCTATTCTTTAATGTAGATTCAGGTACTTTGAACGCTCTGCAGCCTGTGCTTTTATTAATTGCGTATAAAAATCAGTGTTTTTCTGGAAGGCTACTTTTTCATTGTAGTTCCATTCAAGTGGAAGTAATTACCAGTCCTCTTATTAGACCAATTAACTTTATCATTTGGCATTAAAGTTTGGTGTATTTTCCCCTGTAATCCACAATACCCTTTACCATTGAGAATTGTTATTTTTGTCCTCCCTGCACT
The DNA here is from genome assembly GCF_000705375.1 of Tinamus guttatus. The sequence continues at coordinate 101,581 of NW_010587477.1, forward strand.
GCTCTTTAAGACCATTGCCTGAAGAAAGGAGTTGTATAAATGGCTCTTAGATGTAAAGACACAAAGACTTGCTTTATATTTTTCTTCTACTGCAGTTTTTTAATTAAAAGCTTCTAAGGTGCCAAAGCAGAGAAATTTCCTCATGCTGCATAATTGTGAACAGCCTTGTTTTTGAGCTCCTTTTCTTTGTCCCTGTTGTTTTCTGAGTGTTCTTTTTGGAAACTCCTTCCTTCACCCATCCCAAACTGGAGAAGGGTTCAATTAGCTTTTTGGTTACTTTGCTTTGGATCACAAATCAATACAAAGCATTACAACATTTTTTTTTTAATTATGATTCATTAGGGATTTCATTAAAATCTTCCCTCTCTTAGAGTACTAAACGCCCTTTTTTGGTTAAAAAAAATACGGTGAAGTTAAGGTTAGGAGTGGGAAAGCAGTTTGTCATGAAGTCTGTAAGGTAGAATCTTCACTTGCACCTGAAAGGTGCACCTGAAAGCTTAGCATTGCGCAGCTTCAATGAGAACCAGTTGGTAAACTTCTCTCTTCTGTTCTGTTTGAATAGACTGGCGTATGGAACATGCTTGCCAAGATTGAGCAAAATTTTTTAAAACCACTGCATGTGGGACTCAATATGTCAAAAGCTCATTATGAAGCAGAAATAAAGAGTAAGAAAGAAAATAGAAGAGGTTAGTTGTTTTTTCTTAGCTTTGTTCTTCATGTTTAGAAACTGCAAATGATTGGTGAATGTTATATAGATCGTGTTTTTTATTTAACTATTCAGACCACTCCAAGTTTCAAAGTAATTCAGTAGTTTCTATATTTGATACTATTAATTGTCATTAGTCAAAAAAACCTGAACTTGTTTTATCTCTCATCACAGTCTTAAACCTTATAGAAACTTTATAGACATTGTTTAAGAATAGAATTAAATATAGTCTGTTTGACATTAACCTACCAGATAAAGACATTGCTCTATACATGTGCCTTTGCTTTAAGGTTAGACAGGGAGACATCTAAGTCTCTTTGTGAAGCTGTCCCTTAGTTTTCATAACTATTGTGAGGACCTTAATAACAGAAGAAATAATTCAAACAACAGATAGGTACTCTCCCTGAAGGATTACCTTCTGCTTTTTGTTTATCTGACACATACAATCAGATTCTAGTCTGGGTAAAACAGACATACATATTCTATAGGGAATGAGAACTACAGTTAACAGCTGCTTTAGGCCATCTCTGTGTGTGTCAGATCCTCTGTTCCTTTGTGGACTCCAGATAGCCCAAGGAACTTGTTTTAGCTGCCAAAAATGTCAGTAATGCTTTTTACCCCAGTCTTATCCTTCTGTGTTGCTGTAAACCAAGGATGAGAAGTTTTTCTGAAGGCAACCTGTAGGTACCTTTCTAAAGAAAACCATTCTCTAAAAGGAAGCTGGATTTATTTGTTTATTCTTCTTTTTTTTTGCAGTCCACTTAAGATTTCTGTGACCTTTGACAAAGAAAAGTGAATTCATGAGAGACTATCCAATGTGTAACAGTAAATGGTTTAGTCTTTCTCTACATTGTATAATTTTTGTATGCATTACAAAAAAAAAATAGTTTGAATGTCAGAATTTTCACCTTGTTTTTTAGACGTGCCCTTGTAATTCTGCCTGCTACAAGAAGTCTGTCTGAACCAGAAGAGACTGCAGCCTTTACTTAATAAAATAAATATTTAATGTCTGGATGGATCAAGTCAAGACCTCCACTATCTCTTTGGATGTGGCAGTATTAAAAAATATTTCAAATAGAGTGACAAGATTTTATTACTTTTTGTTTAAGTTGCATTTTAGCTATATAAAACTGTTGTGGATTAGAGGAAAATAGACTAATTGCTGCAGCTGTACTTATTGTATTATGTAACTCGTCTAGTACACCACTTCATAAATGGTAGTGCCAGGAATAGACTGTTTAGTCACATGCCAAACAAAACGCAGAGATGGCTTCCAGGTCAAACTGTGCTCCCCTTGAAGTTCAGCACCTCCCTCCTTCCCTCAGCATTCAGTCAATCTCTAGGTTTGCACTTTTAACAGAGAGTGCTAATGAATGAATGATAATGTCTGAAATAACTTTTAGAATTAAAAGAATATGTAGAACAACAGGATGTTTTTTGTCTTTTCTCCTACAGATTCAAACAGTTTGAACACAGTCTGTTCTGTAACTGTTAGTGGGGAAAAGATGCCCGCCATGACTACTGAAATGCAGCTTCAGGTAAGTGCATTTCCTTCAGAGTCAGAAGTACTAAAATTTTCTTTTAGATCTGGAGAAAACATGCATGCACAGCTGATGAAGAAAATCATGGCTGCAATAAAAATAACATTAATCTCCTTTGTCATTTCAGGTTTTACGCTCAGCTCTCTTCACATTTGATTTAATAGAAAGTGTTTTAGCGCGAGTGGAAGAACTCATTGAAGTGAAAACAAAAGCTGTAACATGAATATATTCGTCTCAGCTGAAACATTTGAATAAACATACTTCTTGAAAGCTGATTTTAGCAATTAGATGTTAATCGAAAAGGAGGCTACCACACTTTAAAGGAGAGTAGTTTAGAAAGACTACTAGAAGAACTGCAAATTCTGCTCTTCACCTGTCGTCTTGCTCTGATTTCTCTTCTTTTTTTTTTTCTCTTTTATTGTTGCTCTGTGTGATTCATAGAGATGGCCTACTTACTGAAGTAATCTTTTTTTTTTATTTTTCAGTCTCACACTTTTTCTGAAGTTTAGAAACTGCATCTACTTAACAACATTTTGTTGTTGTTATCCTGTGGCAAGGAGGCATGGTTGTGCATTTATTTTTCTGTTCACATTTTCAAAACCTGTTGGGTAGTACTTGCTGAATGAAGCACTAAATTATGAAGATTTTTTGAAGTTTTTAGGGAACCATGAATTAGAAAACATTGTGTAAATGTTGTTTTCACCGGGTCTTATTGAGAAACAAACCTCTGTATTAGCAAAAGGCAGTGTAAAGTCTCTTGTTAATACTTACAATAGAGGCTACAGTTAATTGCAACTAGGCTTAAAGAAAAGCAAGCATCAAACCTGAGCTAAATAAGATGCTAAAACATAATAGCATAGTAGATGAAACCTGTGTTTTAAAAAATACAATGTATAAGACTTCATAAACATAAGTCCTGATGCATGGGAAACCTATTTTAGAAATATTTTGATTGTGCTTTTCTTTAATTATGAAAATTTTCCTAAAGATCTATTAAGTACTTGGGGAAATATCTATAAGTGGGATAAGCTCATATGTTCATATTCAAGATAAAAGTTCAAGCTAAAAATAAAGAAGACTTCTTAATAGTGCAGTTAAAACTCATTTTTATTCTTTTTTTGTTAGAATGCATTTTTGATACAAAATCTCAGTTTTGCACTGGGTAGGTGTTTAAATTTTCATTCCAAATGAGTAAGTTGTATGTATATACGGTCTTCGAAATGTAACAACATATTTTTAAAAGTGTTTATATTTTGTTTAAAATGTAGCTGCTATATTTAATGAATAAACAATCAAACAAACACCAAATTAACTACAATGCAGCTGGTACTGCTGAAGCATCTTCCAAACTGGACTCTTTTCTATTATGTGGACTTTTGCCATTGCCATTTTGTAACGAATATCATCTGCGCATGGCTTGGAAGTTACCTTAGAGGGAAGAAAATTATTGTTAGAAGGAGAAAATAACTTTTATATAAAGGAATATTCAACATCTTATTCTTCAAATAGTACAAATGTATTTAAGTATAATAACATTTGAATCAAGTTTTCTGAAGTAGGTATTTAGGCATGGTACAAATAGGGGTGATTTGATGTATCCCATCAGCAGCAAAACCAGAGGAAGTTTGGCACTGCAAAAATAATAATAAATTAATGTAATGGCCACAGATAAATTTGTGGTATGTACTGCCATCAATTCTTACAGCATTCCTGTGTTAAAATCTGTCCTATTCATTCAGAACAAGCAGAGCACATTCAGATGTATAGAATCAGCAGTGATTTTAAGAACATGATGTTAATATGTACTAAGAGACTGGACAGGACATATCAATATATTCCACAAAAAGGTTGAAAAGTACCATGTTCAGTGATGTATTAAGCATTTAACAACTCTTGCTGCATAATAACAAGATGGAATTTATTTATTACCTTTTAAAATGATGAATACTCTGAGTAGGTTAATGCTTATCATTTTGAGAGGCCTACTCCAGGAAAGAATAAAAACTAAATTTGTATCTGATTTCTAATATCATACTGTTTCGATCTTTGGTACAGGGCATGCTGCTGGTACTGTTTTAGTTAAAATCGATTTAGAATTTTTATGGCAAAATGCGTAAGCACTTTTGCAAATATATTGGACTTTTCAGTGAAAAATGTTGATGTGACTAGAATACATCCCATATGCAAAGAACAATACACACCTATGACATTGGTATATTATTTCTGTGATTTACCAGCATTTGCATCATTAAAAATCTGCAAATAATGATAGAATTCAGATTGAGATTTTATTTTAAGAAGCCATTAAATATGTAGAAGAGATTTTGATGTCATGCTGGTTCTGCACTAGTAGAGGAAGTGAAGACATTCTAATTTAGCACCGGTGAATAATATTTAAATATCTAATTTGTTTTCATACATGATACTGAGTTATCTTTAACAATAGTTTGAACAGTTAGCTAAAGAATCTGAGTTGTGTTTCTATCGCAATATATTATGTAGGCTGGGATGAACATGACACACATATTTCTATTAAGGATAAGTATTTTATAGTGACTGATTTTTTTCTATTTTAATACACTTGTGAAATTCTGAAGACCTAATATTTGTAAGTGCATGCTGCTTAACTCACCTTAGCTATAGTTAGCATAAACTTAACAGCTTCCACATTACTGTGAACTGGAATGATGCGTAGATTACTGCCCAGGAATCTGCACATCAAAATAATTTAAGGTTATTTCTAGCATGTACATTTAACTTGTTATGCCACAGAATTAAAGAAGCCTTCCCATCGGATGCAAATGACTCTTCTAACAGTGCTTTCACCACATATGCACATAGCATTGTTTTTTATCTTTAAAAGCAAGTGCAGGGTCTATGATGTTTGTACCCATCTGTTTCACTTCTACACCACTCATTTATCTGGGATTTTAGAGAGACTTCATGTCGGTGAGGGCTCTTAGGAAAGCAATCTTTGTGAGTTCTTAAGCATGCATTTGGTGAGAACTAAACATGTAAACACTCTTTTGACACACTGCTGAAGACTGAGTGTCCTCAAAATGCCAGCAAAAAAAAGGGTATTTCTGATGGCTTTGGCAGAACACAGGAACAAATCTGAAAGCGCTGTTCTAAAAATACTTTGACCCAAATCTCTGTAGATACCATCTAGATGAAGCAATCTGTGTATGAATTAGAAGTAATTAAACCAATAGGATAATTCTGAAAGAATTTCATCTAAAGACTCGGACATTCAAGTAATCTATGTTATTCATAGCTCTTATGAGTATGTTATTCATAGCTCTTATCCTGAGAATGGAATCTGAAGTCACAAAATATTAGCATGGTACTTTATTCAAGGCAGTCATAGAAGAGGCGAGCACAGAGCCTCTCTCCTTAGACTTGCACCTTAGTGTGTTGTGACTGTGACAATAGTTTAGTATTGCTGCCTTTTCTATTGTGGACTTAAAACACTGTAGCAAGGAATAAGGAATTTTTGAAATAATGAAAAATTGAATGTAAAGAGGGACCCAGCTTAATTCTATACTTCCTCTGACCTCTCCTTGTGCTAATCACCTGTCTCTCCCCTCAGTCTAATTGATGGTTTGGACTTGTTCATGCCATGTTTTTTGAAGTATTGCCATCCCCTAAATTAGGTAGCCAGGATCCCTCTGAGTTTTCCTAAAATCTAGTGCAGTAATGAGTTTGATTTATCTTTCAATACCAGTTTTAGGATTAGGAAGATTAACGGATGAAATTTTGCCAGTACCAGCTGTTGGCAAAGCAAAGCATGAACTATGCACAATCAAGCAATTAGTGTATCAGGGTAAGTACATGTAAAATCCATTTTATCAACAGTGTTGCTTCCAATTCTACCAAGTCTGAATTTAGCTTGTTTTATTAATTTTGATCAATGGACAGAATACTGGCCTTTATAAGCATATGACTGGACTTTGCTCTAAGGAGGGTAAAAATCAATGTGGATTTATTGAGGGTATTACTGGAATGCTCCTTTTCTGAAGCTGTGATGATAAAAAATGTTTCTCCCTCTGACCCTAATCACATATACAATCCCATATAAAGTGTTCATAGTGTTGAACAAGAATCGTACAGTACTCCTTTAAGGGAAGCTTTTTGTTTTCTCCTCACTAATTGCAACAAAACTGTAGACAAGAAGGGAAAAAAAGGGCGGGGGCAGTAATACAGAAAGACCTCTGGAAACTACCAGGGGCTTGCTTTGTATTTTTAAAAGATCGAATAAACAAAATTTGAGAGTATGCAGCAAATTTAACCTCCCTGCCCCCAATGCAAAAACGCATTGATTTATGTACAATGACAGAACTGATAGTAACAAGCCACATGCATTCAAAATATAATTGTGCCTTGTCAGCATCAGTTTCTTGTGGCCTACAATGGCAAAAATGGAATTTCAGTAAAATTACTGACTTGGCAAATGGGTTGTATTTGCAAAACACTGTATTTTTTAGTTTTAGCAATGCATCCTGGAAATCAAGTGTACAAAGAAACAAAAGTAAATTGAGAATTTTCTCTGCTGTCAGATGAATTGCATGTTCTTGTTGAATGGTGGCAAAGCCCTCTCACAATATGTATGGAATCTTCACAAATGAGTAACAGGAACCCTACATTTCATCCCATACATTATGCCACTCATCAGCAATTGGCAGTGTGCCCAGGACTTAACTGAATTGGTGCTAATTTCAAGAAGGTAAAGACCACAGACCTGATTAGAATAGTCACTTGTTGGATGTCAAGAGTGAAAATCAAATGCAGCAGTGCTACTGTACCTACCAGAAAGTGGCTTTGACTAGGGACGAAGTAGGGAACACAAGGTTTGATAATGTTCTCAGCAGCTACATACTGCAACATGGGAGTTTTCAGGCTTTGGTACAAATCACAGATAATGTTTTCATGTTCAGTTTTACATTTCTGGTGTAAAATAATACTCATTACTATGTCAATTGTTCCAGCTCTTCACGCAAGAGATGCTATTCCAAGTAACCAGATGTTAAAAGCTGGCAATGAATGTGCTTTAAATTAAATCCTTTTTGTAGAATGAAAACTTTTTTTAAAACTTACTATAAAAATATGCTGACAGAGCTAAAAGAATTAAGGAAAATTGCATCATTTTCCAGTGTGAGAAAAAATCTTCAGTTATATTACATAGTCCTGAAGTGATTGAAAATAATCATGTTATTTGCTATGGTTTGAGGAATGTCCCCTTTTGCTGAGTTGACTATGACACATCAGGTTGATTCACTCATCATTCTTTTCATTTCATTTGCCATTAATAAGATAGGTTAGTATGAGAAATGTATCCTTTGGCTAATTTCTCATTGCCTGAGCAAACTAAAACTCACAAGAATATATGAATGTTGAAGAAAGTTATATCTCATTTCTTCATAAAAATATATTTGCTTTAATGTCGAATCCATACCTTCTCTGAATCCTAAACATTATATTCCATTCTTCTGGACCGTGAAGGGCAGCTGACAAAACTAAAAAACTATTCCGATGAATGTTAATGAACTTCTGAATTCTCTCTAAAAACTGCTCTTCTCCTGTCCTAGGCAAGTCTTGAGTGTCTGCCAGTATAAATGCAACCCCTGTTGGAGAAGAAAGTGATTACAGGTGTACATGTGGACTTCATGGCAGTACTGAGATGCAGTCTTCTCACTAGAACTACCCCATCAGGAGGCAGAATTTCTGCTCAAACATTAGTTTAGAAGGCAATAAAGCAAACTTGTGAATTAATTCACACATCTTGACAATAATATGCAAGATCTCGATGGCTGTCTTACATTTTAGTGATACCTCGGTGTGTTTCCTCAGTTATAACAAGAATTTACTAAATAGTTCAGCCAACAATCCTCAAATCCAAGCCCCTGTTACAATGAGTCCAATGACAGTAAAGACCAATGTTTTAGCTTCCAAGTTCTCCATTCTGCCCTCAGATTTACGTGCAATCATGGCACAGCTCCTTCCATGCTTCAACAAGGCAGCTTTATCCAATTTAGTGTAGCCTAAAACAGGGACTGTGTACCTCATTAAAGTTTTTGAGTTTTAAAAAATAAATAATTTTCAAAACACTATACCAGAAAGAGAGAATATCACGGATCCAATTTCCACCGAATCTGAATATCGAACTCTGTGCTGTTGTCTCTGCAGAATTGTAGAAATCTCATGGTTCTAAATAAATATTAAAAGGTTATTTTAAAACACGTTGTCAGCAAAAGAAATGAATAGAATATTCTTAAAATGTTGTCTGAAGGATCATAGATAGAACTTTAGTATTGTTTAGAAAATATTCTACCTGAAATAAAAAAAAATAGTAAAATGCTAACAACTTTTTCAGTTAATGAAATTTTGAAATATTTGTATTGGATGATATCAAATAATTGAATCACTATTTTGTATGCATACATTCATTTTGCCAGAGGAAACTCTTGCATAATACATCAAGAAGCTCAAACATTTTATGGTCTTTTTACAGATGTGCTAAAGGGAGATTTGCAGAAATGAGGAACATAGAGTAGTGTCTTTCTATAACACCAGTTAATTAGACTACATTCATTTTCCCAGATGTCAGCATTTCATTCGGCAGATAGTTCAGAAAAACTGTATTGGGCATGATTTTCATTAAAGCTTTTTGACTGAATACAATCCATTCAGGAAAACAAGAACATTGTGCTGTGCACCATAATCATCTATGGAGCAGAGTGCATTGGGATATATTTTTCAGCCTGCAAAAAGCATTTTTACACTGAGTTCCATCAAAATTGCTCAAGCTTTTTTTTTATGTAATTACATGTCTTTTAGTTTACCCATTTAAAATGCAACCAACCTGCAATATAAGGAGGAGGAGAACTGAACCCTGAAGGAGACAGTTACCAGAGAGTTCATGTTTCAAATTGGATCTGTAAAGGGAAGACTCAATGACAGCTGCTTATGAGGTGTGGCTACAATTTTTGAAAAATTCTCTACTTCAAAGCCAGTGTTGAGAATGAATTATTTAATGTAGGCTGCACAGAAAGAGAAATAATGATGCAGAAGTAATCAAACGGATACAAAGAAATACCTTCATAAAATAAAAGTCTTTTTGGAACTGTATTGAAGCTGTTTCTACATCTTTATTCCCAGAAAGTCTTTACCAACGGCAATAGCTTTGAGTAGAGTTAGGTTTTGAAGAACAGAGCTATACACTGGTATAGCTGATGAGGTCACCACCCTCAGATAGCTCTTAACATACTGAGGATTAAATTGCTCTTGAAAAAGTTCCCAAACTGGTACAATTTACTGGCTGTCGTTCTGCAGCAAGCGGGCAAATAAGAACACGCTTTACAATGCAATGGCTCAGGATCTGCTCCAGCACCATTCACCCAGTTGAACAGCAGAGATGGGGTGGTAACGCGGTCAGCCCCGTTAATGTGAGCTGTCCCTGCCTGTGAGTCAAACCCTCGGTCTCTAAATTTGCTCAGACTGGCATGAAAATGGCCTCAGTGTCAAGATCTAATTCCCAGTTCCTTGACAGTCTCTTTCACAAGCCTGGGCTTGTGATATTAATAGATAAAAAGATACATAATGATCTCTATTTTTAAACTAAATTGCACACTTACCCCAAAATAATCTATCTCAGTGTTGATACTGCACTCCAGAAAATAATGTGTTTAAGGAAGACATTTAGAATATAAAGCACCTCCCTTTTACAGAATTATTTTAGTGTTTGTTGAAAGCAGCATCAGGGCAGTGCAGAAATGATGAGTCAGGAAGACCATCCTGAACGACTCAGAATAGCGGGTAGCAAGAATAATAAATAGGTAGCCAAATACATACAGAAAGAACTAACACACACACAAACATTCAGTGTTATGGTAGGAGCAAATTCAGGGCTAATGCCTCTGTTTTTTCCTCAATATAGTATAAAGTTCATTTATACTGCATGATATATTTCAATGTATAGAATATAGGAAATGCTTCTTTCTGAGCTTTTAGTAAAGTGCCTCTCTTGACAAACAGTACAGTACCTGCAGAGCTGTACTCATAATAATAGTTGTTATCCACCTTGACTCTTTCTGCCCAACACTTTCCGTCATTTTTGTAGGGGCTTAATAGCTCTGCAGTGAAATATCAGCTGCCACCTTCTGAAAAATGGGAAAACAGCAAAAGAAAGATGATAAATATTAGCTGTCAAAAAACGTTGATGAAATGCTTAAGGCAAAATGACCCACTGAAGATCTCATCAAAATCAGCAGCTACCTAATTCTAAAAAAGAAGGTATGTAAGTGCCTACTACCACTGAACTAGTATGTATAAAATGGCGACTAGGTGTGCACTCGAGAGGTTTCCACTGTAAGGTCTGTCAGGGCAAGAGTGCGATAATGAATAATAAATAAATGACCCCATGAAATCATTTACAAAAACATTTAAATGATTAAGGAACCACTGTCCTGTTTTCAAATGACATATTTACACCAAAAGCTACACCTTTTGCAACAAGATGCTTGGGTGAGGGCTGCCCTGGCCTCCTGCTCAACCCGCTACAGCCCCCCATGATTTTGGCCAGAACAGTAGCTCTTTTCTGTACATTTGCATTTTCACTCTTTTAAAAATACTGCTCGCTATCCAGCGTGGCAGCTATTTTCTGTTTCAGTAGGGCTCATTTGGTGCAGCGGGGGGCACATAAGCTCCTCGGCAAAAGTGCCAGACGCTCAGACTCCCCAGGGTGTCGGTGCCATGGCCCCACCTGGGTCAAAACGACACAAAATGGCTCCCGGCCGGGTAGAAACCCGGGCTGCGCGAGACCACCCAACTCTCGGCTTCCCCGAGCTTGGCAGGATCTGCCCCTATCTGCAACTCTCCAAGCTCATCAGTTCCTTTGTGGTAAGCAGTCGGGGGGGCCGCCGGGCGAGGACTGCCCGGCCCTCAGGTGCCGCCTTCAGGTGCCGCCCTCAGGGGCGCCGCCGCGTGCCGGGGGCTTCCCGCGCTGCCGCCTAAGGGGCTTCTCGCCCTCATGGCCGCCTCATCGGCTTCCCCTGCGCAGGGCAGCTCCGTCCCCTTCTCGGACGCCGGCGGAGCGAAGCTGCCTGCTCTTCCCGACAGCCTGGCAGCCCGCCGTCCCTCCGAGGCAGCCCCGGCCTCCCCGGCCCCAAACGCGAGGCCCGCTGAGCGAACGGCCCGGCCGGCTCCCCCTCCTGCTGCTCCCCGCTCTGCGGCCCCAACGGGGTCTGAAAGACCTGGCTGACATCACGGTCCCTGAAGAGGTCTCACAGAAACCCAGTCTCCTCCCAAGCGCTGCACAACTGTGGTAACTTGACGTTTTCAGCTGAGGAAAAGGATGAAAAAAAAAAAATTGTGGAGGGACCCCAAGGCTGAATGAGCAAGTGACATAAGCCATAATGGTAATTAATTTATTTCTGCATAGGGGAAATCTTCGTGGATTGTTTTTAAAGGATGGTTAATTCTGCAGCCATTTCTGAGAAAGAATATTCCAGATGCTTCCCATGCTACTCCAAATATAAGCATTTATACAAGCAGTGCAAGAATTTAAATGCAAGAAATAATGCCCCTTCAAGTGAAGAAAGGGGTAGTGAGGATGTCGGTACCTCCTCTTTCATCACATGCAAGAAAGCAGTTCTGCTTTAAAGAGTGAAAGAGAGGTGTAGTGGAATTAGGGGGAAAAGAAAGGGAAAAAATCAGGGACAAATTTAATTTCTGTCTTGATTCCTTAGCTAAACTCTTGCTTATTTAATGAAAACTAGTTTTATTGAAGAAGGCAATGTCTTTTTTAAATATATTCATATATATATATGTATATAAAGCAAGTACTCTAACCTACTCAGGAAGAAAGAATTAGACATTCTAGTGATTTAAAAATGACTTTTCTCTATTTTGTTTCAGGCAAATGAGAAACGGATGCACATTGGATTGCCTGCTTCTGGTCAGATGCATCAGAATATTCCAATTAACCTTCAGGGAAAGGGAGCGGAAAGGTTGTGCTATGATAGTAAGTCAAATATTTCTTGTGCCTTTTTTTTTTTTTTTTTTTTAATTTCTGGGGAGCATAAATGGAACACAACAAATGTAGGCGGTAGCTGAGCTCCAGTTCTGTTCTGGATGACTATGGCAGGACCAGTGAACTCTGGGGTCATTTTCTGCAGTGGAACCATGAGCCTTTCTGAGCTCTGCCTGCATAAAAAAGTCAAGGAGTTGAGAAAATGAGGAATTACTTTAAAATATCACTATAAAATAGTGAGTTTTATAATGAACCCTAACCTTAATGTTTCACCTGGACTGAGTTTATGCAATAGGGAGTGATGATATCCCAGACTGAGGATGGCTCAGGGAAAATACTAGCAGCAACCCTAGTTCTCTGCAGTAGCCCGTTTTGAGCTTTGCTTTTGCTGCATATCTCAGCTTTCACATTCTCGGAGCTCAGTGGCAGCTGTTTTCTAGCTGCTAGGAATCTACACAGGCAGATAGAGAGCACTTCCTTTCCTTTTGTGAGTGCTGCAGTGCCAAGCTTGGTGCTCATATGTGTGCCACAAAAGGAAAATGACCCAAAAGACTTTACTGAAGTGCTAATTGATAATGCTGTGGTGGGAATGGACCCAAATGTCCTTAGGGGAAGGTCTGTATCCCAGCCCTGTACTTGTTCTTTCATGATTCCTAAGAATGTATTCCATTTCCCTTCTTACAGGTTTAATCAGTTTTGCATTAATAGATGATTAATTAAAAATACAAACTGATGCGCTTGTGTTTTAGAACAATAAAACACGAGTTTTTGAAAAACAAATTACTATAAAGATTTTAAACAAACTGGGAGTAACATGCTTTAATTTATTAGCTTAGAGTTGAAGGGTAATGAAAACTCACTTTTTCTGTTGTTAAGATAGTTGTATTCTGTCATTTCAGCATTTTCGTTCCCTTCCCAATTACCAAACTACTACCACTTTTATTAAACGGTTAACTGAGAATGTGCCTGCATTTTTCCAGTTGCTGCACTTTTCTCAGCATTCTTCTACGCAGAGCTTGTTTTCACCTGCGCCAAAGGAGCTGTATTTTAAAAACAAATGTTTGGTATGAACAAACCCTCACTGAATTAAATTAAAATATACCATTTTGGGTAAAGGTTGCAAAAACTAATCATACAGAGAAATTTCGTTTCTGGAGCAAGTAGAGCATGCAGAGTTTTTGCTGATGTGGGTGCCTAGAATTGCACATCATGTTTGGTCCGTATTCAGGAAACATCTGAATCTGTCTGGGAAACATCTAACCAGATGTAAGATTGCTAATAATATTAGGGCTCTCCTCAGAACATGTAGTATATTGAGGAAAGCAATATAGCAGTGCAGTTTATGATATCCACAGGAGTCTTGTTTGTTAACAGGCTGCTTGCATCTAAAAAGATACATTTGCTCAAGAAATGCTAACATCAGTTTTCATTCAACATCTAAAAAGTGAAGAACTGACAAAATCAGTAAGTTAAGCCAGCTACTCCCCAGAGATGCTCATTATTACATATTTATTAGAGATGAAATGTATCTTAATATATGAGAAACAATTTTTGTATATATACTGACTAGGTTTTATTTTTGGAATGAGACATATTTGTATAATGGAGAAATATAAAATAGACTCCCATCTAAGTTGAAGGTTATTTAAAGATAGAAGGACTCAAAGACAATAGAAATTTCTGGACTGCATGTTCTTTGGAACATTTTCCTCCCCATAGTCTCACTTTTGAAGAGCAATTTTGAGGGATCCTCTGCTACCTGATACTGTGAGGTAGATTCTGCTTCGCTTCCCGTATCTGTGCTCTGTAGGTGTTGATGTGAGAGAACGTCTAAGAGCCCCATTCTCCTTGCTGAACGCTCTGTGATCACTCCTGAAGCCTTGAGACTGCCTCTAACCCTGCAACATTGTGTCATTATGCAGCAGAGATGGAAGTCTGTGCTTATTTACAGCTGTTAATTCAGCTGTTTATCCTTCAGGGACGTGCACAGAGATTCTTGCATAGGCCTTCCAGAACCTGTCCCATTTGCAGTGGTTTTGAGATAAGAGCAATCTAAGATGACCTTTAAAGTGATGTGCTTTTATATGGAATAGGAGTTAGACTCATTTTACTACTTACATTCATCTCTTCTCTGAAGATCTCTGACATTTTGCTAGACTTAGCTCTGTGAAGCACATTCATTTCCCATATACCTACAGGATGCATTTCCCATACAGGAGAAGCTGCAAGAGGGAGAACAAGAGAGTTCTGTGTCTGCCAGCATGCCAAGTAATGCTTGAGAGCAGAGTTTAGGCAGGAAGAGAAGGATCCTGGGATTGAAACTCCCATATGATGAAAATAATGGTTTAAGTGTTTGGATGAATGGGTAACTTATGACAAGATTTCTCAAAAGTAGAGTTTCTTTGTGCTATCTTGCAATCTTTTGTATGTGTTCTAAATCACCACTATTTTTTGGTGTCCAGTTTATTACAGCAGTCACAAAGCCAGTCACTTTCTTTTTGTGTTTTCGTATATGAGGCTCATCTTCATACACAGCACCTATGTCCTGTTCTCCACTAACCCAAGAAAGAGTATTTTTTCCCCTCTTGCAAGAGAAAAAAAAGGTCTGAAGTTCCAACTTCAACTGGAAAGGGAAAGTAACTTTTTTTTTGCTATTAATAAGCACAACTAAAAAACAATACTTGGAATGCCCAAGTTCAATAAAGTACAGTGACTCAGCATGTAAGTTACATGTAGGATTTATTTCCATCTGTCATACACAAAGCAGCTAAGAGTCTTCAGTATGTAGCACTGGAAAGAAAGTTTGTGGGATTATGAAACCATACAGTGATTCTGAAAACAGAAAAGTGTGTTTGCAAGGAATCATTTGGAAATATGATTAGTTAGGCACTGGGGTGGGGAGGAGTCTTGGGAAAAAAAAAAGCAAGCAGGTAGAAAAAATGCAAACATTCAATTTGAAAGCATACCCCTCTCCTCTGAAATGACTGAGCAGTCAAAATACTGACTCAAACTTTTCTCAGGATGCATTCTACTATATATATACATATATATTTAGGATTAATCTCAATTACTACAGCACAATAATCCAGAAAATAGGGATTTAAGTTTGCTGCTCAACTACAAAAATAAAACTGGATACTTTTTTTTTTCTTGTATGGTAGGAGGTTTGACACATATGTAGTTATCAGGTTCATAGGCATGAAAACTACTGGATTCTGTGAAGGTAATACAAAAAGATTTGACACTATCTGCATAGTATCTGGAATGTACATATGTTTGTTCTGGTTTTACTGAGTTTATGCACAGTGACATAATTCTGCTAAGAGGCAGAACGCCATGCCAACTCAAAGGAGGGTTATAATTAGGAAGTAAAGAACTAAAATAATCTCATTAAGCACAAGTTTAAGAAAATCACATATTTGTCTGATCAGAATAGACTCACTAAGAGGACTAAATAAGGACTATGTAAATGAGGATGCTGTAAAATTTATTTATTTTTGGTGGAGTCTTGCTAAACTCGAAGCTAAGTTTCACAACTGGCTTCTACAGTTAGAAAAGAACAAGTACATGTGTGAGTTACATGAGCTAAAATTGTATTTTTGGTACCAATCCTTCTGCTCAGACACTTATATAAAAATATGCTGATTTTTACAAATGCAGCTCTGATACCACCCCCACTAACTTCACCAGGAGCTAAGAAAGTTAATTACTTTTCAACAGTCACTTGCTTTTACTTGTATGCCTTTATATAAAACCTGACAAACTACTTGTGTCATTGGTCTCAGTCTCCCACAGCTACAATCATGCAACTGATTTGGAGAGGAGTATCTAGCATCCCGTTCAAAACTCACAGGACTGCACCTCTGTTACATTCACTAGACGTGTACTCACTGCATTCCACTTCAGTCTCTTAACATACAAAAAGTGTTTTGATCTCTAATGTCCTACTTAACTGTGTCTGGTTTTGATGTATAGTCCTCCTTTCCCTCGCTCCCCCCGAATTTTGAGGCTTCAGTTATTCAAGATCTGTATTCATATTCAACAGTACAATAGCAAAAGTTCTTTTGCTGTACATAATGCAAAAAGTTACATTTCTCAGGGCTTTGATTTCACTAATGGAACTGTCTTCTGAGCTGGGAAGAACAGCAATAAGTCAAGGCAAGCAGGGTAGCAACCTAATGGAATTTCATTATTAATTATTTCATACTTGAATTGTATCCAGATGGTTCGTCAGGATTAGAACCTCATTGAGTACTATATAAAAACTATACAAAAAATATGTACAGTGCCTGCATTCAAGGCCAATTCCATTACCCTTTCTGGGAAGTGAATGTTAACCTGAAAGCCAATTGCAAATGTTAAGCAGATTCAATCACGTTTGCAGAATTGTTGCTTAATTGACTATACTGCGTAGACAGTGAAGCAAAGTACAAAAAGATGGGTAAACACAAAAAATAAACAAATTTTTATGCATGTGTGTGTGCGCATAAACACTGTATGACTCTGCACTTACTGGTTATCAAAGGTAGAAAAAAAGTTGTTATAAAAAGCATTTTTTCCCCATTGATATCCATATTTTACATAATAATTTTCTACTGTCACAGGTATAATTTCTTTAAGTATATTTTGTAGTTGCTGATAGGAAGCTTGGTTTTAAATTAGGCAAATGGATTTTAGCTGGATTTTTCCCAAAATGGAACATACTGAAGCTTATTTGTCAAAAATAGCATATTTAGCTTGTGTTCAAGAAATATACCTGCAAAAATAGGAATTGCAAGACATAATCTCATAATTTCCTTTCCATGAAATATCTATTTTAACAAAGCTTCTCCCTCTGATTCTGTCTTTTGTCCTCAGTTCCTGCTAGGTCCTAGAAAAAATGTCATTTATCAATGTACAGCTGTTAATCATCCCTATCATGATATATTAACAGAATGCGCACAGTTATGACTCTTTAAGTCTTTCTAGCTGTAATTTTTCACATCTATAATGGTACCATATTACAAGTTAGTAGAGTAGAACTTAGAGAACTATGAAATACATATATTGGAAAAACAGCATTTCTAGTACATGCATTTAATATAGGTAGGCCCTGAACCAGCTGAGGTCTAGAGGAGATTTTCCTTTGCTATTAGCTGAAACAAAATAACTAATTTTTAAATGTCCTGGTTCTGGGCAACACATTAACAACAAAATAGCAGTTCTGAATTCCTCATGCAAAAGTTCAGATTTTTCTGGAACAAAGAATAAGCATGCTAGTAATTATTTCCAGATGGCAGTAACATATATTTAAAGGTTTAAAATAGTCTATCGGCAGTTTGCTCTTAGAATAGGAGCATTACTTTTGTTTACATATAATCTGAAAGAAATGGTGATAGGCAGTGTCAGGGGAACTGATTCTGTAAACAGTCTTTTGTGTGAGAAACATGGGGAGTTCTCTTGCTTGTCTGTTCCTCCAAAATAAAATTTACAAACTCAGAAATTCAAAGAAATTTTGAAACAAGTAAAAAAAACCTTAAAATGTAAAATGTTGGACTAAGATTATTGAACAGTCAAGCCAGGTATCATCCAGAACTTGGACATATTGTAAGCAAGCCGTATTTCTTGTACTTCATGATTAAAGTTGCCTTTCCTGACAATATCCAGAGTTATTTTATTATAATGAGATTTTTATCTGTAATACTCCCTTTCCTATGAGCATCATGTTACTGCCTACTGACTTGATTACCATTCTGTGTGCCACAGGCCCTAATAAGGCCCTAGCAACTGATCTGACTTTGAAGTGAAGATCTGACTTTCAGCAGGCGCTTGGAGTAGAAACTTCCAGAGATCCCTTTCAGCTATTTTTTTTCTGAGATTCTTTTATTTTTCTGATTCTACAGCATGCTATTTTAAGAGAAGAATAACAAATACATGGAGTGCCCTTTCCCCTACTCTTCCACAAAAGCGTTTCTTGCTCTCTTTGTACTCTGCTGTAGTACCACTATCAGAGCACACGCTCACCTCATTCACGCATACTTGTGCCTCTCTCCTGATCTTTATTTTAGGTCTCACTCTCATTTCTTTTGCTACACATATGGTATATCTCATGTCTTTAAATAAAAAAATCAAAATATACTTAATGAACATGTTTTTTTCTCTGTTGCCTATCCCTTTCACCTTTAAGGTTACTTTCCTTCCTTCCCAAATTGGTATCTGTCCTTCATTCCAAAGAAACCAAAATCTCAGTCGCTAAGAATGTTTTTTTTTTTTTTTAAACCTGTCTCAGAATGATCCTTTATCCTTATCTGGTCTTGTGGGCCATCTTCAACAAAGCCAGCAGTGCTTTCTTTAGAAAAACTGCCATCCTCATTTGATTCTCTTCACTGTCTTTGTTTATTTCCTTAGCTTCCCTCATTGATGCTTTGGAAGAATCTCCAGTGTCCTCCGTTTTCTGTATGGGTCTAAGTGCTCTGTTCTCAGTTCCTCTCTCTTTTCTTTCTGCAGTACATCTGTTGGCAATTTATTTCACAAGTTCAGCTACTACCTATATACAAAAAATCTGGAGATCTGCTTCTCTAATCCAGAACAGACTCCTTCCTTTCAAGCAAATACATTTTGTGTATAAACATCAGCTTTTAAAGGTCTAGTCTATCTTTAAGATAGTACATTTAAAAATTTTTCCTTATTCTTCACTTTAGTAGCATGTCTTTACGTGTAGGCAAAAGCAGGATCATTATCTGCAACTCATATCTGAGTCCTCTCCTCTAAATTGTTCTGATTCTTTATCTTCTGTAAGCTGCAGACTTCTTTGTTCATGCAGCCCAGTGTCTCATGTATGCCGTCAGCATTAACTCTTGACTACAACACTCCTTTCTCAGGGTTTGACAAAAACAACTTTACCATTCTTACTGTTCAAAATACTATTGCAAAGATGAATTCCTAAGCATTTTCTTTTAACTGTTACATCTCTTCACCAATCCCCCTCACTGTTTCATTAGGAGTAAGTACCTTTGCTTTGAAGATCATTCAGGACCTCCTACACACCATTCACTTAGCACCCATGACAACATCTTTAATTATTTGCATATTAAGTTTTCAAAGAAACTTTTGTACATTCTCCCATATTTTGGAGAAGAGGTCAATAAATGTTCACAAAACCACTGTCAGGAAACATGACCAAGACTCTAGAGAACATAGGTAGCTACCTATACCAGTTTAAATCTTGTATGCCCTTCTGAAAAATGAGGGACTGCTAAACAGGATAAAACAGGCAGAATTTAGATGGCACACAGGGCTGGTGAGGAATATAGATCTTGTAGAGCAACCTTTTTATCTAGTCTCCAAATGTCTCTCCATTTCCCTTGTCATAAGGCATACGAAGGAAAAAAAATGACAATATTTAAACTGATGTTATGCTGAAACCATTCCTAATTAGCTAGACAAATATTGATTCTCTCTCATTTTTGCTTTTCCATCTGTGTTTTTTATCTTTTGTCTTCACTTGGATCGTAACCACTTTGTGGGAAGTCTTTGTTTTTGTTCTGTGTTTGTACAGTGTCTGGCCTGTGGGATGCCGGTTTGCTAAAAATCACAGGCATTCCAGTAATGCAAATTCATATAAAAATAATACTGTTTTCTCTCAGCTACTTCTACATAGACCATGTGAAGCTGCATTCTACAATTACATATGTATCGGCTGAACAATATACCAAATACTCCATTTGCTCTAGGGCAAAATCTCATGAAGGAAATGCAACATCCGTGGGGACTTGAAAGAAATCTGGTTTAGCTTTCCTAATACAGCTACTAAAGTAAATAAATAAATAAATAAATAAATAAATAAATAATAAAACTAAAATCCTATAGTTGACTATATTCCTTGGGACACAAGTATGGAGTTCCGTGTGCCACTTTTCGGTGTTACTTTCTAAATTCAGATGAACTCAAAAACAGGTAAAACAAAAACAGCAACAAAAAAACCCCCACTCTTCTCCATTGTGTCACTTGTCCTAATTTTGTATTTTTTTCTTCCATTTTGTTTTCTTTAAGTATTAATATCCTCTGCCTTCTTTAAAAAATTCTCTCAAATTTTTGTCTTTAGTTATCACCAATTTATCCAAAAGATCATTTACTGACCATACATCTTCTAAACCTGGAGGTAAATTGGAGGTAAAACACAGGTTCTTTTGATGAACTTACTAAAGGTGCATCTGCCCCTGCTCCCCGCCACCAAAGGCTGGGATAAGTATAGCATATTAGATTTTAATAATTTTAAATTATAATAATCACAGACCGTTTATACTGCCAAAAGTTAAAGGAGTAAGGGAAGGGTCTTCTGAGACTGAACATCCTTCTTCCTTGGGTTCTGATTCCTTTCTCTTCCTGAGCATAAAAAGGAAGGAAGCCTTTCTTATTTTATTTTTTTTCCATTTCTGTCTTCTTATTTCCTCCTTTAACTTGGAGGAATTAAACCATCACATTTACTTCTACAGGTGGCTTGCTTGAGCAACTTTGAGTAAAAGGTTTGCATGAGCTCTCATTACTATGTCAAGTCCAAAAGTAAGACTGGTATAAATTTATTAGCTGTATGCTATGGCATATTTCTTATTTCAACATAATCGAAAATTCCTGACTAGGAACAAATTGAATGAAGTTTCTAAACAAAATTAAGGACACTATCAGTAATGTGCAAAAGCTTGCAAAACTGATCGTGTTATCTGTGGTTATGGCTAGTGTAAGTTGGGCACTTATCTTACATAGATTTAATAACAACAAAATCAGTATCTTTTTCCTGCCATCTGTTACCCAATTTTGATGATGCTACTCCTTTTAATGACTAAGAGGAGGTAAAACACTTCCTCTATAGCTGTGTGGAAGGTAAGGTTTACTATTTCCATAACACAAGTATCTCGGAAGGCTTTTTTAACCTTTGCTGAGGGAGAAAAAAACAAAACAAAACACAAAACTCACAAACCTGATTGTTTCAGGAAGAGTTTTAACTTACAATTGTTTTCTGACTTCCCTCTTTCCGGTCATGTCAGTCTTGTCCACGCACAACTTAACAGGCAGAAACAGCAGAATGAGCAACACTGAGAAGTGTTTTCCATTTTACTCTCCTTCATCAGAAAAATCGTTAACACTTAGTCTACATATAAAAGTTACACTTGAAAGATACTAATGAAGATGGAAAGATAGAAAAACCCTGTTTCCCTTACAAAAATGTAGCATATATGAAAATAAACAAAACTAAATCCATGATAATTTTGCCCTGCCTCAGTCACAAAAGAGTGCAAGTGTAGTGAACTGAAGCCCAAAGATACTTCTCATGCAAGTCAGATTTCTGATGTAGCAGGGACCAGATTTTTTCTATCAGTACTTCAGAATGAAATACACTTTTGGAGATACTAACCCTATTGTCTTTAGAACAGAGTCTGCATCCTGCCAGCTCCTCTGAATACACGCACTGTCATTAAAAATATCATTAAAATATGTACTTTTCTAAGAAATGGTGTCCTTCCTAGATTGCTGAAATCTTATTTTTGAACAAAAGACAAATTAAAAAAATTATTGGAAACTTCTAAGCAAAAAACCCCCCCCAAAATACAAAAATCAAATCTGGAAGAGAGAGACGGAACAAGCTGCTCATATTAATAAAGCCCAAAGCAGATTCATATTCAAACATTCTCTGTAAACACAAGTATACCTTTCTGTTATTTAAAGCAGTGTTGGCACACATCACCTTTTGACACAACTGTTCTAAATCTTTATTGTTGTAAAATCAAGTCACCATATAAAGAAAAAAAAAAGGAGGGGGAAGAGCTCTACTAGTTCTGGAGTCATCTTTAAATTCTTGCTCAATTAGAACATTAAATGGCAGAAAGGAGTATAAAAGGGAGAGGAGAACCCTAGATTTTTCTTTCAAATCATCTGTTTTTTCTAACAAGTCTAGAAAATACATGCTCAAAATTGATTTTAGAAAAAGACATACATTTAAGCCTTGAAAAATTATGGTACTTGTGATTAAATCTAGTTTATAAATTAATGTATTTACCTCCTCACATCAGAAAGATTGCCTCAGTATCAAGAACTGCATGTTCTTGACTGATGCAGTATTTAATTATTGTATGGAAACAGCACATCAAAAATAGATTTGGGAAATGGATTGGAGTCCATTTGCAAACATTTAATCACCTTAATGATGGGTTTCCAGTTCAAGGATTGTCCATTCCCCTTGAGGAGAAGAACAGTCTTCAGATGAAAAGCTTGCCACTGTAATGCTTGCTGAAGAATCATCAAGTGGAGACATTATTTCAGTCCACCTACTGAAAGTGTCAACTTGTGATGTACCCTGAGGATTCGAACCATCTCTTGCCAGAAACAGTGTCTGATTGATAAGACATTGTGCTAAATTAAGGTCTTCAGGAACAGAGTTTTTGAAACCTATATTTGAGTCCTGCTCAGATAATAATTGCCTGAGAAGAGTCCAATCCTGTTCTGCAAATTGCTGATCTTCGAAATCCACATCTAGATCTGCTGTTTCCGAATCCATCCTCTGCTCAATTGCTTCTCCAACATCCATCTCATATATTGGAGAAAGGGTTTTTGGAGGTCGATGTTCATACATGCAGGTTTGTGCCATTGTGTCATAATCATCTATGTCTCCTGAAATAATTCACAATACTGTACAATGTAAAAATTGTGGATGATCTTCCCCTCAGGGCTGTGTAGAGCAAAATTTAACTCATTCAGGAAGGTCATTCCAACCAGGTTAAAAAAAGGGGAATGGGGGAAGTAATACAAAATAAGACAAAAATTGAGGCAACTTATTTCCTATATAAAAAACAAAGCACGGTTTATAAATTAAAGCAGTAATCACCACTGGTAATTAACAGTAAGCCTCCATTATAAAGTTTCTGATACAGAAAGTGACAAGCTATGTAAGTATACATTTAATGCACATGAAGTTTTTCATTTACTACACAAATTAAATTTGGACCAGCAGGTGCATGGAGGGAATTAATAGAGAATGATTACTGAATGGTGACTTACACTATGTCAGCTTAGAAAAGAATTAAAAACAAAATAATTTATCGACAGGCTATTTCTATACTGCACATGCAAGGGCAGCTGCAGGCAAGAGCAAGCAAACAAAAAAAATAGTAGAGCTTTTAATATCTTCTTCTGTAGTGTAGCTGAACATAGGTCATCATCAGCATTTCATTACTCTTGAATACACAATAGTTATCAGCACTATTGTATATTTTTGGTGGGATAAACTGAATTACTGATACAAAGAAGACAAAACACAAACAAGTAGACAAGTAATCATCTATGTTAAACAAGTTAGAACTTTTCTGTATATAATTATTAGTTCTAAGTATAATCTCTCTTTTAGGAAATTAGCTTTTACTGGTAAAATTTAGAATTGTAAGACACCTCAAAAACACTAAATTAGACTTCAGACCTGCTCCCACTGATGTATATGGCAAATATTCAATTATATTCAGCGGGAGAAGGATCCAATTTTGTGTATAATATAATATATAAATAATTTACAACAGTAATGCATATAGCTGTTAAGTAAACAGTTCAGTGCGCTTTAGTTAAGATTATTACTGTAGTTATTGCACATCCCATTCAGACATACTATATGTCAAGCGACAAAACAAATACTGAATTTCCATCAAAAGTTGATGCTGTCATTGTTAGATTGGATCAAAAATAACTGAACTACAGACAACTGTGTCCAGTCTTCCTTTTAGCATTACATAAAATCTGTTGTCTTGTAGTAGTCAAGTTTCTTATTAACAGCTGGGTATTTATGGATATTTCAAACAGACAAGCCTTCTGCACTCATGTGAAATACTTTAAAGTATGTAATGTATTTTTTCAACCAAAATTACTTCAGTTCAGGATTCAGACAAACTGCCAATGTTTTCCCTATTAATTTGCTTTCGAATGACTGAATGTTTCTATTTCTGTACATTACCTGGAAGTAAATCAGTATTAGCGTATTCAGTAGTTGCTGGTTGACTGTCTCTCACTTGACCTTCCTGAGCCAGTAATTGATTCTTATCGGGTTCTACAGGTTTTATAGAGCTGCTCTTTTGCAGATCAGAATCAGCATCTCTGTGATGAAGATCTAGATGACATGGCCTTTCTTGCGATTTTGCATCATTGTCTAAGTATTTATTGCACTGCTGAAATTCACTAGCCAATTCATTTTTCATATTTACTTTTTGCTTTTCTGCTGGTGGACACCAACTGGCTGCAGAATACCCCTTCTCTGGACAGTCTTCTCCAGTCATTGAAGCACCTTGATTCTCCTTTCCTGGAATCTCAGTATCACAAAGAAGGGAACTTTCACTGTTATCCAGTCTGTTGTCTCTGTCCTTATGCTGTTTGCAGTCCAGGAATCCATCTTCAATCTCCAATGAGTATCTTGAATAAAAAGCTGGCCCGTGATGCTCATGAGAAACACTGTCAAATACATCTGAAGGAGTAAGAGAATCTACTGAATGCTGACGTGATGTAGGAGCTTCTAGTCTATCATCTGATCCCAATTCTTCACATTCATCTACTGAAAGTAAAACGGATCGTTTGAAATTTTTACCTTTAGAAAACTCCTGACTTGCAGTATTATTTTCTGTTGCATCTTCAAAAGCCAAATTATCAATTCCTTGAAACTGCTGAGTGGGTACATCCGATGAAGGAAAGTTTTCTGTAACGTTTTCTGCTTCAGACCTGTCCTCCTCAGTTTCATCAGCAGAAGAGGAAACCTGGTCTGTTTCCTGAGTAAACTGTGCATTGCCAAAAGTAGAGCTTTCACTTTCTCTAGTATTGGTCCTTCTTGCACTTTCTTGATGTGACCAGATCTCAGATCTTTTTCTTGGTATTTCATCATCACTTGTTGAATTAACACGGAATACATCAGAACCCTCTTTTTTCATTTTCACTTCTATTCTTAGGCTGCTGTCATAAATTTTTAATTCCTCAGGTGTACTTGTATCACTGCTGCTTCTCCCAAGAAAATCATGGCATAACATAGTGCTACATTTGGAAATCCCTCTTTCATTGGATCCTTCATCATCCTGAGAGCCTCCAGCATCATAATCTTCTGATCGTGGTTTTATATCATCAGAGGATGTGGTTGCACTGCCAGTATCTGATTCAGGACTCTCTTTTGGATCGAGTGTCCCTGTGCTCCAGTGGTCCACAAAGGGAATTTCTGCATTTTCATGGTTTTCTGGCATTTCTGTAGCATCTATAGGCTCTATGTAATTAAGTGAACATTTTTCTGTTGCTTGTTCAGTGGTACATTTTGAAATATCATGTAAATCTTCTTTAAGTGATTTATATTCAGTCAAGGCTGATCTATCACATGACTCATCAGCTGTCAGAAATCCCTTTGTATTAATTTGAGATGATATTTCATCCTCTTTATTGGATATCCTTTTAGAGAAGTTTGGTAAAATATTTTCACCCTGGGTAAGACCCATTTCTGCGTTTAATGCATTACTTTTTTCAGCATAGACTTTTGTTGCTTCTGAATGTGTCACCCTTTCTCCTGAAGCAGCAGCCTTTTGATTGCTTTCCTTGGAAAAGTCTGAGTATCCATCACTAGTAGACTCGGCGTGACAGTGAAATTCAGGAATATTCCCATCTGTTTTTGCATCTTTAAGCTGTTTAATTTCAATTGCATCTCCACATATGTGTTTTGCTTCCACTTCATTTTGGACAGAAACATTCGTTTTCAGAATAGTTTGTTCGGTAATTAGAGGAGAAGAAGAATCAGATTGTAATTTGTATTCCCCACTGTCGGGAGGATTCAATAATTTCTGTTTATCATGTTGACGGGATTCCGAAAGTACATCTCCTTTGCCTTCTGCCACCAAAGACTTCACACATTCATTCTGCTTTGCAGAGCTGCATTCGTTATTATGAAGCTGAACAGCATCAGCCATATGTTTTTCAAGTTTCTGTCCTGAAGCTCTGTGCTCAGAGGTGTGAATAGTCTTCTGGACAACAGGAGATTCACTTCTTGAATGTTTTTGGGCAGAGGACTGTGATTTTAATAGAGCTTGCCCAGCTGTTTTCAATTTTGTGTCTTTATTGTTCATACTCTCACCATGCTTTGATGGAGTCTGAGTTTTAGACATTATTATTTTTGCAGAGACTTTTGCTACAGGTGTTTGCACCTGTTTAATGCTCTTTTTCTTAGTTGAAGGATTTTTTTCTGAAAGTGTTGTCTGAGACAGATGTTGTATAACACATTTTTCTTCATTTTGTTTTGGAGACATTCCTGATTTCAGTGAATTTGGTGATCCCACCTGAGATCCTAACAAATAGGAGAAAAAAAATCATCAATGTAAAGTTTGTACATTTCAGTCAAAGTGTACAATTTATGTCACTTGAGTAATAGTTATTTAACTTCTTGTGCTAATGGATTTAAGAATTACGAAAGAATTAAAAATTAAGATCTTAAATACTAACACTGGACAAAAATATCATCTTTCATTTATATGCCATCTGGGAAACTAAAGCACTGTACAGACTGTACACAAAAGAGTTACTTCACCTGTCACTGACGCAGTCATCACTGGGGTAGAAAGCAGCAACTATCTAATAGTGCAGTTTAGCACAGGAAGTGATGAGCACTGTATTCAATTTATATTGCAGAGGAAATGAAAGTAGGCAGAATATAATTTCATTAGTTACAATACAATTAGAAAACTAGAATTAATATCCTTGCCCTGTTAGAAAATGCTGCAAGCTCTTTAATGACCACAAATTGACAGGACCTGTGTTTTATATATCATAATACATTTAACTTGAACACTTTTTCCCCCACCTCAGTCAGTCAAACTGATATTAAAATGGTTAAAAACGATTCCATCCTTAACATTTTGCATTGTTTCACAGCAGATCATTCTCTGTAGTCTAGAATATAATTTCCCATACTTTTGAAATCAAGAACTAAGTTCATGGCGTAAACAAGTAACAGTAGAGCTACAACTAGGGTGATCAAAAAAAAAAAAAAAAAAAAGAGGAAGGTATAATCTAACAATGCAAACAATGCATAAGGAAATTAAATTCTAGTGGTAGTTCCAACAATAGAATGATTCTCTTGACTGTAGCTTATGTGCTTGCGTATGACTGATTTTAAAATATTTGTGTAGATTACGTCTTATATGTAATTTTATAATACAGTTATTGCAACTACTTCCCTGTAACAATAAAAAAAAATAAAGGAAGCATTAAACCGGTACACAAGATTCTTTTTAACCTAAATGTTTATTTAGAAAGCTAGTGGTGAATCTTTAATACTCTACATACTATAAATGTTTGATATATAGAATTACTATTGAACTCAGTGGTGGCTCTAAGTGCAGAAGTATCATCAAAATGAAGGACTGCAGAGCAGATTAGAGGCAGCCTTCACTGCCAGTTGGTGGATGTTTCTGCTTGTTTAATTATTATGAAGTTGACACACATTCATTTATATTTTACAGTTTAGGGCTGTCAGCAAAAATGAAACATGGAAATAAACAGAATTGTTCAGAAGATATTGCCAAATTTTTGTGCTAAAAAATAGTGCAAAGCTTTGCATAACAATGGAGCACTGTTTTGCTGAAACTTTACCTTGGTTTTTGGGAGAATTGATAGGTGTGTTCTGCGCCTTTTGCTGAGTTGCAGAATTGCTACTCACAGTCCCTTTTTTCTTCAGAACAGTTTGCACGTTTTGTTCATTACACCCTTTTCCAGTTGATTTTTTTGTCACACTGGGAACAAAATATATGCGTTATTTTTAGATTTGTACCTTAAGATCCATAAATGTTTCATGAGATTTAAACAATAGATCTATTTTAATATGCACAAATATATAGTGAAAATAAGGAAAATGCAACCTAAGATTAATAATTTCTTTTCTCTTTTGAGAAGAAATGCATATATACGTGTTTATGTATACGTGAAAATAACCAGTTTTACAAGGTCTCAACTGTCTTCCTGTCCAGTGTTTTTGTAATTCAATCTAAGCTATTCCAGAGGTGACAATTTTACAGCCTTGTATAATCAGAACAGTCCAGTATGTAGAGTTCTGAATGACCTATAACAACATCAGAATGATTAGTATCAAACAAACACAAAGGCAAACAAGGTTTTATCTTTACAACAGTGTTTCCAATAGCTCACTAATATTTTTGCTAGCAATGTACAACAGACAACTGTTCCTAGAAGTATTCTTAGGTTAAAAAAAAAAAATTAACTTAGCAGCAAGTATAAAAGGTCAAATGAGGAAAAAAAAAAAAAAACCCAAACCTTTCATATACATACATATAAGTAGCATACTGAATTGTAACAAACCTGCTTGCTCCAACATTAGCTTCAAGCTCAGTCTTTTTTTTGTTGTTGATGAGTCCATTTGATGTCTTCAACAAAGACTTTGTTTTCCCTATAGTAAAGTAAATTCAAAGTTAAAGGAGAAAATGTATGGCATACAAATACTGAAGAAATTCCAATATATATAAGTGAGATATTGAAAACTGTAGATGCTAAACCTGGAAGACTTCACCATGTTACATGACCACATGCTGATGATAGACTTTTTCAAAACATCACAAAATGAAGTTTAATAGAGGAGAAATTTAATATTCTTAATTGAATTCATTTATTCATTCTTAATTAATTCATTCTTAATTAATTCATTTATACGGGAAGATGGGAACGCTACTAGTCTAGAATAGTTCTTTGTTTCCTGAATTCCCTAGGCTGTATTTCAGCGTATGACCAACCTGTAACCAGACGGGATTAATACTTTTTCTTTTTTTAAATTTTAAATTACCAGTATTTCTTTTTTCTTCTTCTACCGATTTATCCTCTTTCTGTTCTTCTGTCTGTTCACTGGCAGTCTGGATATCCACGCTTGAATGTGTTGATTTGCTGGAAGCTCCTGCTCCAGCTAGGGAGGAGGGAGATTCCTTCCCTGTGGTTTTTTTCAGTGGTTTGATTTTGACCTGCACACTCGAGGTTCCCGTCAGCACTTTAGGTCTGGCACCTGCGATTTTCCCCTCTTGGTTCTTTAGTCCTTTGCCACTTCCTGAATTTTTCTGTCCACTTGCAGATGATGCCTTTTCAACATCTTGCTTGGAAAGCAAACTTTCAGCTTTTACATTCCCATTATTTTCTATTTTTGGCTTTATAACAGCTCTGGCCTTTGGTGAAGAAACTTTTTCTCCAGGTTTTGAATCTTTAGTAATCTTGGAAACTGTTTTTTTGCCATCTTTCCCCTTTACATCCTCATTCTTTGAAGCCTTATTAGCAGTGTTTCTATTGGTGCTTGATGTATGTCCAGATGCTCCTAATCCATCAGATTTCATTTTATCCTGATTAGTGGAAGTATCTCCCCAGCAATCTTTCCTGCCTTGTTCTGTCCAGAATGTATTCTTTATGCCAACTGATTCACTAATGGCTTTGTTTAGCTAGGAAAAAAACAACCAAAGAAAGAAAGAATGGAGGAAAAAAAAATTATTCAACTGAACCATCCATAATCTTTTGTTTTTGAAACACAGATAAAATCTTGGCAGTATATGAATCTAAAACAAGATTGGGCATAGACATTTTTACATATATATAAAATAAATTTATAGACATATATATGTGTTTCTTTTCAGCTCAGATTACGGGCTTTCAAGGATAGAAACTAACTGCAGTGCCCAGTAAATCTCTTGTGCGATACGGCTCTATATAGAGGATATGGAAACGCGTGAACAAAATCCCAATTTTACATTGGACAGATTTTTCTGCATTATTTACATGATTAGTGTCAGCTGAAAGAAACTTTTTTTGAGTTATATATACACACATTTCCAAAAAAGAATAAATACTATGAATTATAAACACAAAATCAAAATTTCATTTGAAATATATGAGATACAGGGATTTTTTACACCGTTACTAAAATTATCCACTAGCTACTGCAATTTGTTCTGCATTTCTCAGGTAATTTATGGAATTCAAATTATTAAATGAATGAAATGAAATTTTGTGATACCAAAAATAATTACATTGCATCCAACCCTTATGATCAAATCATATAAAATCCATACTATTTTTTCCACCGAATAGTTATGTATTATTTAGAATGAGAACACTGAAATGTATTATTTCAGAGCAGGGAGTATCATAGATTGTGCTGTGATGCTTGTGACAATCCCAGAGATTCATTAGCTCAGCACCAAACCATTTGCTTTGGGAAAGAGAGATCAGTTTCATTACGTAGCAACAGGGGAATGTGAGTTTCTGAACACAAATTCCTTTTTGAACTATTTATTTGGGCTTGTTCATTTTAAAATGTAGTAGAGCATAGGACTGTGTCCTCAATAACCTTCCAATAATGGACATTACCGATTTCAATGATTTCTATGTAAACTTTCAAAAAAAATCCATTAATATGAATTATGAACATTGAAGTAAAATGTAACGAGGAAAACAGTAAAATTTACAAGCATTTGAGTACTTTTAATACTTGGATGTACATGTTTACCTGTGAGCTGCTGAATATAGGTTTTTTGCCAAGTCTTCGATCATCACCTTTGTCAAAAGCAGCTGTAGAAGGGAAAAAAGCATCTTATTTACTATTATGCAGAAGAGGAATGAGACACAGCCAACAGTCCAGCCTACTCAATTAATAGGATCTGAAACATCGAAAGCAATTCTTTAGGCCCTGTAATTATTCTGGAAAAGCTATTTTTACTGACATGCAAATGTTAAATGGAGAAATACGTGTTTATGTTTAGCACAAAAAACATGGTGTCTGTAGTGAGGTCATGCGACCATAGGCAAGTCGTTTAACTCTTCTGCTTCCCCATCTCCATGATAAGCTCCACTTCTTCCTCAGGCTTAGTTCACGCAAGGCTTGCAGTGAACTGAGGTCTTTGAAAATGCATACAAAATTTACCTCCCAAAAAAAGAGACTTTCAACCTTTGCAGAAGTTCTAAAGGCAGATGTACATGATAATATGTCTTTAGTCAGCATACAGCTTAATGCCACGAGTTATCTTATGATTGTCATGTGAAATTTTCAAGGCAGTGAATGCCCTTTTTTTTTTTTTTTGACTGTTCTTTGGGAGGGAAGCGATTTCAATTTTAAATCCTTTGAATCAATCATGCTTGTAGAGTACAAAAAGGATATTTATAGATACTGTACAGACCCAAAATCAATAAGGATTATTTGTTTGTATTAATGTTCCAGTTGGAAAAAGGTTTTACCAAAAAAAAAAAAGATTAAAAGGAAGCACTCAAGTCTGTCATACTCTGATATACCAAACATACATACAAAGACATATGCATGTATAACAGTAAGAACAAAATTCTGCTGAATTCTCATTTGAGATACTAAAAGTGATTTTATATAGGTCCATAAAAATCACAGAAAAAAAGATAGGCTGAAAATGGCACCACAGGGATCTAATGCTTTTCCCAACAATGACTCTGCACATTAATGCACGCAGTATGTTACACAAAATCCATACAGACTTGTGCCTGGGACAACATAAAAAAAATGTTGTGAATGAACAAAACCATAATATTTTGTCATTTTTCCTTTATAGTGTGCTAATTCTATATAGGCTAAATCCTTAAAGAATAAACCACCAGTAGCAATCTGTAAGATGAAAGTTGATTTAAATTACCCCGGACAGATTTCACCTGAAGATTAAAATTAGTCTGACAGTATTGCATAATCCCTTCACCTACAATTAAAAGTAGATAATTCATCCAAACATTCCAGTCAGTCTGTTTACAAATAAAATGTATCACAGTTCTGAGTTATAATCTCAATGATAAAATAATTTCTGGCAAGATGGAGTTCAGACAACTAATGGCAAACCACAGGCTTTTTTTTCCCCCACTCCACTGAAAACTCTAATGTAAAAAAGCCTAAACATAATTTAGAAGAATGATGCAAACAAGTTAAAAAAAAAAAGGAAAAAAAAAAAAAAAAAAGGAAAAAAAAAAAAAAAGGAAAAGAAAAACGCCAGCTTCTGAAGGTCTTTATAATCCAGGAAGAAATCATAAACCTGTTCTATAAAGTAGCAATGAGCCTCGCTTGGCTACACCCCTAAATCACGCTTACAAAGACTGACACTGTATCTTTCTCCCACATGTAATTCTCGAATAAAATTTTAATCCCCCTGCAGGCATAAACCATTTTATTACTATCAATATTCTAAATGCTTATGTCTTCAACAAAAAGGACATTCAAGTGTTTACCCTTTCTTTGAATCAAGTCATTTGAACGGACAGAAGTGTCCAGGACATTTTTTTTTCTAACAAAGCTAGTACTCCACCATAAACCTAATCCTGTCATCTGTTCTGCACCCTCAGAATATTTGAGTACTTCAAAACAAAGAAGTGTTCAGAACAAAAACTCCTTTTTGCTGGAAGCTGAAGTACTGCCTGTTCAAATTTTTAGAGACCACGATGCAGCTCCTTAGGGGCTCTACGGCAGCAGACACAATATCACAATACCAACCAACTGTGCAGTCCAGCCATCTGCATATACTCACAGCCCACGAGATACCATTATGTGAGAGACAAGCAATATTTATGCAATTATATAGAAATCCAATAAAAAGTAGAAACCGAATTCATAGAACTGCTGGAACTGATAATCAGCTTTGTGCAGACTTAATTCATCCACAGTGCTCATCTCCTTAAAAAGGAGGCAGATCTCTTTAAAAAGAAGGCAGGTTAAGTCCTACTGCAATATTTTCTATAATTTAGAGTAGCTGTAAACACGAACTGAATCAATCTGCATGTCTTTGGTTGCTATTGTATACACTCCCAGGAGAGGGGAAAAAAGGAACAGACAAGAGAGACCTATTCACCGAAAATGAGGTGCTGATTTCCCTGTCTGCAGCTAGCTAAGCACGCTATTTTGCTTTCAGTTCTGAAACTCCACTTTAGAAATTAGAATTCGAGTACCACAAACCTTGCCACATTTTTTTCCTAGCTCCCCCGATACTGCCTAATTTTTGTATACTAAACAGATTATTAAACAGCTATAATGCCCTTGGACACCGCACATACCTGCCTCTATTTTTTGTTGATGATCTGGTTTCATCAGCTTCCAGCTTTCTGTGTGACGAACAGCATAGAAAGACTGAACCAGGAAGACCCAGAGCTTATCACGCAGAGCCTGGATCTTGCACGTAAAACCCTGTGTTCAAGCAACAAATCAGCAGCTGGCGAGAGGCACATTGTCATAGCAACCAGTCATTATTCCTTTCAGAATCTACTTACTCCCTAAGCTAGATCAATGATGTCATCACTTACATTTCATGATGGCCTGGTAGATAGAGATGCTGTTTTTGAAAGCATATTGCCCATCACTGTAATTTTTACAATACTTTGAAGTCAAACCATGCCAGGCATGCTAAAGCACTGAAAAAAACACAACATTCCTTTTTTTTTTTTTTTTTTTTTAAATGGACTCCTTAATAGCACTTTACTATCAGCTATGTCACAACAAGGTCAAATACTCTGGGGAAAAATAATGTATCTGATTAAATTTTCATTGCTTTTACCAAGATGATCTACACCAGCACCAGATTGCAGTAATTCATTTTGCATTTATTTTTCTTTTTTTCTGCTGATAGTATCATTCTGGATTTTAATCAGTGTGTCATATTATTCATAAATTATTTCCCGCATTACATTCAGCCACATCTTAAAATATTATTATTCATTATTCTAATTGTGGAAAAATACATAGCATGTTACCCAGAGACAGACACCTCCCCCAGTCCAAAAATACAGACACCAGATTAAGACACTCCCTTACTTCACAGGATGGAATTTTAAACAAAAGCAACTGTTTTGTGTTTTTTACCCAGCAAGGAAAAAGAGACAGACAGACAGACATGCAGACAGACAGAGAATAAGCTCTCTTCCCAGTAGGTAAGAGCATTGAGCATCTTAGCCTTCCCGCATCACAAACTTAAAATGACAGCAAGGATCAGAGCAGGTAGGGCTTAAGGGGAGGAAAAAAAAAAAAAAAAAAGAAAAAAAAAGTGCAATTATCCATGAACTACCGCCCATATTTTCTGCGGTTCCAGCAGGACTTTGGACTGAGGCTAGTGCCTTTCTCTGTTCATCCCATTGCAGGACTGAGTCACCTGAGCTCAATCTGCGTCATCTGATTTGAATCCTTATACGAAACAATACCAGTATATCTTTTCCTTCAAGCACTTTGTATTGTAATACCTACCATCTCTTTCACATTTGTGGAGTTCAACAATATATCCACAGCTACAAGAAGCAAGCAGCTATTTTCAGTATTAATACTTCTTTCAATTGCATTAAAAATTAGTTCTAGAAGGTCAGGTTCGCTGCTCATTGCCTGTGCCTGAGGAAACAACAAAGGCAGCCATTTAAAACAAGCGTGTACTTTGTAT